>OU026073.1:21955000-22477500 GCA_907269065.1 Crocallis elinguaria | reverse complement strand
TAACCTACAACCTAACCTAGGCGTAGCGCTTTCGGCTTTCGGCTTTCGGCTTTCGGCTTTCGGCTTTCGGCTTTCGGCTTTCGGCTTTCGGCTTTCGGCTTTCGGCTTTCGGCTTTCGGCTTTCGGCTTTCGGCTTTCGGCTTTCGGCTTTCGGCTTTCGCTGATTTTCATACAAATGGACAACAGGGCATGGCTTGTGCCTATTTCAATTTTAAAATTTGACTTTCGGCTTTCATTTTCTTGCTTTGGCATCAGTCAAATGAAAATCATTTCATACAAATTATGCCCATTTCAATTTTAAATTTGAAACCTCACTGGCTGTTGCCTACTTTCCTCGCCTATTGAAGTCCCATTACAACGGTGAAGTAGGTGGGTGCGTAAGTATGATCAGCGAATACCGTTTGGTTGTTCTTAGTATATAAGGCCCCAAGGGCCTCGTCAACCTAGGCGTCTCTTATAGTATCATGCACCATGTTTTTCAATCGACGTTAATCACACCGATTAACTCAGCACAAATTTTAATAATTTTTTTAGCCAATTTCCAGATATGTCTTTGGCAGCTCACACATCCGTGTTTTTTTTTCGACAAGGCTTCCTTTCAGTCAGTAAGTAAGTAAGTATTTACTTTGCGTAAATATGTATCTTAAACAAACAACTGATTGGGCGCAGTCACTCTGTCGGGATCCGACTAATATTCAAATAAATTGAGATACCAAGTAAATAGCAGTTCTTATGAGACTGGCCCGTATTTTTTGTCGATAATTTACCATATGAGATGTAATTGCTTACGTACTTCACAATAATCAACATCTTCACATATTGAATAAAAGAAGTGTCTTCGAGATTATTGTACCATAATATTATTTTCTAAATTTCTCCTCCCATATAAGCTTGCCGCAATAAATGCGTGAGATAAATTGAACTATTTGGAGTTTTCCTTCTACGTGGGTTGAGTGGACACTGTTATTTTGTTCTTGATATTTTTTATAGCACTGTTTTAGAATCTGATCTCTCTGTTCAGTGGACTCTTTGTAAGTTACATAGGGTTGAAAAAAAAAACTGACTGTTCGAACGATGGACATTCAGTATTTCAGCAGCTGCAACCCAAGAATGTTGTTTTTCATTATGTGGTTTATGAGCGCCTATCTCACAGTGTACACGCATTCAAACAGAATTCAATTTACAACAAACCATTATTTTGTTGCATGAGGCGTCCCTGGCCTTAGCACACTTAGAGAGAAGCGTCTGTGCTGCGATGAGTTGAATCGCCGCGCGCTCCGTGTCTGTTTGATGTGAAACGCGTACATGAAATCAAGTGCTACATGTAACTGCAACTTGTTAGATAACCATAGTATGGGAGAATATTCTTTATATATTTTTTTCGTGTTGTACCAAAACTAAAGAAGTAAAAGAACGACAAAATAATTATCAAAAAAAAAAACAAAACTGCATTGTGTCGGATAGATTTATGGAGTCGAATGCAATCGTCGTTAACAAAATCTTTGTGTCAGTCGTTTATTTACTGGTCTGGATCCGTCTGGGTTCCACCACCGCTTTGTTCATTAACATACGTGTTTGATGAGGAATGTACTCACAATGAGTATGATGAATGTTGTTTGCAGTAGTCAGTGAAGTTACTGGGCCTTATGAGACTTAAGAGGCTGCAACATGCCATACTTTCCCCACAAACGCTCGTACGTGATTATAGTGTCGTAATAATTTTTTCTTTAGATGTTTTGAGCAAGTAGGTATCATGTGCTCTATATCTAGGATTCCGTGGGAGCAAAAATGTAAAATTTTGAGATTCCAACTCAGTACAAGCCTTCAAAAATCTGCTTTTTTGGACAAAATTTAGCTTGACTTTGGCCGTTCACAGTGTTCTCATAAATGTAAAATTCAACAAAACATTTCCATATAATCCTTGGACATGTAATGGAGATTCTAAATAACAAAAAATTTTTTCACAAACTTGTAAGGCATTTTCAAAAACACGTATTTCCTGGAGCACGTTTTAGGAAATTACCAAGCAGTAATTGTCTTCGAAAATTTTCTTTGTTGTCGTTGTCTTTCTTTTTCCGTAATGCCTGTATTTCTTCGATGAACAAAAAAGCCTTTAGGCCATTTTTGCGTTTTAGGATTTTTGCGTTAGGCGGATCATTAAGCTTCACCTTAATACCTACAATGTTTTATGGTAACGAGCGAACTGCAGTGCCGCGCAAGCCTTTGTGTTTTAAAGATCTGAGTGGCACTGCAATTGTCATGGGCCGGCGTTATACTTACCATCAGGCAAATGACCAGCTCGTCTCGTTATCAAATGTCATAAAGAAACTCTTCTACAAAAATCTTAAAGTAAAAGAAGCTGACGAAGTTAGATTTTTAGCATTACAAATTGATAATCGATGCTCATGGAAGTCATTGCAAAAAGGTCAATAGATTTATTCATCCCTTGAAAAAATTAAAACGACTCAAATTGTTGTACTTATGGCTTATCATAGCTACATAGCATCTATCTCAAGGTAAGGGTTGATAACCTGGGGTAAAGGCGTATGGGCACAGAATTGATACGGCTAAATCAATCTTTTATCGGCCAAAAAACTGTGTGCGAGCTATCTGTTGTGTGAATTCCCTGCATTCATTTTGCGAACTATTTCCAAACTTTCGTATTGTAATCATAACTGGCATGCACATACAAGAGATATGCGTTTTCCTAAAAAAAAAAAAACTTTTCATAAAATTTAAGAACATATCGGAATTTAGTACAAGAAACGTGCTTTAGGAAGCACGATACCTTGGCAGTAAAAAAAAACTCTTGCGTGTTATCGTCTCATTCAATATTATGTTAAAAAACTTTATATATACCGCAATATATAGCGCAATTAAAGTATTGCTGTTCTGAGAGTGGCATTTCACCCTATTCTTGTTTTACTAAATAGTTATCGAAACTGGCGGACCACACAAAAATACTACGAATATTACTTTTCTCCCAATCTTTCCTCTAATCAGATATATCTTTTTCGTGACTTACAAAAACGAGATCTTTTAATGCACCGCCACACAGTGGTTCCATATTGAAAAAAGGTGGACTTAGGAACGAAAGTCGGAATTTCGATATGATTTTTTTTTGTAGGACAGATCTTAACTATCTAAACAACATTTCTTCTATTAAAAAGTTCCGTAAGATGTATACTTTTCGAGAAAAAAAATAATCAATTTTTTTTTGTATGGAGGAAAACACTCTTTATTTTTTTTCTCAAGTTGAGTCAAATAGTGACGGCTTTAACTGATATTTTATGAAAGCCCTAGTCGTATTGTACCCAAAAAAAATTAAAACTATTGCGGTCACTTGCGGCCACGCGAGAAAAGTGATGTCAAAAATTACATATATTTTTCGCCATTTTCGAGAAGAGTTCTTATTTTAGGTGAACTATTCGGCTATTTCGGCTACTTCCTTATTTTTAGAAGCGAAATATTATAAAAATTTTCAAAAAATTAACAATTTAAAAAAAATAATGAATTTTTTTTAGCTAGCGCGCTAACATGGTCGCGTTGTTCCTGGGGCTTTACTCCGAAATCCGCATGTCAAAGCTTTGGCTGAGGGATCGCAGTGTTCCTACCCTGAAAGTGTTTGGGATCCAACGTTGGATTCAATGTTCGTAACTTGCCTTTTTGTCTTTCATGGTAGGAAAATTGTAATCTGTCTGCCGAAGCTTCAAGCAATGTATCTAAACTGTATGAACGTCTTTAAATTGTTCTGTATGAATATGTTCAATTCTTAAAACATATCATTCTGCTTCTAGCAATTCCCCAACTATTTATTACTAGTTATTACACGTTGTTCGGTTCCTAATGGCGTACATTATCTACGCAAACAAATGGTTTGATAGTCGGCTGTGGTTGTTTGTTAATTGTTGCGTTACTCGTCAATATAGTGTCTAAAAGCCTACCTGTTCCGCACTTAAAATACAAAGCAATGTTCATTTAATTTCATTCGGTACTAACGAATAACTGTGAAAGGACGTTAACTGTGAAAGAATTCATTATTACCATTTTGAATCTACAACCGGTTTAGGCACACATCTCGATAATGTTCTTGATTCTAAAGGATAGTGGAGATATTAAGGATTACATATAATGATATGTGTGAAGTTTACAAAATACAATGTGAAATAGAATATCAGAAGCTGACCATAAATCAAGGAGTTTTTTCAGGCTACAATATCAATTTTGTAACTAAGACGTGGTTACGTGTGCCTAAGCAGAAAGTTGAAGCCATTTATGAATCGAGAAAACAATCGCAAATGATTAGGAACTAATATTAGTTGGCCTATTTGCGATACTGTTGACCTTGCGAGTGTAACAGGAATTCCGAAGGACTTAGTTGAACAGCCGGAATTGTTGCCTAGTCGACTCGATATGCCATCTTTCTGCACTGCGGAATAGTACGGAAGCCAGTACCTCTACTGAAAAGTAAGGGTAGCCTTTCTTAGGTTATTCTTTGCTGATTTGGGCAACAAACAGAACAAAAGACGTTCTAGTTCCTTTGTAAATGATAATTCTGAAGAACTACAGTTTTGTGTCGGTTGACACTATACAATATATTTCATAAAGTTTAAATAATGCCATTTGATCGGTACTGTAACGTATCACAATCACAATGGAGTAGGCAATCGCTATTAATAGCTAGGACAAGATAGTTCCACTGCCCTTCCGAACTATCAGAAGCTTCTTGATGGATCAGAAACTCGTAAGAAAGTCTTAGAAAACATAAAAGAGGACAACACGACTGAAGAAATGAAAGATCCAAACTAATGAGGACATTCGATCTCCATTGGCTTTTAATAAGGTAGACCCTTACATGTCCCGGATTAGGTCAAAGTTTTCAAAGCTATTTCATACATGAGTTGCTTTCTGAAGCAGTTCAATTGCTCAAAGCAGAGATGGAGAATACTGACGAGAAAGAAGAGCTTATGTCTTTGGAAAATGAAAATATACCAGATCAGCAATACTTTTATAACTGCCCTTCAAAGGACTTCACATAAAACAGTCCTTTTTTGGCTATACAATATACATATTATATTATATCTTTTGTTTCTGGAAGAAAATAATATGTACACAAGAACTATATAAGGTTAAAAAACCTGAACAAATAGCATCAGCTATATTACTCAGCTTTATTTGGAGGCAGTTACCTGATTGAATAAGTGAGTTATCCTGTTGTCAGGAACAACGCGACCATGTTAGCGCGCTAGCGACCAATTACAGTTAGTATCAGAAGTGACTCATTTGTTTATACAAATAATGCCCGCCAATGGTAGCCAAGTAATGTCAGTGACACAATATGATCGGTAACATGAAGTCAGCAAAAAAAAACTTTACTTTTTAGGTACCTAACCGTTATTAATGAGTTATTTTGTATATTTTGTTATAGTAAAGTTTGATTTGCATTTAAAATCAGCTATGTAAGTATCTACGGGAGCAAAAACGTCATTTTTTTTTTTTCAAAAAAAAATTCATTATTTTTTTTAAATTGTTAATTTTTTGAAAATTTTTATAATATTTCGCTTCTAAAAATAAGGAAGTAGCCGAAAATATATAAATAGTTCACCTAAAATAAGAACTCTTCTCGAAAATGGCGAAAAATATATGTAATTTTTGACATCACTTTTCTCGCGTGGCCGCAAGTGACCGCAATAGTTTTAATTTTTTTTGGGTACAATACGACTAGGGCTTTCATAAAATATCAGTTAAAGCCGTCACTATTTGACTCAACTTGAGAAAAAAAATAAAGAGTGTTTTCCTCCATACAAAAAAAAATTGATTATTTTTTTTCTCGAAAAGTATGCATCTTACGGAACTTTTTAATAGAAGAAATGTTGTTTAGATAGTTAAGATCTGTCCTACAAAAAAAAATCATATCGAAATTCCGACTTTCGTTCCTAAGTCCACCTTTTTTCAATATGGAACCACTGTGCGCCACTTACATAATAAACAAACATACCCCCCCCCCCCCCTAATTTGTAGAGGCTGAGTATTCCTTTTGGAAAGTTTAATTTAATTTTCCTTTAGATTTATCGTTATGGGCCGGCGTTATGCTTACCATCAGGCAAACGACCAGCTCGTCTCGTTACCTAATAACATTAAAAAAAAAAAATAATAATAATAATAAAAAAAAAAAAAAAGAACAAACCCCGCACGCGTGGTTGTAATTGGCGCAAATGAACGTTTGATATATGTAAGTAAGTGTAACAGACTGTATTATCCCATCCTCCTCACAATTGGGGAAAAGTACTTACTGTATAAAAATCTCGGCCAAACCAACGGCCGGCCCCGCCCGGCTGTATGAATCGGCAAACCCTTTTAATTCTTCAAAAATGGTTCTAATGTTTTTGCACGTTTTGTTACGGTTACCAGCACACTGTTTTGTCAGTTTATTTCTAAAATTATATTTTATTTCAGAAGCAATTTTTTGGTCAAAATCAGATTTTTTGCTAACACCGTTGTCGGTCTACTCAGAAAATATTGGTGGAAAAAGTATTAAAGTTGTTTTCGATTTGGTTACTACTACCTTAATCGATTTAGCGCTGTTGGCACTAGCGCATTCATAGAGCATGTGATGAATACAATCCACAGTTAACGCCCGCGCTGCTGGAAGGAGTCCGATCGATCGCACCTCGTCGTGATAATTCTACCACGAGTAAGGCCACCTCTCAGTGAGAGAAAACGCAAATGCTAAATCCACAATATAAACTTATAGGTCGCGTTGTTTAAATGTGAGCAACCACAAATCCTGATATAAGTAGTGTCTAAACGTTACGACCTGACGCTATTCTTATTCTGTAGTGACATTTCCAATCACTTTTAGACACTGCGTTCACATTTAGACACTGTCTAGAGCTAGCTAATTAGTAGTCTATAAAAGTGTTTTTTGTGGTAACACTATGATTTTGCAGTGCAATATAGACATATTTTATCATCGTAGGTGTCGCCACGCCTCGCCCGTAGCACACTCGTAAGTCGTAGCACACTCGTAGCAGATACGTCTGCACTATAACGTCGTTGCGTGCAATCGTCCGCGCTTCGTGTCTGCTTGACGTGAAACGCGGACAGTATTGCACACCCCTTAGGTAGTTTTGAAAAAAACAAAGTGAATTATATCACTCTTTTTTTTATGTTATTTGGTAGCGAGACGAGCTGGTCGTTTGCCTGATGGTAAGCATAACGCCGGCCCATAACATTTGCAGTGCCACCCAGAACTTTGAAACACAAAGGCTTGCGCCGCACTGCAGTGTTCTCTTTATCCTGAGACATCAGGTGTTGTATATACATACATGCTAGTTATACAGTGGTGGTCAAATAATTAAGAACGATTAATAGTACGACACCGATACTATGTTTACACCATAATTTCAGTGCGCAATTTGTTACTAAAAATTCTCTGATCGTGTTGTAGAATATTCTTATGACTGATCTGTATCAACCTGCCTGATGGTAAGCATAACGCCGGCCCATAACATTTGCAGTGCCACACAGAACTTTGAAACACAAAGGCCTGCGCGGCACTGCGGTGCGCTCGTTACCCTGAGACATTAGGTATTAAGTCTCATAAGCCCAGTAATTTCACTGGCTACTCTGCTCATCAAACCGGAACACAGTAATGCTCGCACACTACTGCTTGGCGGCAGACTTCACTCACGGCGCGGTGGTAACAACCCAGACGGACACTCGCAGAAGAGTTAGTCCTCCCACTAACTCTACTATTTCATCAATGTATGTAAGTAACCCTCATAAACTAAATCATGAATCACGTTTGTATGACGTAACCGATCGTGTTGTAGCAGTGCGGCGCTATCGTTTCGTTGTTTTGTGTGCTGGGGACGATGTTCGCGACGCTGGGAGCTCCCGAGCCAGCAGTGGGCCGCGCCGCGTTGTTAGTGGCGCCACCTGTACACTGAGCTCCCCGCGCGACTCGCCCGCCAGGGGCGCTCGGCGACGGGGCTCGTCGGCCGTGGAAACCGCATTTCCTCACCTCATAAGCGCTTGAACCGCTTCAATAGGGTGTTGTATGGCTTTTCCACGATCATTTATAATAAACATTCGTACCTACCTATACGATGGTATGATTTTATAGTTTAATCGTGCCGAGTTTTGAGCGGATCGAACTAAAGAATAAAATTTTTGAAGATTAAAAATAAAGTTTTGCTGTTTGTAAAGCTGTCATTTTGAGATTACAAACACAATTCAATTTTTATTTATTTATTTATGTAGCTTTTTATAGTGCTCTCTATAAAGATTACATGAACAGAGTGTCTTCGCCTTAATAGAGACTGTAAGAAAAGTGTTATTGGACACTTTCTTTAATATCGATCTAGAAGTTTAAGTTACATGCAAATTGCTTATTAGCCTAATTCTTTGGCTAGATTGTAATATAAATAGGGTTAATTAAATAATTAGCCCGAAGGAAGGAAAAAAAACTTCAATTTTATTTAGTTGTATAGACTAACACGAACGTTTAGTAACTCGTGCGGAGGCGCCGCTAGAGGTCGGCGGCGAATGAAACACGGCTCAGGTGGGGGTCACTTCATATATTCAACTTATCGCTACGACTTACAAACACATCATCACAATACGCGCGCCGCCCCCTCCCCGTGGCTCGGGACGCAGCGGGACTGGCGGCTTACAAACTAACATTTATTCCTTAATTAACTTTTCAGCGGATACGATGCGAACGTTCAAATATTAAATTGCGCCGCTAGTAGGCGACGAAGAAACTCACTTCCGGTACGATTACCGTGCAACGGATCTAGGCCGGCCGGAGCGCGAGCGTGACAAAGAGGAAGCGAATATGCTGATGAGCGAGCGAAACGGGAGCCGCTATAACTTCGTATCGACCCAAGTTCTTACGCTTAGTTTAGTTTGTAGTTGTTTCGTTTCGTTTAGCAAAATTTGAAAACGCCCGGTTCCTCCCGCACGCAGCACGCGATGGATCGCAGCCGCGAAGCGCCCGGCGGCTGCTATCTCCCTCGCTCATCGGCGTACGTCAATTCGCTGTCTCATTCTAACGCCCGGATCGTACGCGCAGGCGTACTAGACCCGGAGACGTATTCGATAAAACTTAGTTTTGAACACTGACCTCGTTCTCGTCAGCAAAAAAATCAAAGTCCGAGAGAGGACCCTCTCGTCACTCCCGAACCGTTCCCGTCTCTTTCGCTCGAATTTGCATACAGCGAAGGAGACGCGACAAAGCAACGAGAATCGAGTCCGAGTAATAATCAAACGACCGAACGTAACTATCAGTCCAAGAGTTTCATTTGAACGGGCCGCGGCCGCGTCGTCGCAGAACATTAGCGTCCGTCGGGCGCGGGTCACCGGCGGGTCACCGGCGGGTCACCGGCGGGTCCCCGGCGGGTCGGTCGCGGCGCGCCTAGAGCGCCATCTTGCGTCCCTCGATGGAGATCTCTACGGCGCGTCGCGCGCCGCTGCGCATGCGCTTCTGGTCGATGAACTTCTTCATCTGCTTCTCGTAGCGCGTCATCTTCTTCTTGCTCGTCTGCAACACGCCGGGGACTCGTGATAATAATACATATATACGTAAGTCTGCTGTCCTTTGGTGGGGCAGCGCACGCGAGAAATACGTACACGCGACATGTCGACGTCGCTGGTGGACTTGGGCCGGTACACGCAGTCCTTGTTGGAGGGCAGCGGCCGCGGCGCGTCGTTAGTGCTCTATAGATACGTACACGCGACATGTCGACGTCGCCGGTGGACTTGGGCCGGTACACGCAGTCCTTGTTGGAGGGCGGCGCCCGCGGCGCGTCGTTAGTGCTCTATAGATACGTACACGTGACATGTCGACGTCGCCGGTGGACGTGGGCCGGTACACGCAGTCCTTGTTGGAGGGCGGCGCCCGCGGCGCGTCGTTAGTGCTCTATAGATACGTACACGCGACATGTCGACGTCGCCGGTGGACTTGGGCCGGTACACGCAGTCCTTGTTGGAGGGCAGCGGCCGCGGCGCGTCGTTAGTGCTCTATAGATACGTACACGCGACATGTCGACGTCGCCGGTGGACTTGGGCCGGTACACGCAGTCCTTGTTGGAGGGCGGCGCCCGCGGCGCGTCGTTAGTGCTCTATAGATACGTACACGCGACATGTCGACGTCGCCGGTGGACTTGGGCCGGTACACGCAGTCCTTGTTGGAGGGCGGCGCCCGCGGCGCGTCGTTAGTGCTCTATAGATACGTACACGCGACATGTCGACGTCGCCGGTGGACTTGGGCCGGTACACGCAGTCCTTGTTGGAGGGCAGCGGCCGCGGCGCGTCGTTAGTGCTCTATAGATACGTACACGCGACATGTCGACGTCGCCGGTGGACTTGGGCCGGTACACGCAGTCCTTGTTGGAGGGCAGCGGCCGCGGCGCGTCGTTAGTGCTCTATAGATACGTACACGCGACATGTCGACGTCGCCGGTGGACTTGGGCCGGTACACGCAGTCCTTGTTGGAGGGCGGCGCCCGCGGCGCGTCGTTAGTGCTCTATAGATACGTACACGCGACATGTCGACGTCGCCGGTGGACTTGGGCCGGTACACGCAGTCCTTGTTGGAGGGCGGCGCCCGCGGCGCGTCGTTAGTGCTCTATAGATACGTACACGTGACATGTCGACGTCGCCGGTGGACTTGGGCCGGTACACGCAGTCCTTGTTGGAGGGCAGCGGCCGCGGCGCGTCGTTAGTGCTCTATAGATACGTACACGCGACATGTCGACGTCGCCGGTGGACTTGGGCCGGTACACGCAGTCCTTGTTGGAGGGCGGCGCCCGCGGCGCGTCGTTAGTGCTCTATAGATACGTACACGTGACATGTCGACGTCGCCGGTGGACGTGGGCCGGTACACGCAGTCCTTGTTGGAGGGCGGCGCCCGCGGCGCGTCGTTAGTGCTCTATAGATACGTACACGCGACATGTCGACGTCGCCGGTGGACTTGGGCCGGTACACGCAGTCCTTGTTGGAGGGCAGCGGCCGCGGCGCGTCGTTAGTGCTCTATAGATACGTACACGCGACATGTCGACGTCGCCGGTGGACTTGGGCCGGTACACGCAGTCCTTGTTGGAGGGCGGCGCCCGCGGCGCGTCGTTAGTGCTCTATAGATACGTACACGCGACATGTCGACGTCGCCGGTGGACTTGGGCCGGTACACGCAGTCCTTGTTGGAGGGCAGCGGCCGCGGCGCGTCGTTAGTGCTCTATAGATACGTACACGCGACATGTCGACGTCGCCGGTGGACTTGGGCCGGTACACGTAGTCCTTGTTGGAGGGCGGCGCCCGCGGCGCGTCGTTAGTGCTCTATAGATACGTACACGCGACATGTCGACGTCGCCGGTGGACTTGGGCCGGTACACGCAGTCCTTGTTGGAGGGCAGCGGCCGCGGCGCGTCGTTAGTGCTCTATAGATACGTACACGCGACATGTCGACGTCGCCGGTGGACTTGGGCCGGTACACGTAGTCCTTGTTGGAGGGCGGCGCCCGCGGCGCGTCGTTAGTGCTCTATAGATACGTACACGCGACATGTCGACGTCGCCGGTGGACTTGGGCCGGTACACGTAGTCCTTGTTGGAGGGCGGCGCCCGCGGCGCGTCGTTAGTGCTCTATAGATACGTACACGCGACATGTCGACGTCGCTGGTGGACTTGGGCCGGTACACGTAGTCCTTGTTGGAGGGCAGCGCCCGCGGCGCGTCGTTAGTGCTCTATAGATACGTACACGCGACATGTCGACGTCGCTGGTGGACTTGGGCCGGTACACGTAGTCCTTGTTAGAGGGCAGCGGCACGCGCGCGCGCGCCACCCAGCCCTTCTCTCCCGGCCGCGCCGCCCTGCACACAACAAGAGCGGGCGGTGAGCGCGCGCCCTAGATGCCGCGAGCGGCCCGCGGGCGGCGCACGTACTTGTCTGCGCTGGGCGGCTGCGAGGGCCCCGCCGGCGCGCGCCGCGAGCCCGCCATGGCCTCGTCGCGCGCCTGCCGCTCCTCGCGCGTCATGGCTGCAACACACAAGGGTCGCTACAGGGGCTGCCGCCGGGGGCCGACGGCTCGCTCGCGCCCGGGGGGAGGGCGGTACCTTTGAAGTCCGTGGAGAGGTTGAAGATGGGCCGCGCCCACTCCGAGATGAGGCGGCCGGCGCGCTCGCGGTTGAGCTTGGTCTCCTTGGGGTGCTTGTACAGGTACATGACCGCCTTGCCGATGCCCGACTGCTTCAGCAGCGTCTTGTCGATCGGCGGGAACTGCGGACAACAACGTCGCGTCACGTGGCGTCACGTGGCGCGCCTCCACGGTACAGAGAGAGAGAGAGAGAGAGAGACGCACTCACGTCCATGAGCAGCTTCAGCACCGACTCGCGGATGAGCAGGCAGGGCAGCGCGCGCGAGGGCATGGGCGCGAGCCAGTCGCACAGCACGTTGAGCACGTTGTGCTCCAGGAAGGCCAGCTGCAGGTCCTTCTTGATCAGCTGCGACATGGCCTGCTTCAGCAGCGACACCTGCGCGAGAGGGCCTGGGTGAGCGGGGCGGGGGCGTGCTAGTGGGGCGTGCTAGTGGGGCGGGTCGGCCCGGGGGCGGGTCGGTCGCGTACCTTGCGCACGGCGGGCTGGTTGCGGCGGTTGAGGTCGCGGTCGTCGTCGGCGGCGCGGCGCATGTGCTGCAGCAGCTGCGCGATGAGGTCGTCGTTGTCGTTGATGATGCCGATGTCCCTGCGCCGGCGCCGGCCGCGCCGCTCGTCGCGCTTGCGCGCCAGCATCAGCTCGAAGTCGGACATGCCGCCCGCCAGCTCGGAGCTGCCGCGTATAACAAACAACAACACCGGCGCGTCAAATGTTTAGAACGGTCGTTTTGTTACAGGTACCGTATATACTTTCATATGCGTTTAGTAAAAAGCTATCATTTTAAGATTACAAGCGGACGCTTCAATGTAATATATTTGTACAGAGGAGTCATCGTGACGCGCGGGACGGTGCGCCTCACCTCTTGGAGTCGGGCGCCACGTCGTCGTCGTCGGAGGAGTCCGCGGTGACTGCGCTGACGGCGGCGGCGGCGGCGGCGGGGGCGTCCCCCTCGCCCCCGGCGCCCTCGCCCTCCGCGCGCGGCCGCTTGCCCTCGTCCGAGTCGTCCGAGTGCAGCCGCACGGCGCGTCGCTTGGTGCCTGCAACTCGAGCACTGGAGCAGTCAGCGCGCGGCCGCGGCGACCGCCCGCCCGTCGACGCGAGCGGCCGCAGTGACCGCCCGCCCGTCGACGCGAGCGGCCGCAGTGACCGCCCGCCCGTCGACGCGAGCGGCCGCAGCGACCGCCCGCCCGTCAACGCGAGCGGCCGCAGTGACCGCCCGCCCGTCGACGCGAGCGGCCGCAGCGACCGCCCGCCCGTCAACGCGAGCGGCCGCAGTGACCGCCCGCCCGTCGACGCGAGCGGCCGCAGCGACCGCCCGCCCGTCAACGCGAGCGGCCGCAGTGACCGCCCGCCCGTCGACGCGAGCGGCCGCAGTGACCGCCCGCCCGTCGACGCGAGCGGCCGCAGTGACCGCCCGCCCGTCGACGCGAGCGGCCGCAGTGACCGCCCGCCCGTCGACGCGAGCGGCCGCAGTGACCGCCCGCCCGTCAACGCGAGCGGCCGCAGTGACCGCCCGCCCGTCGACGCGAGCGGCCGCAGTGACCGCCCGCCCGTCGACGCGAGCGGCCGCAGTGACCGCCCGCCCGTCGACGCGAGCGGCCGCAGTGACCGCCCGCCCGTCGACGCGAGCGGTCGCAGTGACCGCCCGCCCGTCGACGCGAGCGGCCGCAGTGACCGCCCGCCCGTCGACGCGAGCGGCCGCAGTGACCGCCCGCCCGTCGACGCGAGCGGTCGCAGTGACCGCCCGCCCGTCGACGCGAGCGGCCGCAGTGACCGCCCGCCCGTCGACGCGAGCGGCCGCAGTGACCGCCCGCCCGTCGACGCGAGCGGCCGCAGTGACCGCCCGCCCGTCGACGCGAGCGGCCGCAGTGACCGCCCGCCCGTCGACGCGAGCGGCGCTGGGTCCGACTCGAAAGACGTAATGGCTCAGCGAATCTTAATTTACTTTAACTTTAAAGCGTCCTACAAATTGCAGAGGCAAGAACATATTAATTAACTATTGTAGTGAAGCCTGATAGATAGATAGAAGATGACTTCCAGGGGCGCTATTCTCGGAATAGCGATATTATTTATTTATTTATTTACCATGGGATAAATTATGTCTATGAAAAATATCGATCGCGTGTCAAATTGCGTATTCTCGAAAACAATAGATATTATATGATAATATAAATAGGTAATGGCCGTCAGAATGTGTTCACTCATCGTTACACAGATTACACAGGTTTTGTCTGCATCAGACACGTTCCATTTTTATCGACTGTGTTTAGGCAATCGACAATTTGATACATAAGAACGTTTTGCCTCTTTGAATGGTAGATATACTTTTAAATGTTGTTTACGTACCTACACATTATTACATTGACATTGTACTAACAGGCGGTAGAACGAACCGTCCTGCGAGCGTGCGCGTGGGCACCCGCCACTGGTAACGCTAGTCAAGCAGTAATGTGCAAGCATTGCTGTGTTCCGCTGTGATCAGCAAATTAGTCAGGGCTTATGAAACTGTAGCCTGCGCAGACTCGGCAGTTTATAAAAGTAACCAAACACAACTGAGCGGAGGCAGGCGGCAGTCGGCGGTACAGGGTGCGAGTGCGGAGCTCATTTTAAATAACTACCACAACAACAACAGTGTTACCACAAAAAAAAACATTTTTAGTCGCCTGTTTAACTAGACAACGTCTAAAGATAAACGTTAAAAATAATTAGAAATGTCACAACAGAATGGTGTTAGACAACGTTTAGACACTACTTAAATCAGGATTTGTGGTTGCTCATTGTATTTAATCTCGACTAAGGCATGTTTAGGCGTTAAACAATTTTTAACACAGATTTAACGCGTGTTTAATTTTTTTGTGATAATACCCCTTGTAGGGTCCAAGGACCATTAGATGTAGGTCCAAGTTAGAACCCTGGTAGTAGTAAGTAATATATAGTTAAAGTTTGAAGTAATATTTTATTGACACGATTTGTTCGATTCTCACTCGTCCGCGTGCGTCTGTCGCGGCGTGTCAAAGTGCACTCGTTTGTGTGAATAATGAAATAAATATGCGGAGTTGCAAAATCGTAATGTACTCCGTACACCCCTAACGTTTAACTAATGGTTAACGAGCGCAAAATCAGTGCCGCGCAGGCATTTGCGTTTCTTAGTTCTATCTAAACATCGAGTGCACTGGACGGTGGACGCGTCTGATAGCGTTCGTGCCGGCGCACGTTCAATATTTATCAGAGTATGTGGACTCGACTTAGACTATGGTATATTTACGAAAGCGTTTTATAACCGATCTCATCTAACGGTCGGGCAAAGTATAGACACTTGCACAGTCCGTTCCGGACCGCGCAGGTTGGAGCGTAGCCAACCCGGGCACCGGGCACCGGGCACCGGGCACCGGGCGCCGGGCACCGGGCAGTCGTGCGTAAATATACTCTACAGCCCGACTTTGAATCGGGACGTCGTCCCGAAAGCGGTCGAACTACTCGCGGACGTCGACTACGTTCGTTTTACGAGTTTTTATAATTGTAATGTTTTTATATTATTATTTGTAATTTGAAACGACGTATTTCCAAGGCAGCTCGTCACAAGCTGTGGACGAGCGCGGCTTCGGGACGACGCACCGATCTAAAGCGAGCGTGCTGCGCAGGCGCAGGCGCAGGCGCAGGCGCGGGGCTCACCTCGGCGCGCGGGCGAGCCGGAGCCGGAGCCGGAGCGGGAGCCGGAGCGGGACCTGCGGGCGAGCGGCCGATGAGTGGCGAGTGTGCGGTCGAGCGCAGCGGCCGAGCGGCCACTCCGACGGATGTCTTACCTCGAGCGAGACTTGGAGCGCGACCGAGACCTGGAGGCGCGGGAGCCGGACCGAGATCTGGACCGGGAGCGGGACCGGGACCGGGACCGAGACCGCGACGAGGACTTGCGCGAGCCGGACCCGGACCGGGACCGGGACCGGCTGGCCCGCGACGCCGCTGGAAACAGGAAACAAATATACTTTTAAGAAAAAAACGAAAATTAGAGACCCCAGATATTAAATACGCTCGGTATTTCAGATAAGATAAATAGATAGAAAAGAATAAAATATACCGTTTTCCTTCGGAGCCTGGAACAGAAGTGAACCTTCATCTTGATCTTTTTTTTTCAAATCCGTGGCGCACAGTGGAACCTGTCTTCTATACAAATAATAAATCATTCGATTGCACGTTAGTGAACTGATCGCTATTGAATCGATACGTTTTAGTGTTTTTCGGGCCTTTTGAGGATGATTTCAACCGTCGAATATCTGGAATCCGATGGTTCGGTCATGTCAGCACCGACACAATACGGTTCCGAGTATGCGGGCTGCCGCGGTCAGTACTGTGTCGGATCCAGTTCGACAGACAGACAGTGAGCACAGGATGCAGTGTAGTGCAGTGGCGCGCGTCAGTCGCGTCACAACGAGCGAGCGAGAGGGCAGATCGCTGCGTCTGCCCGTCTGTCAGAGACACGTCTACCCGCAGCACTGCAGTTCTCCCGTGATCATGACGTTTGCAACAGCGCCGAAATATCGGAAGCTCAAATCAAATATTATAGGGTAAATCACCCAAACGTCAGCACTGCACCAAATAACGGCACCTTGGCGCAAAAGTGCAAACCATTTATTACTGTGTATGGTTCTTACATTGCCAATTGGAAAAAAATACGGCAGAATTCATCTTTTTAACAATAGCAAAGTTTTTAATACGAAAAGGCTAAAAATGGCGCCAACAAAGTGATTCAAAGAAGTCGTTCTGCAGTTATTGTAATTTTGCGGCCATTTTGATTGAACGACGGTAAGATCTTACCTGCTTAAAATTAACATTATATTTGTAGTGATTAGATGATTTGAATGAAATTGTATTTATTAAGTGTTTTATAAGTATGAAGACCCTTTTTAGAATAACACATTTAAAGCTTTCCGTTAACTAATTGCTAAAAAGAGGATGCCAACAATTGGGTACAATTTTTTTAGATTTTCTAATTTATCAGCACCCATGTTGATATGTGGGTTTAAGAGGCTACAGCTCGCCATACTTTCCATATAAACGCTCGTACGCGATTATAGTGTCCTAAAAAATGTTTCTTTAGAAGTTTTGAGCAAATAGGTATCATGTACTCTATATCTAGGATTCCGTGGGAGCAAAAATTTAAAATTTTGAGATTCCAACTCAGCACAAGCCTTCAAAAATCAGCTTTTTTGGACAAATTTTACCTTGACTTTAGCCGTTCAGTGTTCTCATAAATGTAAAATTCAACAAAACACTTCCATATAATCCTTGGACATGTAATGGAGATTCTAAATAACTAAAAAACTAACTAACTAAGAGGGCGCAGTGACCCAAAATGAGTCTTGGCCTCCGATAATAAGAGCCGCCACTTCGGTCTGTCTTGCGCCATCTCCTGCCAATTCGCAACTTGGAGTTCGCGCAAGTCCTTGTCGACCTCATCACTCCAGCGGTACCTAGGACGGCCGACTGGTCGTCGACCACTAGGCCGTCCTTGGTACGCTCGTTTCACTGCCCGATCTTCTCCCATTCTTTCGAGGTGTCCGAGCCAGCGAAGTCTGTGGGCTTTTATCTCGCCGATGATGTTTGGTTCGGCCACCAGATCTTCTATTTCTTTATTCTTTCTTCTTCTCCATGATCCATCCTCTGCCTGCACTGCACCCAAGATCTTTCTCAGGATCTTACGCTCCGTTACAAGAAGTTTATTTTCCTCTTTGAGAGTCAGTGTCCAGGCCTCACACCCGTACATTAATATCGGTCGAATCACGGTTTTATAAACGCGGATTTTTGTACGTTTGCTAAAAAGCCTGGACACTAAAACCTTATGCAATGCTGCACTACAACGGAGGGTATTTTGTATTCGGAGATCGATCTCTTCTTCCCTTGTGTTTCTGTCCGTTATAGTGCAGCCGAGGTACTTAAATCTGTCCACCCCCTTGTACGTGACACCTCCTACCTCCAGGTTATTCCTAGGTATCCTAACATTTCTAAGAGATTCTAAATAACAAACATTTATTTTAAAAACTTGTAAGGCATTTGCTTTTGATAATGCCTTACAAGTGTGCGTGTTTTTACACGTATTTCCTGGAAAAGGTTTTAGGAAATTACCACGCACTAATTGTCTTCGGAAATTTTCTTTGGAAATTTATTTCAAAATTTTCAGAAGACGAACCGAAGCCTCTGGTGTTGTCTCTCCTTTTTCCGTAATGCCTGTTTTTCTTCGATGAAAAAAAAGCCATTAGGCCATTTTTGCGTTCTAGGATTTTTGCGTTGGGCAGGTCATGAAGCGGCACCTTAATGTGTGTAAACTAATTTGGTTGTTTTTCAATAGTTACCTTTGTTGGAATTATGGAATAAGGGTATTTTTTGAATAAATGCTTTGTGTAGGGTATTTTTTGAATAAATGATCGTTCTCCAAATGATGGCACCATGCTGAAACCACATTTACCATTTATCAGCATAGTGTTCATAGTTGTTTTAATTCTGTGCCAATAACTGGATTTTTTTACTGTTGGCTCATTAACAAGCTCAAAGTTGCACAACGAGCTATGGGGCTATGCTCGGGGTTTCCCTGCGTGATAGAATGAGAAACGAGGAAATCCGCAGGGGAACGAAAGTCACCGACATAACTCTCAAAGTTAGCAGGTTGAAATGGCAATGGGCAGGCTACATCGCTCGTAGAACCAATAACCGATGGAGAAGAAAGGTTCTCGAGTGGCGAGCACGAACCGGAACACGTAGTGTAGGACGGCCCCCCACTAGGTGGACGGATGACCTTGTCAAAACCGCGGGGGACCGTTTGATGCGAGAGGCGAGTAGCCGATCCAAGCGGCGTTCTATGCGGGAGGCCTATGTTCAGCAGTGGACGTCTTCCTGCTGATGATGATAACGATTCATCATGATGATGATGATGATGAATTGGATTCACCTTAACCCGATTTCTAACTTGAGCTCTCTTTTCGCGCAATAATTCGATTACAAAACAAGAAAAGAAGCAAAAAGTGACAAAGATTAGTAAGACAAAAGTAAATTATTAAAAAAAACTGAAATAAAAAGAGTTTTAACTGTAACTTGTAACGGATATATTTTCTTGGAATACCTAGGTCTAATTCTAAATGGCCTATATTTTGATAAAAGCCTTACAACTCTATTTGTAGAAGAATTTTATTTGCTCCAATCTTGGTGCTGATAATTGGGTAATTTCGTGCCAATAACTGGCAACAAGCATGCCAATAAATGGAGATACGATCACTTTTCAATCTCTTTTAATATTCTCTCGTATTGTTAACATTATCGTTTCAAAAGTTATAGAAATATAAAGATTAATAAACAAGATGTTTAATAATCGCAACAATTTAGCTGATATAAGTTGCTTTTAATTTAAAAAACCAATTTGAAATAAGACAACCTCTTAAAGTGCTGATAATTGGGTGTTTTACCCTACCTACATGGCAAATATCCCGCTTCTAGTGATAATTTTCAAAGTGTTGATGACCACGGCGGTTTAAAAATACTTACGTAATTATAATTCGATTGAATAGTGTTTATTACCTGCTCCTACAGATTTCGAACGGGATCGCGATTTCGACCTAGACTTCGATCTCGATTTAGATCTAGACCTGGATCTCGACATTCTCGACTCGGACCTCGATTTGGATCTGGACTTCGATCTCGATTTCGATCTTGACTTCGATCTAGATTTGGATTTCGTTTTCGACCGAGATCGACTCGCTCTAGAACCTGAAAGACAACCGTTTTAGTCATTACTTCAATCGAATGGCATTAATTTAGGACGTCCAAAGGTTCCCTTCCCTCGCAAGACAAATTAATGCAAAGCAGTCGTTCACTTGAACTCACCGGCCGGAGATTTGGATGCGGACTTGCTCGGCGCCTCGGCCGCCGCCGCCCCGGCCGCGGGCGAGCGGCTGCGGGCCTTGGCCGGCGAGCCGCTGCGGGCCTTGGCCGGCGAGCCGCTGCGGGCCTTGGCCGGCGAGCCGCTGCGGGCCTTGGCCGGCGAGACGCTGCGGGCCTTGGCCGGCGAGCCGCTGCGGGCCTTGGCCGGCGAGACGCTGCGGGCCTTGGCCGGCGAGCCGCTGCGGGCCTTGGCCGGCGAGACGCTGCGGGCCTTGGCCGGCGAGCCGCTGCGGGCCTTGGCCGGCGAGACGCTGCTGGCCTTGGCCGGCGAGGGGCTGCGGGCCTTGGCCGGCGAGCGGCTGCGGGCCTTGGCCGGCGAGCCGCTGCGAGACCTGCTGCGGGCCTTGGCCGGCGAGCCGCTGCGGGTCATGGCCGGCGAGCCGCTGCGGGCCTTGGCCGGCGAGCCGCTGCGAGACCTGCTGCGGGCCTTGGCGGGAGAGCCGCTGCGAGACCGAGCCTTGGCGGGAGACTCGCTGCGAGACCGGGTCTTGGCGGGGGACCCACTCCGAGACCGAATCTCGGCGGGCGACCCACTGCGAGACCGGGACTTAGCAGGTGAGCCGCTCCGGGACCGTGACTTGGCGGGCGACCCGCTGCGAGATCGGGTCTTGGCGGGCGACCCACTGCGAGATCGGGAATTGGCAGATGAGCCGCTCCGGGACCGTAGTTTGGCAGGCGATCCGCTGCGGGACCGGGACTTGGCGCGAGAGCCACTGCGCGAGAGGGATTTGGCAGACGAGCTGCTCCGCGAGCGTGCTCGTGACTTGGGGGAGCCGCTGCGGGACCGCGAGCTGGACTTGGACCGCGACCGCGACCGCGACGCAGACTTGGAGCGGCCCGAGCCGTCGTGCGACATCTTGGAATCAGAATCCACCTGGTGAACATTACTCAACTGTAATTGTCTACGCATCGAACCATTGCAATGAGTTTCCTAATATGTTGTTACACCACAACCATGGTTGATGGAAAAAAAAAACTTAAGATACTTCTAGAGCTAAGACGCTTGACCGGTGTACATTTAGTGTTAGAGCTGTGTCTTTATCTTTACATTGAAATGCACTACACAGAAGCATACTTTATTACAGGGACGATTTTTTTATCATCACTTGATTTTATCATCGGACGACCGGACGTACGGCAATGCGACATCCGCTTATGATTGACATTCCTCCTATCCTTACTAAGTGTTACATTTGCAATAAAACAAAACATTATTTAATAATACAAGAAAATACAATTACAAGTACTGTTCTCATCAGTTTAACAAAATACTTGACTGGCACATAGACAATGAGAGTGAGACTGACCTAGCCCAGCGGGACTTATTACAACTCTCCACTTGGCCCAGCACCAATGACTTATAACAAGTTATGTGCGGATTTTTCACACTAGCTCTGTAACGGTGAAGGAAAACATCGTGAAGAAACCTGCATGTTCAAGAACCACAACATTCGACAACACGACATTCACCAAGCCGCATCGGGCCCCCGTGATGGATTATGGCCCAAACCTATAATACATAATATACCTCTCTCCCTGAGATGGCCGGTATCCCAACAATGAGAGTGTAAGAGGCTGATAATGATGATGACATTTCCTATTTAAATGGCAACATAGATACTTTAAAAAAACAAAAAGTAAGTGATACTTACAGATCTGCTGCGAGAGCGAGATTTTCCACCACCTGGAACAGTACACAAACAGTACACAACAATGATTTAAGGACACAATAATACATACACATGCACAGGCAAAAAGAATAGAAAAGGGATAAACATCAGAATGGAAGATAATAAGTTAAACTTGTATAATTGTATCTTCGTTTGGGCATTTTATATGTTGGCTCAAAAGTGTTGTATAATCTTGTATCTGATCTGCATCAAAAGTTAAGGTCATAAAAATTGAGCTTTTTTGAAAATACTATATTGTCTTATTGAAATATAAAAGTGGAGTTTTAGTTCTATGGTCAGCAATTTACTTTTGTATAATATTCAGGCATACACCTGTCCAGACAGAAGTTAAATTGTTAAATTGAAGTTTTTAGCAAATACAATAACAAGCTACTACACCCACTTTCAATAAGATTGGTGTGTGTTATGTACCCAAGTGAGGGTACATAGAAATCAAACAGTCTGGACTGGTCAACTTAACTAGTGAGATTGTGCTCCTGGATTTCCAGGATTATGTGAGTTTTATATCACTAAGGTAACTTGCGAGGTGCACTAAAACAAAAAATTAGACCAAAATATTTAATAGTGGTTTTTACTTTTGGGGTTGAATTTCAAAAAACTGTTTTGGTTGACCTTTTTGGTCCTGGAGAGGTTGCTAGCTGTTAGCGAATAACATGGTGGGATAGAGGCCCCTCCACGTGCCTCTCTGAAAGGCAGCAAAAGGCTCAGTGGATGAGGCACAAAGGCTGAGCGGGGCTGTGACCGCAGTGATGGAACCTGGGCCCTGGAGCACTGTGCGCACCATTGGACAGATAAAGATGAAGCCTAGGTGGGGCGCACTGTCACCAAGAAACCAGGGGTTCCACCATTAGGGTAAATGTGCCCCGAACGCTCCCACAGGGAACACACTGCTCCCACTAGGGACGCTAATAATGTATGAGACTAGAGGAGGAATGGCAAGCGAAGGACTGGTGGTGTTGCCAGCCCCCAATGTCTGCCATTGGTGGGGCCACCCGCGACAATTCACCGCATGCGGTGGGAGGGAGGGGATGCCAGCCCGTGAGGGCTGCGGCTGGTGGGGCGGCCCTTCCGCCGCTCGGATGTCCGAACGGACAGGTGGATTGCCTGACGGTACCCCGGGCACTTCAAAGCATGTGATATTTATAAGCCCTGGATCTTATGTAAGTGTAGCAAACAGAGCTTACCACTTTACAGTGGCCAACAATACTTTCATTTTTAGAAATCAATGCCATATTCTATAATTCTAAAGAGTATTAATTTTTGTGTGCTCAATCAATATATAGTGTAAAAATTGGCTCGGAATATTTAATTAAGTAAGTATACATACGCTTTAGAAAAATACGCAGGATCCAATAAACAAATAGCAGATTATAGAAATTTGTATGCAGTGAGGTTAGTTACAAACACAAGACATCCCAATATATCCGACTCACCCGTATCGTCCGTGTCTACATCCATGGCTGCGTTTATTCACGTTTGTTATAACAATCTTGATTTAGATACTTTAGAGACATACGAAATAAAAAAGCACGAAAATCTCCAAAAAATTTCGCAGTTTCAAAATCTACACTACAATCACAAGTGTGAATCACATTAATTTCTTCAACAGTCAACTTCTTCTTCTTCAGATCACAGATTACTAATTTACTATATATGTAGCTAGCTTCAGATTATGGCTGCTTGACGTTTTTCTGCCAGTGTCAAAGTGAGGTCACTTTTTTTATAATTTATTTCTTGACCTGGATACATAGTCCTTATGTCGCAATATTAGACACAATTTTATTTCTTTATTTATTTATTTATTTATTTATTGCACACATACATTCAACTTATACTTAATTTTCGAGTCGAAGTGACGCTTCAGTAAAGCGGTGGATACTTTACTGAAGCTTCTATGGAGTTTTGGATAGAATACGAAAATACACGTTTTTCGCCTTTGTACTATTTGCCTTTCACTCATGCACGTTTACGAACACTCATTGGTTAATAATCCACCATTATTACACATTAACACTCGAAGAAACATAGGTTTTAGTAAATAACACAAAATCAACAACAGCACAATTTCGCATTCCCGCCAAAACCCAGTGAGGCCAGTGTACATATATAATTGCCCGGTTACAAAATATGAAACATTGAAATATAATTATGTACATAAAAAAAAGGTTTAACGGCATACAATTTATTTATAAACAAATATTATTAGACTTATGTAATAAAATTACATAAAATATAAACAAATGTAGTATGAGAGAAGTTTAAAATTAAGAGGACGAAGGATATCAGAACTTATGATATCCTAAAGGGAAAATGATAACTTAGGATTATGTTCTGATAAAGACAGCATTAGTTATAGTCTGTGATTCGGGTAGATGAATGCTGCAGAGGCCCGCTGTTAGAGTCATTTTAACTTTCATAAGTGCTCCTTTGGGGCCTATTTGAATAAAGACTTTTTAATTTGAGGACAGCAGAAGAAAATATTGTCTAAGGTTCCATCAACATGCTGTTTCTCTCTTTTCATGCATAGTGTAATGATAATGCTTTATGTTTTTTGGTGAATAAATATTTATTATTATTATTATTATCTAGACTACACTCACAGCGATCTTCAACTTCAACTCTTTAGTCTTTATTTCCTGTCTATCATTTTCGTCTTTGACTTTTAAATTGAAGCACGAGTATTGATTCACAGATATGTAATATAGCAGATGAAACATTAATCATAGTTGTATATTTACGCATAGACATAATCATTTTATCCTTTTCTTTCCCATTGAAACGTCATTAGTGGTATCTCGTTCATTTATGTGTTGAAACATTGACTCGCGCATAAACAACAGACCAAGCGTTCCATGCCGCCACATTGATATTATATGTCAACGTGCATGTCACGTTACGTCAACGACCAGTCAGATTGATGATATTTATTTTAATTTGAAAATATAGCTTTTTTTGGTTAATTTGATAATAAAATCTGTGAAAATGGTGAAGTGCAGTACATACCGGTGTGAAAATGCTACCCACAGCAAATTATCCATCGGATTCTCTTTCATCGGTAAGTATAATGGTCACTATCTTGCGTTTAGAATTTCATTGTGATTTCTACAAGTGAATTCAAATATTTTGTTCATGCCAACCAGTTTTTTACGTCGATAATCTATCTTAGACGCTATTTGTTAATGCTTTTAGCCTTGAACTAGAGTAATCGGAGAGTATTATGTAGAATTTGTTAGCAAGGGCCAAAATTTGACAGCTCAAGTACTTGATACAATAACAGGGAGCGCATTAAGAATCTAGGAATAAAATTAGCAACAAAGACGAATATTCCATTTTTACTTTATTTGTCTATGTCAAATCTTAACCTTGAATAACGTAAATATTATTTACATTTTCAATATGCCACTATCCATACAGATAAATAAAATTGAAGTGTCTGTTTGTAATATCAAAATAACAGCTTTTTACTAAATGCATATGAAAGTATATACGGTACCTATAACAAAACAACCATTTTTAAAAATTTTGTCTGTCTGTCTGTCTGTTTGTTCCGGGTAATCTCCGAAACGGCTGGACCGATTTTGACGAGATTTTCACTGGCAGATAGCTGATGTTACAAGGAGTAACATAGGCTATTTTAATTATAGAAAAATAATTAGAGTTCCGCGCAAAACAATAAAAACCATGTAATCCAAAATCTCCACGCGGATGAAACCGCGGGGCAGCAGCTAGTAGCAAATAAAAGTATTAAATTTAGGAAAATAAATAAATAACAAAAATACATTGCTTGTGGAAGCTATGTAATTTTTCTTATTCCCGTTTCATCTGTACTTTTCATTCAGTTAGTAGGTATTTACTGATTCACAAATAATTTTTGTTCCAGATTTCCTACGAATGAAAGTATTAAGAAAGACTGGATGAAAAACATAAAACTCCTGCCAATCCTGGGCAACCCAGTTTGGTTAGTGTGCTGTGCGCAAAGCATTTTTCAAAATGGAAGTCAACCATTTTTCACTTAACTCGCACAAAAGAGGTGCTTTTGGTTTTACGTCAAACCAGAGAGCAAAACTATGCTCTGTATGAGAAAATATAATTTTCACAGAGATAACCAATAATCTAATCCACCCAAGGAAGCACTCATCTAATATCGGTTAACTACAAGGATCCTTAACGCGGCCCAGTCTAAGCGACATATTTATGTGTGCGTACTTGTCCCGCTATTCAATACTTAATGTTTGGTCTGTTAAGCCTGTGGTGGAATGTTAACCACAATTTTTATAGTTTTAATCATTGTCTGTGCTGATAGTCTGTGCTCAAAAAGTCAAAACACGTCAAAAGTCAAAACTCAGTCATAGATTACTATCTGTGATTACTATAGTATATAATTATGTAGCTAGTTAATATTATTTCCTCTGTGGCTAGTTAAACTACATATACAGTAATCTGTGGTAATCTGCACTTCAATTCACAAACTACTAAGGGATACTACGTATCAGACGGTCATGTTACCTACATCGACGATGTATCGTTGCAATTTTAGAAGATGACAGTTGAGGCCGTGCTATATATACATATTTGTATATACCTATTTTCATAGGTATGTTTATCGTACCTTGATATTTTCCTACTAGTTCTATTTGTAATATTATCTATTCTGTGCTAGTTCCTACTTCCTACACTATAGAATAGTAAATAAATATGGACATGGGTTAAGAAAAAAAGAAACAAGCAAATGACTCGGTATTTTTTTAATACACATAATAACGTCACTAAACAATGTTAGATATAGTGTTTATAGCACTGAAACAGTACACATTTTGTTAGACGCTGTCCATTCAATCCATAAATAAAAGCTTTTTCACAGTTAACACATTTTAACCTCTGGTTCCGTTTTCACAAGAAATCGTATGTAATTTAACGCCCTGTCGTTGGCTATCACGCTTAGGAACACAACCGTTACGATACATTTTGTTTTGCGGTAGTCAAGTCACGTTGTTACTGAATATTTTGTGGATTAAAATGATTAATCGACGCAAACACGTGGCAAACACTTCGCATCGACACAAACACAAATCGCAATATGGCCGCCGGCACCGAGCAGAGGCGGGAGCGTTGGCAACCGCGGGGGTGAAGAAAGAGAAGAGACGAGTCACTGACGTCATTTTCTAATCTTGCACCTCAATTCCCTATAGATTTTACTAGGTAGATTAACAGGCGTGCTTCAATTATCTCTTATTACCACAAATTATATAGGGTATCAGATAGACATGTCGCCTACATCCGTCGCTAGACACGAGCTCTCGTCTCTGATTGGCTGAAGCAAAAAGATGTATGACATTTTTTTAATTTTTTATTTTACGTTTACCTAAGCTAATGCAATATTCTAATAAAGAGCAGCCTTCACTACATTATTTAATATTACCTAACCTACTTCTTTAAAATTCAGTAAAACAACGTTTTTGTATTCAATCATTTATTTTTCTTTTTCAATTTTTTCTTATATTTATTCAGAGCTTTGCTTTGCATTGCTGGAATTACAGTCCTTTTCTCAGCGTATTGATGGTCATCAGTACAGTGCATGGGTTCTGGAAAACGAAGATTAATAAATCGAAAATTGAATGTATAATATAATATGAATGATTTATTAGGAACGTAACTGAAATGTGGGTAGCTTACCATTAGTTTCAAGAGATAATGAAATCCCACTGCGAATTGCCGATTGTATAAATAAAGTAGGATAAGCACTGCTCAGTAGATATGATTTCATGTCACGAATCGTGCCTCAACATGTTTGGGACACATTTGTAGATCAGTGAGCTCTTTCGCACTCGCAAAGAATCGCAGTTGATGGCAACCAATCACTTTTGGAACCTTTCCTCGCTTTTGGGTAACTTGTGTAAAATACAGGCATCTCGAGGGCTTACGCAGCCCGGTACACATCATTTGTGATACATTTCGAAAAATTAATCAAACAAGTTGATTGCTATAGATGTGGAAAAGAAAATAGACGAAAATTAATCGATGCACAGCTACCAATTCACTCAACACAACGACAACAATATGTAATATTGAAATTTAAGATATAATTTATTTAATAATGACAGTACAATGACAATAAGTATGAGTGGCTGCAAAGAGATTTTAATGTGTTATGACGACGACAATGACTTCAAATCGTAACAAATATGGCGGCGGCTCTAAAGATGACGTCAAGAGGTGGGGAGTGAAGTGAGCGGGGGGTGCAAAATGTCATATGTCTTTTTGCTGTGACGTTTCTCGTGTCTAGTGTTTTTCTTAGACAGATTTAT
Source organism: Crocallis elinguaria (assembly GCA_907269065.1). NCBI lineage: Eukaryota > Metazoa > Arthropoda > Insecta > Lepidoptera > Geometridae > Crocallis > Crocallis elinguaria. The sequence continues at coordinate 22,449,427 of OU026073.1, read as the reverse complement.
ACCCGTGCTTATTACCTATATAGTTTGTGAATCAATTCTATTTCCAATTCCAAATAGTTCATATATAGCTAGCTACATATATAGTAATCTGTGAAATAGTTTATAAATAATGGAGGAGACAACTTTGCTGCCCATAAAAAGAGTGGAGCTTTCATTATCAAAATTCAATGATGTGGCTATTCCTCACCATTTGGAGCTGTTACGACAACACAAGGCCAACATTAACAAGGTATGTATCGACAAGCGCGAAAATTCTTTAATTTGTAAACCGCAAAACGCAAGAGAAGTGGTTCCTAAAATAGCCGAAATAATGCGTAATTCGTACTTCTTTATATTTACAAATTCAGCTAGTTTTGGCTCAGCTTTTTTTATTCTATTTATTTATATTATTTATTTTTATGGCATACATTCAACTTATACATTTAAGAGTAAACATATGCACCCTGTTAGGAGGGTGTTATTTGATAACGAGGCGAGCCGGTCGTTTGCCTGATGGTAGGCATAACGCCGGCCCATAACAATTGCAGTGCCACTCAGAGCTTTGAAACACAAAGGCTTGCGCCGCACTGCAGTGTTCTCTTTGTCCTGAGACATCAGGTGTTGTATATACATACATGCTAGTTATAAGTTTGCATTTGATTGAGACAATTTAGCTTACTTTTTATTTATTTATTTCATTATTACCATTATTACATTATTACCTAGTCCACATTTCTTAATTAACATTCCTACCCTACTCTTATTGATTTGTCACTTGTATTTCTATGCTACTTAGCTCAATACACTGATTACCTAATTTGGTGTTTTATTAGAAATATTACATCAGGTATTAAGTCTTATAAGCCCAATAATTTCACTGGCTACTCATCGAGTAATAAACGCTTACCACTCATACCCCCGTACTAGGATTCCCTGTGTTGCAGGTGGCATAGACAAACACAGATACACATCACAAACATCCAAAACCCGAGAACAAACTTTATGCTTACACAAAACCTGCCCCGGCCGGGAATCGAACCAGGGACCCCTCGCTTTGCAGGCTGGGTTACTACCAACTTAGCTACGGAGCCGTACAGTAATGTTTGCACATTAGTCAATACTGCTCGGTGGCAGACATGACGAGCAAAGTGGTTGCACCCATCGACAGAGACGGAGATGGAGATCAGAATGGAAGTCTTTTGGATCGAATCGTGAATACCCCTGCTGACCTCTACATTAGCTTGCAAGCCATACAACATTACGTAACAGAAGGATACAAAATCACACCCATGGATTACTCGGCCTCGAACACTTGTTGCAGTATGAAGAAGCAGGTGATTACCGGCGCGTGTTGTGCGAGCAGACGAACGCAGCACGCGTGGCGGCGCGCCTGCGCGCGCTGCTCGCCGAGCTGGAGGCGCTGCGGCGCCGCGTGCGCCCGCCGGACTGGCCGCGCTTCGACGCGCTCACGCAGCGGGCCCGCGACCTGACGCTGCGGGCCGTCGTCGACTACCTGGGTGCGTACTGAGCCACACCGGACGCACTACACGCACGCTTCTGACGATGACGGTGCTACGTATACAGAGATGATGTGTACACTAGACATGAACACATCCAAGCCAAATCAAACAAAATACAGTCAAGAGCAAAAAAATTAATTGTTCAAAGTCCACAGCGCAGTAATATAGGTCTAGCATAAATGATTCCGTGTATGTGTTCCAATGGCCTTGTGCCTTGTGTGTATTGACACGCGGGTTCGTGTTTGTAGATGTGATAGAGAGCAGTCGTAGGGCGCTGGTGTACTCCAGCAGTATGCGTCGAGGTGGTGAGAGTATATTCTGGTGTTGAAGTCATTCCATGGAGATGCAATTAATATCCATTTCTTGCAAGTTTACTGTAAAGTTCATACTAAATTGGTCATAAGATAACAAATACATTTCTTAGTTTTTGATAGTTTAGTGTTAAAGTGGCTGTGCTATCATTTACTAATAGCTAATAGTTCAGTCGGTTTGTTTGGTAGCTGTTTAGGTAGATGCTTAAATAAAAGTATAATTATATCATTGCGACTGCAAATTACTTTTATTTATCAGGCAGGATTTGCATGGTATTGCAACACACGCTTTACAAAAACATTCGTGATAATGTGTTACAAAAATTAATAGATCTTATACCTATAGTATATGCGCAATGGATTCTATACTTTGTTCTCTCCCGATACCTTAACCTTTGACTCATCTGAAAAGCGCTAAATATGGAATAACCGGCTCACTCGTGCTCGCCGAGTTACCTATTTTAAACTTGATGGTGTTACCTAGCCGAGCTAAAACTGCTCGACGGTTCCCTTGTTTTGATTGCATTACAGTGTTTCGATTCACAGAAAGATCAATGTTAAGGTTTGAACCGTGAGTTTATTATTATTATTATTATTTATTTATTTCATTAATTTGACGGCCACAGCCAATTACACAAATTAATAAATGTATAGTGAATTACACCAGCATTAAATTACATTATTATTGACTTATACACAATATTTATCAATTATTAATCTTAGTAACAAAAATAAATCACAATACAAAACTAATACAAAATTAATGCAAAAAATCTATTAAGTAATTAGGATACGGTAATCATAATAAATAAAAATGTCAAAAAATTATTAAGATACGTCAGATTTAACAATTAAAAAAACTTAGGTCAAATGTAAAAACAAAATAATAATAATCAATATACAATTTTATCACAGTCATTAATTTAATTCGTCAGTTATAACGTCAGAAAAGAACCAGAAAAGAGTTGAGGGAAGCACCGCGGGGCGACCACCGCTGATCGATGAAGGCTTCAGCATTAGTCACTCGTAAGCATGTTAACATTTTGCTATCCGTTGTGAAGTGTCAGTTTCGGTTTCGAAGCGATAATGGCTCGGTGTAAAGAACAACACGCCGCGGACCACTCGGCGCTCCAGGCTTTGAATGCAAACAACGCGATTACGCGATGCGTAGCATGTCGGTCCGTTGCTATAATACATCTACCACCTTCGAGTTCAAAACGTGTCGCCGAAGAAAAGCACTCCTCGGAGCGGAGCGTTCCGACAGCCGCACTTCAGTCTCCACTCTGAGGCGGTTAGTTAAACGATCCAAAGTAAAGAAAAGAGCTTGAATAAACCTGTTGGAGCCAGGTTTGTGAGTGATGCAGCCTGCGCGCAGTACATCGACCGCGGCGGCTCAGTTGTGTGGCGCGCCGTTGCAGACGCGGCGCCCGCGGCCGCCGCCGCCTCCCTGCGCTCCACCGACTCGGTGGGGCTCGCGCCCGAGGGGGAGCAGGGGGAGCAGCGGGAGCAGCACGAGCAGCACGAGGAGGCGCCGCTGCTGCATTTGCAAGTCGACGAACACGTGAGATAGCAATTCCGCAACGCTTTGACTCAATTTAATTAGCTGTTAGGTCCCGTTGTTGTAGCGTTCGGTGACGGCACGCGGTTTACATTGACTATAGCCAGCTCGATTCGGTAGCTCGGTACACTAGCAAGCGAACCGCTGCCGTTTTAGTAAAGCGTAAAAATGTGTCTTCGCTCGTGCGCAAATAGATTGAAACTATTGTGAAGTTTGTTTCGACTTTCACAAGCGCACGGGTGTTTAGGTACTTGCTGGCCATTAAATTCAGTTGAATTCTACAAATCCAACGACTCAGTCTTATAATAAAGCCGCGTTTAACGGTGACCGGCGATGTCGTGGCGTCGCCTCGACAGCTTGGTCGCTCAGCACGCGTCGCCCGCAGGAGCTGGCGCTGCAGCAGCGCGAGCTGGTGCTGCGCGGCTGGGCGGCGCTGCAGCATGAGGTGCGCGCGCTGCACGACGCCTGGCAGCACGTGCAGGCCGCCGCGCTGCAGCACCGCGACCAGGTACTACACACTATGCGCTGCAGCACCGCGACCAGGTACTACACACTATGCGCTGCAGCACCGCGACCAGGTACTACACACTATGCGCTGCAGCACCGCGACCAGGTACTACACACTATGCGCTGCAGCACCGCGACCAGGTACTACACACTATGCGCTGCAGCACCGCGACCAGGTACTACACACTATGCGCTGCAGCACCGCGACCAGGTACTACACACTATGCGCTGCAGCACCGCGACCAGGTACTACACACTATGCGCTGCAGCACCGCGACCAGGTACTACACACTATGCGCTGCAGCACCGCGACCAGGTACTACACACTATGCGCTGCAGCACCGCGACCAGGTACTACACACTATGCGCTGCAGCACCGCGACCAGGTACTACACACTATGCGCTGCAGCACCGCGACCAGGTACTACACACTATGCGCTGCAGCACCGCGACCAGGTACTACACACTATGCGCTGCAGCACCGCGACCAGGTACTACACACTATGCGCTGCAGCACCGCGACCAGGTACTACACACTATGCGCTGCAGCACCGCGACCAGGTACTACACACTATGCGCTGCAGCACCGCGACCAGGTACTACACACTATGCGCTGCAGCACCGCGACCAGGTACTACACACTATGCGCTGCAGCACCGCGACCAGGTACTACACACTATGCGCTGCAGCACCGCGACCAGGTACTACACACTATGCGCTGCAGCACCGCGACCAGGTACTACACACTATGCGCTGCAGCACCGCGACCAGGTACTACACACTATGCGCTGCAGCACCGCGACCAGGTACTACACACTATGCGCTGCAGCACCGCGACCAGGTACTACACACTATGCGCTGCAGCACCGCGACCAGGTACTACACACTATGCGCTGCAGCACCGCGACCAGGTACTACACACTATGCGCTGCAGCACCGCGACCAGGTACTACACACTATGCGCTGCAGCACCGCGACCAGGTACTACACACTATGCGCTGCAGCACCGCGACCAGGTACTACACACTATGCGCTGCAGCACCGCGACCAGGTACTACACACTATGCGCTGCAGCACCGCGACCAGGTACTACACACTATGCGCTGCAGCACCGCGACCAGGTACTACACACTATGCGCTGCAGCACCGCGACCAGGTACTACACACTATGCGCTGCAGCACCGCGACCAGGTACTACACACTATGCGCTGCAGCACCGCGACCAGGTACTACACACTATGCGCTGCAGCACCGCGACCAGGTACTACACACTATGCGCTGCAGCACCGCGACCAGGTACTACACACTATGCGCTGCAGCACCGCGACCAGGTACTACACACTATGCGCTGCAGCACCGCGACCAGGTACTACACACTATGCGCTGCAGCACCGCGACCAGGTACTACACACTATGCGCTGCAGCACCGCGACCAGGTACTACACACTATGCGCTGCAGCACCGCGACCAGGTACTACACACTATGCGCTGCAGCACCGCGACCAGGTACTACACACTATGCGCTGCAGCACCGCGACCAGGTACTACACACTATGCGCTGCAGCACCGCGACCAGGTACTACACACTATGCGCTGCAGCACCGCGACCAGGTACTACACACTATGCGCTGCAGCAGCGCGACCAGGTACTACACACTATGCGCTGCAGCAGCGCGACCAGGTACTACACACTATGCGCTGCAGCACCGCGACCAGGTACTACACACTATGCGCTGCAGCACCGCGACCAGGTACTACACACTATGCGCTGCAGCACCGCGACCAGGTACTACACACTATGCGCTGCAGCACCGCGACCAGGTACTACACACTATGCGCTGCAGCACCGCGACCAGGTACTACACACTATGCGCTGCAGCACCGCGACCAGGTACTACACACTATGCGCTGCAGCACCGCGACCAGGTACCGCACGAGTCACGAGTCAGGGCGAGCTGCCGCCGAACAGAACGCGGACTGGGCATGTTCGACTTTAGTAAACGTGGTCGTTGTCTGCCGCAGGTGGGCGCCACGGCGGCCAGCGTGGCGGTGGCGGCGGACAACGCGCAGGCGGCGCGCGCGCACCTGTCGGCCGCCGAGCGGTAAGGCCCGGGGCGCACCTCTTCGTTTATTTTGTCCTTTCCGTAACTGTAACCGCTCCCGCCCGCTGGCGAGCGGCAACTCACCGGTCGTGCGAGTGTAGTGTGAGCGGTGAAGGATGTTGCAGATTGCGGTCGGGCGCGTGGCTGGCGGGCGGCGCGCTGTGCGGCGCGCTGGCGGGGGGGCCGGTGGGGCTGGCGGTGGGCGCCAAGGCGGGCGCCGCCGCCGCGCTCGCCGGCTCGCTGCTCGGCTGCCTCGGCGCGCGGCTGCTCGGGCGCCGCGCCCCCGCCCCCGCCCCCGCGAGCAAGGACGACTAGCGCCAGCGGTGCGTCGGCTCGTGAGCAGACGCACCGACACGACACGACACGACACGACGACACGGGGCCCGGACGGCGCCGGACCGACGCACGCGAATCACATCGTTCAGTCATTAGTTAAAATAAATGTAGGTGAAAGTCGCGATCCATAATAACATCGTAAAACACGATCTCTTCGTCGCCTCCTCGCGTCGACCCACGCACCGACGACTGGCAGAGAGCTCGCTCGGCCGCCGCCGCCACCGCCGCCGCCCGCCGCCGCCCGCCGCCGGCGCCGGTGCAAGAGCAGAGTATTGTGATACATCGGTAATGTGCCGCCGAGCCCGAGGCGAACAGTTTCACCGAACAACGTGCACTTATTTTATTATTTCGTAAGTGTAACGCCAGCCGTTTGTACCGCGCGCGAATCCGAGTGGATGTTACCTAATCTGATTATTTCCTACGTTTTTTTATAGTTTAACATATTGTGGTTAGAAACATATTTTATGTGCAATATGTTGTACTATTCTTAATATATAAATATAATCATATCTAGTACATACATATTATATATATATTATTTATAGTTTAGTCGACATTGTACCTATTCGGAAATACCCTATTAGTACATAGACTCATTCGTAAAAAGACTTATTGTTAACAAGTCTTACTCGTAAAACGATGTTGAATGTACGCAGCTACCTAGGCGCTCCAAGTAGATCCTTGTCAGTTAACCCAGAACATACGTGCAGTAGTTACTGTGCTGTGTTATTTATTTTACTGTATTATGTAAAAATGTGTTACATGTAAGAGTATAAAATATTCACAACTGATAACTATTATGTACATATAGGCTTAGTGCTTTATTTATTATTATAGGTATGTGTTTGATAACAGCACACAACCTGATGTAAATACAAACGAAGCTATAACGCTGTGATGATTTTTAAATAAAAATCTATTTGGTACAAACGGTTCCGAATTCGATTTTTGCCACATTCTTATTTTTGTATGTTCGTATTATTCCACATTCGTAATTTTACAAATTCTTATTTCTACGAATTCCGAATTTTCCATGTTGTCACTTTTCCAAACAAGTACAGTTTCATACACAAAGTTAAAACAAATAAATTGAGATGTTGACTGCGAAATTCTTGATATAAGCCGAAAAGAAATACATCATATCAAGAAATTGAGATGTTAATAGGAATAAACGCAATTAAGCATTTACCTATTTGCCTTATGGTTAAAATATAAAAATTAAACATAAAATAATAAAATTGTATACGCTTTAATAATTAAATAAAATAAATAATTTTCTTGAGAAACCCCCGACTAAACGGGAAAGTCTGCCTGCCTGACACTTAATTGTGAAACGACTGCTAAAAAGTAGGTGAACTCGGGTCATAGACAGTAAAGTAGAAATTCTCAATAAAGTATAAAATAAAAAACAAAACTAAAAATTTTGAAAAAAACTCCCTACTGATGTAAACGTTGTAATCTAAAAAGAGTTAAATAATTTTCTAGAAAAACCTCCGACTAAAAGGGAAAGTACCTACCCAACGAAAGATAAGTTAAAAATGGCTGTAAATGGCTATAAAATAAAACCTACCTATATAAATAATCATTATCAAAGAAACAGACCGGTCTATCTGAATTGTATTTCGAGTGGCCGACTTTCTTTCAGTCTCTAGAGAATGTTGATGAAATGTTTTCTATCATGATTGCAGAGATTTAAGAGATCTGTGGACTGATATTTGGAAAAATACGAATTCGGAAATATAAGAACTCTGAAAAATAAGAACATGGAAAAAACGTATTTGGAAAATTAAGGAATATGAAAAAAACTCTGGCACATTTGAAACAAGCAGTTCTGTTTGTACAATTCAATATAGTATAGGTAACATATATATTCTGACAATTGAAGCCAAAAAAGCACAATTTAATGTTATATAAAAAATTACTCAATAGTTTTAATGTTAAACAAATCAGATTTGAATAAATATCTTTTATACCAGTTTAATCTGCCTTTAGTTACCTATCACATTTATTTGATTTTCGTTTAATCTTATATTTAAATCTATGTTTTTTTTTTAATTTATTTTTAATTAGAAAAATATCAGTAACATTTGGTTAGAATGTCTTAAAAACCTAGGTTAGGTTTGTCGAAGACAATAAGTTCTCAACAGTTTGTTTACTATACCATTATTAAAGTGTAAGTAACAATATTTAACTTTATACGGGTATACCGTATACCTAACATTTTAGCTACAGTAAAAAGGAGATGCCGCGCGAACGCACACAACACTTCGATGCATAGCAGTTACAAAAATTAGTGGTGTGTTGTGTGGTGTTGTGGCGCAAGCGAGACTGCGGCGGGCCGCGAGTACGGATCTTTTCGATAAATAAAATTCGATAAAAATGACAGTTAAAATAGATAAAACCCCCTTTATAGATTTTAACTGTCAATTTTATCGAATAAAACCCACTTTATCGATTTTAATTGTCAATTTTATCGAAAAGATCCGTACTCGCGCCGCTGGTCTTGGTAGGTATTTAACCGCCTCGCCCGTACGAAACGGCCGACCGTTCAACGTCAGGCTATCCAAAGCTGTGTAATCCAAAGTGTATGTACGTAGTAACGTGGTTTAATAAAATATAGTAAATACCTAAGTAAGCCATCGTTAGATGAGTACCACAGAACATTGTTATAATTAGTCAAGGGAGATGAGTACGTACTACAATGGGTCCGTATTTTATAAGTGAATATCGTTTATCCCCCATCCTACTACTTCTTGTCATTACTAGTATGTAGTGCACAAAAGGAGAATTTTATTTCCTACTAGCTGTGCCCTGCTGCTTTACCCACGTAATTAACTAAAATAAAAAGAGCTTAGGTTAGTCCATTACTCCTTATAACATCAGCTGTCTGCTAGTGAAAGTCCCGTCTTCTACAACTGCACTACCTCTAATCGTGGTACGGTCCATGATAGTTGGATGCGTTTGACTTACTTATTTGTTTATGATACGGCTATAGTTATTTTGTTTAATTTTAGCCGTAAGGGCTCAATAAGTATATTTAAACTAGCTTCTACCCGCGGTTTTCACGAAAAGTACTCTGTGGTTTTCACCCGCGTTCCCACAGGAACCGTGAACCCGCGATCATGGTCACATCACATAAATGACATAGTAACGTTATTGTAGCGATATTTTTCGGTTATTATTTCGTTTAACTAATAGCGCTAATTTGTTTGTTAGAAATAATAACCTTATTAATAGAATCGATATTGAAATAACGTTATATAACGATTGGGTATCAGTATTTCGAATAAAGTTTTATAGTCCTCACAAACTACTAAGGGATACTACGTAAAAGTCCTGCATAGCATACTCGGATTCATTTCAATCAAGTAAGGGCAGATTGTACATATTCATCTGTCTCAGTCTCTCTCGTAGATAAGTCAATAAGGAGGCAGATATATTGTAAATGTTCAATTAAATACGAATCCTCCATGCTTGTCCTTATGCATACCATAGACGCTTATGCAAGTATAAGTTTTGCAGTCAAAATAACCATGCCTTTGCATCAAGCGCGGATTACGAGATAATATACACGAAACTTGATGCAAAACCATCAAAAAAACCACGAATTAGACAAGAAAGGCAACACGGTCAGATAATGCTGTCTGGAAGCCCTGCCTGGGTTCAAAGCGACTACTGCGGCGCGAGTACCTACGGATCTTTTCGATAAATAAAATTCGATAAAATTGACAGTTAAAATCGATGAAGTGGGTTTTATTCGATAAAATTGACAGTTAATTTCGATAAAGTGGGTTTTATCGATTTTAACTGTAAATTTTATCGAAAAGATCCGTACTCGCGCCGCTGCTCCGCTTTACGCTACATACATCACTTGCGCACCACCGCTTATTTACCGCAGCGCCGCGCCGCCCGGCGTCTACATTGTGCACGCAGTTGTTGTGAAACATTTTTTTTCAATAGAAGTCATAGAAGCATAGGTAGAAGTGGGTGCTGTGCTCGGACTAGATTTCCATCAAGCCTCAACCACAACCACAATAAACGATACGCGTCACGCGGGATCGTGGTTTTTCCATGGTTTTCTAGTGCAGCCATACTCAAAGTGTGTTTCGCGGAACACTAGGGTTCCGCGATAAACATGTAGGGGTTCCGCAAGAATTAAAAAAAATAAATGGTACTTTTATCATGCTTATTAATAAATAATACTTATAATAAAAAGTGTTGTTTTATTGTTTTATTGTAGGGTTCCGTCAAGTATTTCGCTTTCCAAAAGGGTTCCGTCACCAAAAAAGATTGAGAACCGCTGTTCTAGTGGTTGGTTTTATATATATAGGTTAAAATAAATGACTAATCACAGATCAGTTATATGTAGCTAGTAGTGTTGCCAGCGCGTATGTCGCGTTATATTCTCTTTGGTTACTTTGCGAACTTTGTAAACCATTGTTAAACAACTGTTTCGGCAGTTTTAATATTATAGTCCTTTTATTATAGTGGGGAAGAAGCACAGACTTTATTTTTAATTTAAAGTCTGTGGGAAGAACACAGACTTTAAAGTAAAAAAGTCTGTGGGGAAGAAGAAGGTATTTATCACAGACTTTAATTTTACTTTAAAGTCTGTGGTATTTATTGGTTTTGTATTTTTGACACTAGCTATATACGCAAACCACGGTGAGCCAAACTATAAACAAAAGTTACTAAACGGTGATTATGGTTTTTTATCTGTGTGAATGAAGAATAACATCTTACATCTGTGAAAAAACAACATGGCTGCGCAAAGGGTTTTGCTTTTACTCTTTTAGAGAAAAAAATTGTTTAATTTCGCTAAATAAAATATAGTCTAATAGTTTTTAACTAAAATAGTGTTTTAAACCCACTGACTATTCATTTTAGTACTTAAGATTTTTTGTAGTAGTATTCTTTTCGAAGTGTACGCGTCATTGTTTATGAGTTTGGTGGTTTAATTTCGTTGGTATTGTGTTATTTGGAGGCGGTGCGATGTCGTATCCACCGCGGCCACCCCTGGTGCCCTACGGGCTTGCACCAGGAGTTGTGGCTATGCAGATGCCCACACACGTAAGTACTAAGTTGATCTATCCGTCATTATAACCTAACGAATGAAACGGTTACGTTAGCACGCAGTTCCAAGAGCTTTGGAAATGGCTAGAAAACACAAGACAATTTAATAGGTTAATTAACCGGCATGCGTTTTTACGTTGTGAACATGGTAATAATCCTAATAATCGTGAAGAGTCCAACCAATATTGAACCAACTGAAGGAATTCTGATGTTCAAAAGCCAAAAAATGATTGTTTAGTAATGTTTCTACCTTGATTACTCAAAGTATAGGCTCAGTATTGTATAGTAGTAACCACATAGTAACAACTAAACAAACTGTACCTCTTTATATTATCAGTATAGATTGATTTATAGCTTGTATCTTATAACATTTCCTTGCTTGATGTAAGGGCAACACAGTTGCCATGATCCTGGAATTTCTGGAAACTTTAATTGCTTCTAAGATAAAACATTTTAGTTAAATGGAAGATAAATGTTTTTTCATTAATCTGTTGCATTATTTATTTTCTAGATTTTGTTGAATACTCCCAAATGTGCCAAAACCTGTCAAAGTATTAGAAATCATTAACATAATAATCTAAGAATTCATAAGAATTAAATCAGCCCAAATAGCACAAATCTGCTACAAACGGTCACACTGGAAGAAGGACAGAAGAAGAACCATGTTCACAAGAGTTTAACATTCGGTCTTTGTCTCTGGTTGTTTTATGGCTTTTTTAATAGGGAATGGTTTAACCTCTTACTGACACTGCATAGCTAAATCACTGTTTAAACAACTTGTTTAGGTAGTTTTTATTAATAAGAGCCATAGACAGAGTTTTAATATGGCGAAAAACAATGATGTGACAATGGAGGTGAGAAGTTGGACCTTTACATCATTTCCATCAGTCAGTGTGAGTGCTGTCAGCACGGCGCAGATCACTATAGGACACAATTTGGTACAAAATATGATGGTTTGCGCTATTAAGTTCTGCGGACACCACACAAAAGTTACATAGAAACACAGATTAATACATTTTCACAAGTACATATCACAATGTCTTAATTTGATGTTTTTTAACTGACTTCCAAGAAAGAATGGGGCTTACACCTGTCTTCCCACTGGAATTGTGCATTTTCCGGGATAAAATGTAGCCTATGCTACTCTCGGGTCTGCGTTACTGCGTGAAAGAAGGACTAATCAACAAACCCACTTTGCATTTATAATATTAGCAGGATTCGTAGGGATATATAGTAGGTTAGTAGGAGTTTGGTAATCGTAGAGATGTACGGCTAGCAGTGAAATAGTGAAGGGTAACATAAAAATACTTTTGTCAGTTTAATTTTATTAATAGTGGTTATGCCATCGTTTTGATCGTTGAGGGCTTCACTAATCACTATCATCAAGGATTGTAATATGGGAAATTCAAACGTAAAATATTTGAGATAAACTGTTACATACAATTTGTTTCATTCAATATATAATGTAATAGTGGCAAAAACCTAGATAATTTATTAGTCATTTAGGAATCACGATATGTAGAGAGCTTTTTTTCATCACCGATATTGAAGAATTTCAGAATATAAGAATATAAAAGAAACAACCGCAGCACCGAATCTCCCGAGCTCTATATCAGCTCGGGTGTGATTATTTTTTCGATCGGCGTATCAGCTAGCGAGCGGGCGGGTGGTGTTGCAGGTGATGGTGGGCGCGTACGGGGGCGGGCGCGGCGCGCTGCTGCCGGCGCCGGGCAAGGCCCGCGCGCGCCACAACGGCGCCAAGGAGGCCGAGGGCCCGGCCATCACGGTGTTCATCGGCAACATCGCGTCGCGCGCGCCCGACGCCATGATCCGCGCCATGCTGGGCGCCTGCGGCCCGGTGCTGGGCTGGAAGCGCGTCTCCACCTTCGGCTTCAGCGAGTTCGCGTCGCCCGAGGCGGCGCTGCGCTGCGTGCGGCTGCTGGGCGGCCGCGCGCTGGCCGACAAGGCGCTGCTGGCGCGCACCGACGGCAAGATGCAGGCGCTGGTGGACACCTACAAGAGTGAGTGGCGCGACACGCGCACGTTACACGCGCACGTTACACACGCACGCTCGCGGCCCGCTCACTCACGCCCCCTGTTGCAGCGGAGCAGCGCTCGCGGCTGGCCGAGGGCGCGCCCGGCACCGAGGGCGAGGGCCCGCCCGACTCGTACCTGGACGCGCGCCAGCGGCAGCTGGACGAGCTGGCCGAGCGCCGGCTGCAGCAGATCTACCGCGACTACCAGGACGAGATCAACAACTACGAGATACTGCAGAAAGGTGACCGGCCGCTCCGCACCGACCGCTCCGGCGGTATATCGACGATGCTCTCCAGCGTTCGGTTCGTCGATATACCGCGGGGACCGCTTGCGAAAGCGTACATCTAATCGCAAATCACAATACCCCGTAATCTAAGCGTAATCCCAATAAATTATATGTTCCTCCTCAGCGCCTCACACTAAATAGCCAGAACTGTTACTGCACGGCGATCAGAATATATAATAAATTACCTGACAGTTTAAAATTATTTAGGAACAAATCGTTAAAACGGTTATCGAATAAACGTTATTACTCTGTGAAAGATTATTTAAATGATAAAAATATAATTATTCGACTCGCACACGTAATTAATTTAATATTTAATCTTCATAACTTTTAACTATAATTCTGTAGGTTTGAAAACGCATAATTCGTAATTATGTATTTTTTTGACTTATTTAAACACAATATTGATTTTATTTTTTCTGTGGCCTATTCACATGACAATTTAATGACATTTATGTAATTTATTAACGATTTGAATTATGGATGAACTATTTCGTAAAAATGATAATTATTGTTCTTGTTTATTTCCATGATTCGATATTCGTACGCCTCCGCAGGCAGAATTTTGATGGAAACATTCCGCTGTAACACCGATGCTCATACTGTACCCAAAATTCTCACAAATAAACGAATTTCATTTCATTACGAGCAACAGCTCAAATCTCGATCTCCGCTCGCATACAAGGATATTAAAATGTAACATACTCATCGATCTATTCGAACGTTAAATAAGTTCTCGCGCGGGTGTACGGTTAATGTAACAATCGCTAGAGGTGTCGCTCCGTCGCTGACGGCCCGTGCTCGTGTTGCAGAGGAGCAGATCTCCAAGACGGCGCGCGTGCTGGAGGAGGCCGACATCTCGGAGGAGAAGCGTGACGTCATCCACCGCGAGATCGGCAAGTTCCGCGAGAGCATGAAGGTACGTGCCGCCGCCGCCGCTGCCGCGCCGCCGCCAGTGTGCGCGGGCGCCGCACGCAAGCCGCCGGAGCGGCTCCAGCTGACCGAATCGATTATTGGACGTGTATAGTGGCGCCTTTCAGTTTTTTTATCGATAGTCTGTTTTCAAATCTTTTATACCGCGTTCGAATTTGAAGGTCGATGAAGATGGACGACGGGTACCGAGTCTAAAGTCGATAAGAAGATTCGACGAATTTAATAATATCGGGGGTTCCGTTCGATTTTGATTCGTTGCGCCTTTCTCTCTAGCTTTCTTCGATGTAAATATGCGACCGAAAGAGGCTAACGAGAGCGAGATGCGTTTCGTTTAAACTCTCGCGTATCGACTGCTGGATGTTACGGTAGCAAATTGTGTTTTATTTCTTGCACCGAATCCCGGGAGCCGACCCTGCGACTCGCCAGGGGGCGGTCCGGTGGATCGTGAGACTGACAGTAACAGGAATTTGATAATCGTTCAGGTAAAAAAATATCAGTGACGGTTCTGCAACAGATCGCAGGGAACAAAAATTACAAGCGATCGAGGGCGAGGAAGGAAACTGATTCGGCTCCGATCGATCGTGCACAGCGATGAATTATCAAATTTCGCCTTAACACTGTGCATTTTCACGTCACCGTATTTTACATATCGCAACCGAAAATATGAGTAGCGTCGCAGAGAATACGTAAAAGTCGCGACTTCCGCGACAGTAAATACACAATTAGTCAAAAAGTTCGCGGCGAGCACCGCGACTGCGAGCGCGACCGATACTTGCAACAGTAGAAGCAGCGCGGTGGCCGCCGGCACGCGCGGGGTGTAGGGGTGTAGGGGATTAGGAGAGTGGGGGTGTAGGGGAGTAGGGGAGTAGGGTGTAGACTTGTAGGCGGCCAGCCGCTCCGGCCGCGGGCGTGCGGCGCTGACGTTGTTGCGGTGCATAGGTGCCGCCGCCGCCGCCCGCCGCCCCGCCCGCCGCGCACGGTGAGTCGCACACTGCCGCACACTGCCGCCGCACACCGCCGCACACCGCCGCACACTACCGCACACTACCGCACACCGACGACGGCCGAACGTCCCATACAAACTAACCTAAATAAAACTATTCGGGGCTGCAATTGTTCACCTCGCAAGCTTGGAACGATCTCGCTTATCGTTCGAAACCTGCGCACAAAAGTGTTTCGCTAGCGCGGGATAAGCAGTTTACAAGCAGAAATTCGAATGATAAACGGAACATGTCCTGACTGTGGTGAAGTGAAAAAGTGCGTTTCACTCGGCAGCAAGGTTATTTAGCGTCTTGTACTTTTGAAACCCTCACTATGCTCAGAATTGTAATTTTGAATCGTTCTGTTCTTCCGGTTGGCCAGAGAAGTGTCATTTGTATCAGTATAGGCCGGGCGGCCGGCGCGGCACCACCCGGCGCGGCACCGGCCGCGGTGTGCGGCGGCACGAGCGCTCTGCTCTTATGTCTACGTGATCGTTCTGCATTGTTTCGAGTCCCATCCGCATACTGAACTTCACTGTAACGCATCATTTACCTTCGCTCTGACCGATCGAGATCTCTGTCGTTACGACACTCTGTATACGTACCTTTACTAACAGTTTTTATTTCCATCACTTGGTACACGCCGATGCTAACGTTCCTCCTAGTCCGCATACATTTCGCTAAAAAGTATCTTCGTTCATCGAAACGAAAACTCATCATATTATATCTTTTATATATTCACTTTATACACACGTAACGATGTTTAGTTTGAAGCGCGCGGCCGACTCCAATCGGAACGGAACGAATACGGTGTACAAATAATTATTATAAGGACCGGTTTAGTATCGATAACGTCGGCCATATTAGAGTACCGCACTTGCGATACAAACGTAAACGAGTAAGTAGCAACGAACGAGCGCTCCGTAGCGTCTCGCGGCAGTTCCGTTCCGTCGGGAGCGCCGCGGCCGCTGCTCCGCATTCGTAAGTTGCGCAGCAGCGGCAGCGCCTGACAGCGCGCTGTCGGGCGCCAGCAGCGCCGCCGCCGCCGCGCCGCCGCCGCCGCCGCCGCCGCCCGCGGTGAGTACGCTCGCCGGTGCCGCGGCTCGTGTCCCGCGTTGTGTCGCTGCGCCTGCGCCTGCGTCCACGATCGCGGCGCTCGCCCGCTCTCCCCCGCTCTCCCCCGCTCTCCCCCGCTCTCCCCGGACAGACTCTCGTTCCCTACGGGGGGACGCTAGACGCTAATGCACGATTGATTGTTATGCATCGCGCGAAACTTGGAAAAACCACGATCACGGTTGCTTCTACGACGTACTTACACTCAAAAAATAATAATTTCACAACCGCTCTGCGCGTTCAGTGCACAAATGTCACCGCGGTGACGCGCAAGTCGCTTTGAGACCTGGCGGGGCTTCGAGGGAGCGAAAGAGACAGCGCTATCTGGCTGTATAGCTCTTCTCGTGTATTCTTTGGTTTTATTTCAAACCGCGCGTGAGCGTGTAAAAACTCTTAATCCGCGCTTATTTTAAATACGATATATTTTACGATTTAGATAACGATGGTTATTTTTTCAGCAAAATACAAACGTGCATTACCGTCTTATCCCGCTGTGAAAATAAAAACAGGCAGCGTTATCTTGTCGTTAGTCTTCTTTCGCACCTCGTCGAACGTTCGACCGGTGACTCGCGTGATCGTAATTAGGTCCCGGTCCGGTGCGGGAGCCGAGCGCCTCCACCGCGCCGGTCGAACCTGCGACGGTCGAGGGAGAACCGCGCGCATCCGATCGTAGACGCACGGGCGCCAGCGCCCCCCCCCCCCCCCTGACGAGTTACATTACTAGCGCCCGCCCCCCCGCCCCCCGCCCCCCGTCCCCCGTCCCCCGCCGCTACGAGTGCAGGCAGGCTAGGCAGCACATTCGTCTCGCAGGCGTGCGTGCGCGTGATACTCTGTGAGTGGTGTCCGCTCCGCATCCCCGAGGCGACTGTGCGCCTGTGCACCAGCGACCACGAGCGGACTTGCCCGCGCGGCCTCACTCCATAACGATCCCCGCGGACGGCCGTTAAGCAATATTACAAACGTTATAATGCCACGTCAACCTTGTGCGGTGCAGATGTTGCACGAATTAATTACTAAGTATGAGAGAGCGCGATCGATGGCCGCTACCAGCCGGCGAGTCTAGAAAGCGGTAGAACGTTATAATTCGCTCGTTACTCGTCCTGAACGGTTTCACGAAGTCAACGTTGCTTAACTGCGGTGCGGAGGCAGCGTTGTGGAAAGGTTGAGCGGGCGCAGTTCGGGGGGCGCGGGGTGGGGGCGTGGCGGGGGCGCCGTGGAGTGGCGCGGGCTCACGGCGCGTGTTTGGGCGCAGGACGAGGCGGAGGTCGTGGTGCGCCGCAAGAAGGACAGCAACGACAAGGAGCGCGACCGGTCCGACCGCGACCGACCCGACCGCGACCGGACCGACCGCGACCGGACCGACCGCGACCGGACCGACCGCGACCGACCCGACCGACCCGACCGCGACCGCTCCGACCGCGACAAGGAGCGCGACAAGGATCGCGACAAGGAACGAGACAAGGACCGCGACAAGGAACGAGACAAGGAGCGCGACAAGGACCGGGACAAAGAACGCGAGAAGGACCGGGACAAAGAACGAGACAAGGAGCGAGAGCGAGACCGCGACCGAGAGCGGGAGCGCGATCGAGAGCGACCTGAGCGAGACGAGCGGGAGAAAGAGCGAGACAGGGATAAAGACAGGCGGAGACCTCGGAGCGCTTCTAGGTGAGTGTTACTTATGTTTGTTACGATGCGTTTGTCTGTCGCCTGTGAGACTCCATAATAGGGATGTTGACTCCGTTTATTTATGATGGCTATCAATTCGTTTTCTCATGAGAATCAAATGTCTATTTATAACAAAAAATGTAAATAGAACGCTAGGAACGTCAAAAACGAGAGTCAAAGTCGCGTATTTACTGAGTGCTAAAACGCTCCATACAAGTATCTCATGTGTTGTGAAGTCACACGCCGTGCGCGGGCCTTAAGGCAGTACTAAAAACATGCATTTTGTTGATTTGGCCGTGCCTAACTGCGTTTAAGTACAAGACATCATGGTCTTCGTACATTTTGATATATTTGCGGCGCGATATAGGAAGTTAATATTTTGCACAGTTTCGGGCTTAGTTGCCGTCCTTCTTAAAAAAATAGTGTCACTGATGAGGAGGGTACGGGCAAGTCTCAACAGCATCGTGAGAACCATCGCGGAGAGACTCCACTCTCCCTTTGCGCGGCATTTCAGGAGGATGATGATTGAGTGAGGTGGGAGTGAGTGTAAGTACTCTAGACCAACCTTTTTAATCGTCCTCCTCTTGGAATGCTTCTATATTATTGGCTGTTTTAATTTTACCTGTTTTTATTTTCTATTATTATGTACCTAGTAACAAAAACTTGTTTTATATGTGTATACTAACAAAATGGGTCTAAGTTATCTAGCAATTAATAAATATTTGAATTTGAAAATTTTGAATTTAGCACAACAACACAATACTTCCAAAGTATCTATAATAAGTTGTCAAAGTATTTAATTAAAGCTTTTTTGTTCCAAATATTTTTGGTTAATATTATTTAAAAATAATTTTATTTAAGAAAAAGGTACTTTTCTGTTAAATCTCTTTCCAAAAACAAAAAAAGAAAAGCCCAGAACAAAAGTATATAATATAATTGAATAGTAATATAATTGAATTGTACGATCATATAAAACTGAACTGAAAGTAAGAGAAAAATGTAATTCGTTTATTCTGTGTCTCCTGACTGAGATTGGAATTGGAATGTATTTTGCAGGGGCAAGGACGACAGGCGCCGCGATGACCGCGGCGAACGCGACCGGGAGCGCGGCGATCGAGACAAGGACCGTGGCGATCGGGACAAGGACCGCGGCGATCGGGACAAGGACCGCGGCGATCGTGACAAGGACCGCGGTGAGCGCGACCGTGAGCGAGAGGAGCGCGAACGGGAACGCGAGCGCGAGCGTGAGCGTGAACGGGAAAAAGAAAAGGAGAAAGAGCGAGAAAAGTGAGTCCAAGATTTAGATAATTATAGTCATGTAATTTATGATAAATGAATAACTTGTTAAAATACATACACTTCTCAATCAATATTAAATGAACACCACCTCCCTACTCCAATGGATATGTATTTGATTTGGTTCTAACAAATGCCTATAATGTTTTTTCTGTGGATGCCTACGTCACCCTCTCGCAAACATGACAACCATAATCTACGTTTAAACATTACAGTGGAATCATACACAAAGTGTTGATTGAAGCGGTCACCTATAGCCGACTCTGTCTGTAACGCTGTACACGAAATTCTTACAAAATAATTCCTTTGACTCATAAGCATACACCATCAGTGATGCCATTGCTGAGTTAATTTGGAGAATCCCAAGAAAAGGATTGGTGTGTTTGTTGATTTGGCAAAGGCATTTGATATGGTATCACATAAAATACTATTATGGAAACTAGAAAAATTGGAAATTAGTGGAAACGTCTTAAAGTGGTTTGCAAGTTATCTAGATAAACGTGAGCGATTTGTTAGAATTGATGATACTTTGAGTAAAAAGACAACGATCGATCTCGGTGTACCGCAGGGATCTGTCCTGGGGCCAATTTTATTTGAAATATACTGGAATGATTTTTGTTCCTTACTGCCTAGCTGTACAACGATTTGTTTTGCCGGTGATACTATTTTGTTGTTCGAGGATTCCACATGGGAGGTTTTATTTGTTCAAGCAGAACATGTACAAAAACACCTTTGTAATGGTTTAGTCAAAGTATGTTATAAGTAAGTGAAACTTATTCCATCTATACAGATTTCAGCGAAGCTTTTGATCTCGTCGATCGTGACTTGTAGCTGGCAAAACTTAATAAACTGGGTATACATACCGGTTTACTGTTAACATGGGACACTGTTACGGTGGTTTCACTCATATCTGCGAAATAGATCTCAGTTGGCGGCCGTTAAGAGTTTTAGTTCTATGACAACTGTAGTACCGTCAGGTGTTCCTCAGGGTTCGCATTTAGGTCCCACCCTCTTTCTGTTATTTATTATTGATCTGCCTAATGTAATTTTGATAAAAGTTAAACTATTTGCAAAGTGACTTAAGTAGATATATAAAGAAATCTGAGTGCAGAAGGATGTTGGGAATCGTCAGACGAATCCTGACAACATCAGCCAACGATGTGTACAAAACAAATCCTGGAATACCGCAGTGTAGTCTGGAACAGGGAGCCAGGTCCACTCAATGAGATTACTCGATGGGATCGTAGCAATAAATCCATGTTTCGCCACCTGCTCCTGTGTCCCACACCAAACTTGACATTAAATCCATGGTGTTGTAGACACGCAATTTAAAAAATGACGCCACAATGTACAGGCCAGTGACAGTCAGAGGAAACAAACTGCGTTCTACAGACAAAGAGTTCCATTTTTAAATGTTGTAATTAGTTTTTAAATATTGTTTATGTAAGTGGCCACGGACACTTTTAGTGCGCCCAGCGTATATAGCTTCTGCGCGCAGCTCGGCTCGCGCGGCACCGCACTGCACGTAGCCTGCAGCGCTCGCCGGTGCGGTGGCGTCCTAGCGGCAACGTCTAGTACGTACTACGCAGTAGCTTCAGAGATTAGCGGTAGCAAATAAACGAACTTTGACTCTCTATAATATTAGTATAGTGTATTTAGTAGTACTTATATTCAATGATATAAGCGATCAAAATCAATCGTTGGAATTTTAAATACTGAGATGGAAATTGCGTACACACGCTGCGTTCACTCATTTTTTTTGTTCTTGTCTTGCGGTGAGTTACTTATGCGACAAACTCATTTGACATTTAAATATTGTGCAATATACCGGACAATCCTATATTTTTTATTACAGGGAATTAAGAGAAAGAGAGAGGGAGCGCGAACAACGCGAAAGAGAGCGAGAACGGGAACGCGAGAGAGACAGAGAGAGGTAACCCGCTTTCTATATTTGCGTCTCCTTATGTTTATACAGTTGTTGGTCGTTAACGTGAGCGTCCCGTCGCAGGGTCGCGCCGCGCGGATGTGTTTATATGTTGATAGCCGTCGCATTTGTTTTAATGTAAGAAGCGAGCAGGTCACGCGCATGGAGGAACTAATGTTAGTTCAAAAATAAATAAATAAATTGTGAATATGCAGGTCTGCACGGCGCGCCGGCCGAATGTTAACGACCGACTCGGGCAGTAATAATTGTAATAAAACACCGCGCGGCGGCGCGATAACAACATAACGCGATAACGGCCGCCGCGCGCCAGTCAGTACACGCGCTCTACTAGTACACAAAGTCGACAAATTCAATTTATAAACTCTGTACATTTTAGTATAAAGCGTCGCTTTGTAACGTGCAGTGCGGCGTTCGGTGATTGAGATCGCACAAACCAGCACATGTCGAATACTCTTCAGTAGAACGGAACTGGGTCGAATTGAACACGATTCCGAGCCGAGAAAGAGATAGTAGCGCGGGAAAGGGTCGATGAGCGAGCGAGGCGGAAGACAACCGAGCCGAGACACGCGGGGGATACCTGCGCGCTGCACGCTCGGCTGTCCGGAGCACCCGGCGAAACGAGACAGCCTCACGAGCGAGCGAGACAGAACTGAGTTCGATTGGACTTGTGTCGGATCGGAGAGCTCTGAGGCTGCGGGGAGGTAGCCGGCGGCATGGTGGCGCTGCCGCCGCCGCTGCCGCCGCCGCCGCCGCTGCACCCGTTCATCCGCACGCGGCGGCAGGTGGAGCGCGCGCGCCGACAATACGGGTACGCGCGCGATCTGTTACATCCGCCGCTTCACTGCGCCCTCGCCCTCGAGCCTCGCCCTTGCCCTCGAGGCGGTGCGCGGTGTACGCTTGTAGCGAAGCACACGGCACACGTTCGAGTGCCGCACACGAGAGCCGCACGCCGCTCGGCTCTCGCGTGCCGACGATGAATGCCCGTATCGACATCGCCCTGCGTTAGACGTTGGGCGCCCCTCGCAGCCTCGAGAGAACTACTCGAACAAAATACACCCTCCGCGGGATAACGATTTAAATTGCGTTATTCTCGCCCGAAGGAGAACGCGAAATATCGTCACGTAACGATAGCGTGCGTTTATACCGTCGTAGTGTACGCGTACGTGTCTCGTTCCAGGGAGCAGAGGGAGCGCGAGCGAGAGCGGGAGCGAGAACGAGATCGGGAGCGATCCCGCGAGCGCGAGCGGTCGCGAGGGCGCTCGCGGAGCGAGGCGGACTCGCGCAAGGAGAAGGAGATGGAGGAGGAGGCAAGGGAGAGGAAGCGCCTCGAGAAGAAGGCCAGGGAGAAGGAGGCGGCCTACCAGGAGCGGTGAGTCCACACCAACGAACGTAGCGGGGGGTCGTAGCGCGGTTTGAATCTACGAGTAGATCTGTACGTTATATATTATATCATTTAACTATCGTAGATTACGCAACTGGGAGGGGCGCGAACGTCGCAAGCACGCGGAGCACGAGAAGGAGAAGGAGCGCGAGCGGTGCCGCGAGGAGGAGCGAGAGAGAGAGGCCAAGCGACTGAAGGAGTTCCTAGAGGACTACGACGACGAGCGGGACGACCACAAGTACTACAAGTGAGTGACGCGGGGGGGGGGGGGGGGGGGGGGGGGGGACCGAGCTATAACAAGCACGGGGGACTCGTATATAATTGGGATGTTGACTGATTTTGGGAAAGTGTTTAAAACGATGCGTATGGGCCTAATATAACCCAAAATATTTAAATTTACTTTTTAAAACAACTAATATTTTAATTATCATGTATTTAAAATGCCGTTTTAAATTTTGCTCCAAAACGGCAGTGACGTCACGTGTTCAATTACCACAGAGTAATTTTCTATAACACTGTAAAGTGACAAGCAAAGAGAATATAACCACTACTACCTAGTCTGTGCTACGTTTAGTGACAAGTTCATTCGATGCTTTCTGTGTATGTATTGTTATGTATTAAAATATGAGTTCTAAGTTTTTTGAGCTTATTGATTTATATATATGCTTTGGTTAATTAATACACTTTGGATCTTAGAATCTACGATTACTGTTATATATTCATTGTTGGTTATAGAAATAATGATTTTTGGTATAATAAGTAGGTACTTGCACGGAGGTCTTCACATTTCTAAATTCAGCAGAGCAGAAATTATCGTTTGTCGAGAAGAAATTGGCCACCGTAAAACAATCAATTCTCGGCAAATTGGAATTATTTGCCTTTATGAAGCCACTTTCCATCATGGGAGAATATTCAAGAGTCGAAATAAATTTAGAAAAATAGGCGCGGAATTCACAGCACAGATAAATAATCACAGAAATCACTCTAAAAATACTTACTACTAATAATAAGTTAAGCGCAACGAGCTATATACTCATGGAGTTTTGGCGGGAATGCGAAAATGTGCTGTTGTTGATTTTGTGTTATTTACTAAAACCTGTGTTTTATAGAGTGTTAATGTGTAATAATAGTGGATTATTAACCATTAAGTGTTCGTAAACTTGCATGAGTGAAAGGCAAATAGTACAAAGACGAAAAACGTGTATTTTCGTATTCTATCCAAAACTCCATAGAAGCTTCAGTAAACTATCCACCAATTTACTGAAGCGTCACTTCGACTCGACTGCGCCTAGACTAAACTTTAACGTGACTTTGACGACTTTCATGCACCAAAACTAGACATTTACTATATATTATATTATTACTTATATAACTTGACACTAGTTAAATGCGCAAATCACGTGGAGCCAAAAACAAAACAAAAAAATATATATACCCATTCCGATTGAAACAGTGACGTCACGGGCGTTTTAGGTCACGTGACTTCGGATTGATGTGATTACATTTTGATTATTTAATTTAAATTAAATTCCTTAAAAATAAACAAAAATATTGTGTTTAATAGGATTTCTGTCACAAAAACTACCGTTTCGCGGCAAAATTATATTTTTATTTGAATACAGTCAACAACCCAATTGAACGTTTACAAGATATCTGATCGATTTCTTCTTATTTATTATGCAACGAGAGAGACAGAGAAAGAGGTACACGATCTGCCCTATCTTGAAATGTCAATGAAGCCGGGTATGCTATAGAATTACTCTCACCTGTGAAACGTTACACGTCGATATTCTTCATTTTTCTTTGAACTACGGCTGTTCCAGCCGTAAGCTACGCGAGCCATCGCAAAAACGCGGTTTCAAGTTTTTATTCAATAAATTATTTCAGACCTAAACGCTTCCTGAACAAAAAGTAATCGCAAAATTCTAAAACGCAGCGAGTCCCCGCCCGGTCACTTCGACGAACGAAACGCGGCTTCGCATCGTTAAAGACGATAGTTACCGGACGATGACGTCTCCTTCTATCCGACGTCAAAGTTTCGTAAGATAGGGCAGGAGCGACCGGACGTTCGATAGTCGAGTCCTCCGCGGTGGTCACCGTTGGAGACGCGGTCGGTGCCGCGGTCGTTAACGCGGCGTGTGCGCAGGGGCAAGGAGCTGGCGCGGCGGCTGGGCGCGCGCGTGCGCGAGGCGGACGCGGACGCGCGCGAGCGCGGGCGCGAGGCGCGCGAGCTGTCGGCGCTGCGCTCGCACATCCTGGCGGAGCGCGGCGGGGACGAGCCGCGCGCCGCCGCCGCCTTCGAGCGCGCGCGCCGAGAGCGCGACGAGCTGTACCGGCCGCGCCTGCTCATCGACGTCAGCCTGCAGGCCGAGCTGCAGCGCGAGCGCGAGCAGGCGCGCGCGCAGGAGCGCGAGGCCGAGCGCGCCGCCGCGCGCCTGCGCGCCGCCGCCGAGCGCGAGCGCTACCTGCGCGCGCACGCCGACCGGCAGCTGCCCACCGAGGCCGAGCCCATCGACTCGGACGACTCGCCGCCCAGCACGCCGCCGCGCCGCCGCCGCCGCGACGCGCCCGCCACGCCGCCCCCGCCGGCCGCCCCCGGCCCCGCCCCCGGCGCCGCCCCCACCCCCGCGGACACGCCGCCGCGCCCGCTCAGTGCCACGCCGCCGCACCGCCCCAACGTAAGTAGCCTCCGCCTCTACTCGTAGACTGCCGTACCCGAGGGCTTCACCTCGGTCCCCCTTTTGTTGTACTCTAAATTCAAATTTAAATATTTATTTGTTGCTAGATAACCGAGATCCGTTTTCTTAGTGTACGCATATAACACGAGCGTAATGATAGAAAACAAAAAAAAAACATTTAAAAAGGTAAAATTAAAACGGCCAGTAGTGTAGAAGCATTCCAAGAGGAGGATGATCAAAAAGGTTCAATTTCAAATTCAAAATTCAAATTGCTTTATTCAAATAGGCCCCAAAGGAGCACTTATGAAAGGTAAAATAAATGATTCTAACAGCTGGCCTCTGCAACATTCGTCTACCCGAATCGCAGACTAAAACTGATGCTGTCTTTATAAGAACATAATAAATGACAAAGACACCAACAGACCCGATCCGTGCTCAAAGTCAACGAACCTTCCAGAAACCCACCGTGCCCGTTCCAAATTGGTATAGGCCGAGCAAGAAGAAGGGCAAGAAACTCGTCACGGCATTCTTTTTAAAAAAAAGTAGTTTTTGACAATGATTCTAATGCTAACAACTAACAATTTAAAGTTTAGTAGTCGCCAGGAGGCTCCTGAGCTGTTTGCCTCCATGCATCCTTGTCATCTACATAATCCTTAATTTTATAATACGCTTTTTTAATTAATACACTCTTGACTATACGTTTAAACTTTCCTTGTGGTAATTCAGTTAATACTTTAGGAATTTTGTTGTAGAATCTGACACCATTTGCCAGGAACGATTTGTTAGTTTCACTTAATCTGAACCCGGGTACAACAATTTTATGTTTACTTCTAGTATTTAACTCATGTACATCACTTTTTAAGTTAAATTTAGTAATATTCTTCCGTACATACATTATATTTTCCAAAATGTATAGCGAAGGCAGGGTTAGAATACCTATTTCTTTAAAAAAGTCTCTTAGAGATTCGCGTGGACCCATGTCATAGATGGCGCGTACTGCTCTCTTTTGTAATATGAAAATGGTATCTATATCGGCAGCAGATCCCCAAAGTAGGACGCCATAAGACATCAAACTATGAAAATATGCAAAATATACCAACCTTGCCGTCGCCACATCAGTCAGCTGCCTAATTTTACGCACTGCAAATGCAGCGGAACTCAAACGACCCGATAGGGCATTGATGTGAGGACCCCACTGCATTTTGGAGTCAATAGTTAATCCTAAGAATACAGTGTTATTCACCAGGTCAAGTTTGCTGCCTTCCAATTCCACTTTAGATCGTCAAGTCATTTACATATACTAGAAAGAGAAAGGGGCCCAGTATAGATCCCTGCGGTACGCCTATCTTCACTGACGAACCGCAAGATGTTACTCTACCGATGCCAACACCGACGCTTGGACACGAGTGCTCACCTCACACACACCTTAACCGATCATCATCCTACTGGAGTGGCTCTCCGCTGCGGTGGTCGCTCGGCCGGGGTGCGTCGCCTGGCTCGTGTAACGTGTCCTTGCGGCGTGCAGTGAGCGTGCAGTGAGCGCGTGTTGTCGGTTGCAGTCGCTGCCGTCGGGCGGCAGCTCGCCGCAGTCGCCCCTGCGCGCGCCGGCGGCGCCCGCCACGCCGGACGTGCTCGCGCTCACGTCGTTTCACGTCACGAAGCGATCGGGTCGGTCGCGTGAAGGTAAGCGTCGCACCCGCCCGTTACTATTGCAGCGCCACCCGGAGCCCCGAGCGACGTAGTCCTGCGCGGCACTGCAGCGCTCGTCGCGCCGCGACGTCCGCATCGGTTCTCGTGATCCGTATGTCCGGTATGATTTATTGAATCGCCGCGTTGGCGTTGATACGTATCCAAACTTTTTATTTTATTTTATTTTATTCTACATGGAAAACAAACAGCTGTCATCGCATTGTCGTCGCCTGATCTCGTCCGTGGCCCGCGCCGGGCGCAGTTTAATACGCAGCCGGACTCCGCGTGCTGTTACAATTTATCGTTTAGTTGGGGAACCAGAAAAAATTTTAATCAACGTTTTAAATTTTGCTTTTTTAATTTAGTAACGTTAACAAATACGTGATAATATTAACCCCCCCCTCCTCCCCGCAGGCGGCGAGGCGCGCGTGCGGCGCGTGCACGCGGCCTTCGCGCACGACGACGACGACGCGCCGCACGCGCACAAGGGTACGTACGCGCAAGCACGCGCAAGCACGCGCGCAAGCACGCGCAAGCACGCGCAAGCACGCGCGCAAGCACGCGCAAGCACGCGCAAGCGTCCCCGCGGACTCTTGTCCACCAACCGCGACCTGACCTAATTGACAACTCCCGTTGTCGACGGTTCCACGGATATAAACTCTATGATTATTACTTCAAAAGTAGACTTGTATACATGTGCTCCTTTGAAGGTAATCGATGCGTCAATTGTGGCAAACATATAAGAAATCGGTTTATGTATAGTAAATGTATTTATTAATAACGAGAGACGCGTTTGATTCTATTCGATTATTTGTTTTTTGCGTAACATTTGACTATTGTTTTTACGTAAGACCGCTACCTCGTTCGTTATCGTTAGTAGCTTCCTGTCTAATAGTCTATTTCGTGCGGTTACAGTGAAAGAGAAGAAAGAAAAAGACAAGAGCAAGAAAGAGAAAAGCGACAGCGGCGACAAAGAGAAAGACAAGGACAAAGATAAAGACAAGGACAAGGAGAAGGACAAGGACGGCAAGACGGCCGAGGACAAGCGCAAGGAAATCAAGAGCCTCATCGACAAGATCCCCACGCAGAAGGACCAGCTGTTCCAGTACAAGCTGGACACGCCGCAGGTACCGCACACTACCGCACACTACCGCACACTACTGCACACTACTACGTACTACACGACCGGTGCTTGCAATAGCATGTGGAAATGCTCCTGATATTGGAAATTCTTACATAACGGGTAGAGAGCAAATAGCAGTCATAAATGGTGTACATCTTATAGGTCATCATAGAGATAGGTGTACCGCAAGCGTCAATATTGGGCCGCTTTCTATTTTTAGTACACATGATCACTTGCCATTACTTAAGGTGAAAATACACGGTTCACTTTTGTCTTTCAATTTGGATGAAGCAACCAAATTGATCCATGTAAACTTATAAGTGAATCATTCAATGTCATTGCAACAACAGCATTCCTTTCATTTCTGCTCCATTCAACCAAAGTGATTCAATTTGGTTGAACCGTGTATTTTCACCTTTACAGAGACGAACAGGTTTCACCTGATGGCAAGCGTAACACCGGCCCGTAACAATTTTAGTGCTTTACTTTGAAGCAAAGGCCTGTGCGCTCGTTACCCTGAGACGTAAGGTTAATCACTTCCCACTATTATCGAAACTAAATATACAAAAGCTTCCTTTCGAAACATGCCGCATGTAGATTCTAATGTTGTATTAAAAAGGCAGCAAAATAGACCGCGTTTTAGTGATTTTCAGTTTCCTTAGGAGTAAATAAAACAGTGGTTTTCCTGGTTAATTAATATTTGAATTTAATTTCTTTTGAAACGGAATACTATTTCGTTACTACTACTACCGTAGGGCGCGACCGTCGGGCCGCGCTTCCGCGCGACGGCGCGTGTTAGAAAGGAAAGTATAATGTTGTTGTCTTCCTCGCTCCACGTCAATATGAACCGCGCTCGGCGCGACGCTCGCTCCGTCGTCGCCGCCCTCGGCATATCTTGGGCGACCCGGACGATCCCATCGCGGCCGTTGTGTCGGCCGCGATGGGATCGTCCGTGCTTTCAAACCCTAGCACCAAATTAGAAGAATCGTCCTCGCCGGCGAGGACGATTCTTCGTCAGATAGCTTAGGTTGTAGGGACCGAGCTTCACTCCGCCGTCGAGTTTCTTGCCCTTCTTCTCGATGGTGTAGGCTTTGGAACGAGGCAACTAGAGTCATACACACCTCACACACATACACGAAATTCCGCGAGCGCCCACCTCGGGCCCGCGAGAAGTAGCTTTAGCTAGATTAGAGCCTACTTTAAACGGTTGCACTCGTGCGGCCGGGGCTATTCTCTCCC
Source organism: Crocallis elinguaria (assembly GCA_907269065.1). Taxonomy (NCBI): domain Eukaryota; kingdom Metazoa; phylum Arthropoda; class Insecta; order Lepidoptera; family Geometridae; genus Crocallis; species Crocallis elinguaria. The sequence continues at coordinate 22,419,676 of OU026073.1, read as the reverse complement.
GATCCTCCCTTTCTCACGGCGACGGCCCAAGCCGAGGTCCGTACCGACGTGGTTCGATCCCACGCGGTGCCCTTGCGCTTAGTCGCCACAAACACACTTTTTTCGGGCTGAGCGCCTTCTGCGCTCTCCAACAGTCCGGTGACGCTGCAGAGGTCGCAAGACCAACAGCACGGTCCTTCAAAAAAAAAAAAAAAAAAGCGCAACGCTCAGTGGCCTTGTAGACCCGCCGCAGGCACGTCGTCGCCCGTCGCCCGCTGCGGGCCGGCGCGCACGTATACACGGCGCACACGCAGCGCGCGCCTAGTTGTCGAATCTGGCCTGAGTATGATCGAGTATAGGGTGTGTAATGCGTATGCGCATGATCGTGTCAACACTTGCACACGCTGCAGACTGGATGCGCTCAGTGGAGCGCCACACGGGGACAATAAACGTAATAAACAATAACCTGAGCCGTTCCAGATCGACAACACGCTCATGGAGAAGAAGATCCGGCCCTGGATCAACAAGAAGATCATAGAGTACATCGGAGAGCCCGAGCCCACCCTCGTGGACTTCATCTGCAGCAAGGTGCTGGCCGGCTCCTCGCCGCAGGGCATCCTGGACGACGTCATGATGGTGAGCGCACTTACATACACGCATACACACATACATACACACACACATACACAGGACAAATTGAATCGATCGTCGGTAGGTGTGGTACCGGCTTGTGTTTGACTATCCCGCCGTCGCCGGCAGGTGCTGGACGAGGAGGCGGAGGTGTTCGTGGTGAAGATGTGGCGGCTGCTCATCTACGAGCTGGAGGCCAAGAAGGCCGGCCTGCACAAGTGATGCGCGCCCCCCGCGCCACACGCCCCCGCCCCCGCCCCCGCGGCGCGCACGCCCCCCGGCGCCCCCCCGCGCTGCTGCGGCGTGGAGGCGCCCTGCCCGCTGGCCGCCGCCCGCCGACACGCCGCGCGCTACCCGCGAGCGAGCGGGACGGGGCGCTAGCGAGCGAGCGAGTGAGCGAGAGAGCAAGCGGAGCGAGCGAGCGCGCATGCGTCGTGGCGGACTCGTTTGGGTCGCTCGACGAAGACTTTCGAAATTTCACGTGGATGGTGACTTTCGTTTGATTCCCCGCATTCAGTCGAATTTCATCGCGGCAGAGATTCACTTCGCTCGACGCCGTCTCTTCGTTTATTGTATGACACGCGTCGCCGGGAGGGGGCGGGGGGGGCGCGGGGGCGCGGGGCGTCGCCTCACGAGCGGTCAACTAGTGTATACTTACCGATGTATAAAATTGGAAACCGAACTGAATAGTCGTTAGCTACATAAACATTAATTCATTTTGACAGTGTTCATGATCCGCATCATCGTAGGAGGGGCGAGGAGCCGCCTCTATGTTTATTGTAAATACTTTGTGTACAGTTTTATGGAAATGAATTTGTGACGGTGAATCGTTCACTATTTTATATGATTGTATATCTGATGCGTCCGAGCGGTCGGCGCGAGTGGGCCGCGGGCGGTGGCGGGGGCGAGGGCGGAGGCGGGGGCGGGGGCGAGGGCGGGGGCGTCCACCGCTCTTTGGAAATGAATCTGTTTTAGCGGACAGCGCGCGCAACGGAACTAGACCGCTCTGAACGCAGCCTCTGTGAGCGTTCGAAACTGTTACTGTCAAAAGTGAAACGACCGGGAGCTTTCAGCTCGCGGTCGTTCATCTTCATAACGAATGAGATTCATTACATTTATTTGGTACTCTAATTGGTAAAACCAGCTGACTTATCAGCTAACAATCTCGTGTTCGTTTTCAATACCAAACCGATGAAAACCAGCGGTCACTAGTTTTCGTGAGGAAGGAATAGCCTAGCATTTTCGAACGTTATTAAAGAAATAAGCTCTTACGAAACGAAAAGAAGCGAAAACTATTGACAACTCTTTCTACACGTAGACTAGTGACCGCTGGTTTTCATCGGTTTGGTGTTGAAAACGAACACGAGATTGTTAGCTGATAAGGCAGCAGCTCTTTATAGCCAACCTGTGCGATAAATGCAATAAAGATAATAAATGTGCGATAAAGATGCAATTAGAGATCAGTGGAAGGAAAACTACATAATAATGCATCGACGAAGGCTGACAATATCAGTCTTTGACTGGAACTGCAGTTGTTGGTCGCCGCCTCTGGTGCAGTGCCAGCCGACCCAGACACGGTGCGCGCGCGTACACACACACACACTCACAAACACACTCACACCAGCCCCCCACCAGCCCCCCGCCCGCCGCGGCGCACGCGCGACTGACCGCTCTCGGAGTATGTTAAGTTTAATATGACCTCGTAGATATTAAAGTATATTGTGAAACGAGCCTCGTGTTTGATTGCGCTTCATCGAGTGCGTTGACAACGTTATTAAGAAGTTTGCAGAAGCTCACCGACAAAGACTTCATCACCACTGTGGCTTGCCTTCTCCCGCTTACTCACGCTAAAGCCATTACTTTAAAGTACCTCCTTAACTTGAATTTTCTCAGCTTTCGCATGTTCAAAGCAAGTTTAATGAAAATAAAAAGATTTTTGCAAAATCATCGTCGAAATGCATCGTCGATGAATCGCAAACCCTATACAGAAAACTGTAACTAAATCGGAGATAAATGGGAACATTAGTATGTGCACACAAACAAACAACCTCTCACCCTAAACGCATATAATGTACCTATACCGTCTCCGCTCCGTCGCGGGTAAACAGTAACCACAAATTGATAGTACCTCAGTGCTATTAGTCGTACCGTCCAGGACCAGCTGACCTGTACACTGTACAGTGTACAGTGTACACTGTACACACGACACGTGCGCGCTCAAGCGATCATTGTGCAGCGGCCGCGAGCCACGCCCCCGAGGAGCGCGGGGCAGCCGCGAGCCTGGCAGCGCGGGGCGCGGGGGGCGAGCGGCGAGCGGCGGACTACATGTACTGAGATCCACTAGCTATAGCGCGGATTGCAACGCACTTGTTATAGGTATATATATTGTTGGATCAGAGACCAGCTGAGGATATATAAGGAAGCGGATCGCCGCGCCTCGTCCATTTTGCCATCAGCCGTCGTCGCGTGAACATCTCTCTGTGCTATTGTTCATTAGTGTCGAATTTTTGCTTGTGTTTTTTTGATGTTAATTTTCTTTGTTTGGTTGAAATTATTTTTGTAACTACCTACGTTTGTTTTTTTTAAGTAAAATCTGGTCAAACATATAAGAATATGTATATCGAAATCGGACCGATTCTAGAAGTGATGCTAATTCTCCTTTTACTATGCTGGAAGGCTGTTACGATCTCCAACCGAGCTTCCACACGGAGACCCGCACGCATCACGTATTGACCGAACAGTTCCATAAAACCTTCAGACATATTACCATCGATTAATTTTATGAATATGATTCAGATTCTGATTGTATGAAGGAAAATATATTTTACTACTATGGTACCTATACAACCTATAAATCTTCGTAACTAACGGAAGTTGAACCGTGCTAACCACCCCCTCAATCCACCTATTGTTTTCTCCGTCTACGACCTAGTCAATTAGTCATGGAGGAAGTATATGTCAGTGGACCTAGTGCAAAGCAAAAATATTTTTCTGTCTGACATTACTATTTCCTTTTCATTTATTGTGACCGCTGCAACCAAGGGACTTTGTATCCAGGTGAAGAAAAAAATAAACTTCATCCGAAATTAAGAACCTTTATTAAAATGTATTAATTCCAGCCACGTGCTCCTTGTGAATGAAATAAAGTCGTACAGTCTCATGCGATGTGGTCCCCCTCCCTGATCCCTCGCACCCTCCACTGCATGCAGTGTGCAGCGCGTAACGTGCAGTGTATAGAGTAGTATATAGTGCGGAGTGGTCACTCGCAGCCGAGCACGGACTTCTTGCAGCAGTTGCAGCACTTGGGCAGCAGCAGGTGCGGCGCGCGCGTGGCGCTGTAGCCGCGGCCGCGGCGCGGGCGGTGCGCGCGCAGGTACACCTTGCCCTTGCTGTCGTACTTGGGGCCCTCCGGCACCACCACGTGCCGCTGGCACAGCCGGTTCTACACAAGAGACCGTATCTAAACATCTGCACCCTGCTGTAAGGACTGGCACGGCGTTTTCTGATACCGGCCTGGCCAGCTATCATCCTCATTAAGGCCGCAATTGAGCGGAACCAAGGTGCCAAAGTGTTCGCTAAGAATTTGTCTATTGGGCAAAGACAAATTCAAATTCAAATTCAAAAGTCTTTATTCAAATAGGCCCCAAAGGAGCACTTATGAAAGTTAAAATGACTCTAACAGCCGGCCTCTGCAACATTCATCTACCCGAATCACAGACTAAAACTAATGCTGTCTTTATCAGAACATAATAAATGACAAAGACACCAACAGACCCAATCCGTGCTCAAAGTCAACGAACAAATGACAAAACTGAAGACCGAGAACGGCAGCATAGTTTCATCCTAGCCTGAGATTCTGAGAGAGATTGAGAACTTCTATGTACAGTTATATACACCTCGACACGTAAACCCGTTACAGTTCAAGACACCAGAGCCGAGTTAGTCCGACACTATACCGAAGACATCCGTCCGGGATGTCAGCCTGTACGAGATTAGAATGGCTCTCATTTGAGAGCCATTCTAAGCTATTTAGCTTAAAAACGTCCTTGAAGGTACAACGCCAGAAGCGTGGTACAAGAGCGTGGTGGTGCTTTTCTTCAAAAAAGGCGATAAAACCTTATTGAAGAATTATAGGCCCATCTCGCTCTTGAGCCACGTGTACAAGCTGGTTTCGAGAGTCATTACGAACCGTCTCGCACGCAGGTTTGATGAATTCCAGTAACCTAGGACAGACTAGCCAATTAGGTAGGTTCATCTTCAACAACGGGGTTGCACGAAGAATCCCACTCAGCGGGGCAGCGTTCGGGAAGCTTCAACCTATCTTTTCGTCCACAATACCGCAGACCTTGAAAACCTAGGTTTTCAACCAGTGTGTGTTGCCAGTGATGACGTATGGCACTGAGACGTGGTCTCTTACTGTTGCCCTCATCAGCAAGCTCAAAGTTGCACAACGAACTATGGAGAGGGCTATGCTCGGGGTTTCCCTGCGTGATAAAATCCGAAACGAGGAGATCCGCAGGAGAACGAAAGTTACCGACATAGCTCTTAAAGTTAGCAAGTTGAAATGGCAGTGGGCAGGCCACATCGCTCGCAGAACCGATAACCGATGGGGAAGAAAGGTTCTCGAGTGGCGACCACGAACCGGAAGACGTAGTGTAGGACGGCCCCCACTAGGTGGACCGATGACCTTGTCACAACCGCGGGGACCCGTTGGATGCAAGAGGCGAGTAGCCGACCCATGTAGCGTTCCATGGGCGAGGCCTATGTTCAGCAGTGGACGTCTTCCGGCTGATGATGATGATGATGAAATTAAATGCTTGGCTACGTGGATTTGGGATGCCCTGGTGTCTTCCTTGGGGGAGACAAAGTAATGTTTTAAGAAGTTTTTTTGCTCTCCCGAATTAGATAAAATTCGCTAGAGATCCTTGGTGTCATGTTGTTTTTTGATTAATTTTCATTTTCTGAACTGGATCTAGTAAGATCTATCTATTATTTCTTAGAAAGTTTACAGATTACAGAGAAAGTAATAAATCTGTTCTCATTGTATCGACGTCGGAGCGCGCCGCACGAGTAACACGCGGCGCGGCGGATATCACGAGCTGTGGGATTATGCATCATCGGATTACGTTTTGTGTGCACACAGAACCAGTGCGGTAATCCGCTGGAGCCGGGGTGTTTACCTACCTACCGTACCTACTGCACACACGGTTTATATATTACATTACGTTCGAATATCCCCCACCATTAAATATACAAGATACTAAAAGTGTACGAGCCTTCGTACATTTTACTAACATTTGCGATTTTATACTTTGGTAATACTTCAACAACATTTTCATTAGGTAGGTACCAATCGCGTCCGTGACCCACGGACTGTCAGTTCGTTCGCAGTCGCGCCGTCGATACACAGTGCTCATCAGAAATCATATCATAAAAGAGCTCCGTGTAATGATCATACAAGTGACCAGCAGTGTTCTAAGTAGGTAACAGCACTGCCGATACCTTATACAATCGTAACGTTTAACCGTGAGGATCTTTAATTGGCTCACTGTTTTGTATTGTTTTTCCTATAGCTGTTGATCTTCCTAATAAGTAAATAAATAAATAAAAAGTAACTCGTGCAAAAAGGAAGTACCTATAGGTATAGGCCATGATGGCGATGGTGGGTCAGTCGCGATCTTTCACTCACTGATCTATAGGTCGATAGCTCGAATGCTTACAATGACTTTTCGGACTTCTGTAAAACTATTATTACGCTTTCGGAGAAACAACAAGTAAGGAAGCGGAAACGATAAGGCCGTCCGTAATCCGTTGCACTTTAATATAACATCAGCTACCCACTTTGGATAATTTCTCAAGACTGGTGTAAAATAAAAAATTGTATTCGATTTGATGTGGTGCCGGAACACACCGTTAGATGCATTGCGACAGATTTTCATTTTGAGGATGGTTAGCTAGCCAGGTGAACAAATAAAAATGCCCTATGTACCATCGACAGATCTAATACAGCTACCTACTATTGGAACACAGCAATTTCAGTGCCACCCGGAACTTTGAAACACAAAGTCCAGCATATTGCTCCTTACCCTAAGACATAAGATATTACGTCTCAAAGCCCGATAATTTCACTGACTACTGTGCTTATCAAACCGGAACACAATAACGCTTGCACATTACTGCTTGGCGGTAGACTACAAGAGCAAAACGGTGGTACCCACCCAGACGGGTACTCGCAGAAGAGTTTGTCCTACCACCTGGAAAAATGCCTGGTACATGTAGGTATAATAATATGTCTGCTGGGAAACGCATGCATGTCCGCCCCTACGCCGCATCTACGATTTGATGGAACAAACCGCAACGTATGTAATTCGAGTACCTACAATGTGTCAGCGCACATCATCAGCACGGGTATCAGACATGAGTCGTGCCGCCCGCCCTCTGGACGTGTGGGGTTACCTTGGATCTCATCTCTTGCACTTTGGCGCCTCTCGCGGGCGACATGTCGAGCTGCAGGCCGCTGGGCAGGCGGCCGGGGGCGGCGGCGCCCGCGGGCCGGCGGCGCGGCCGCCGCGACATCGGGCCCGCGGCGCGCATGCGCGGTGCCCCCGCCCCCGCCGCCGGGCCCCGCCGGCTCTCCGCCACGAGCTCGCCTCCAGCGAACTCCTCGGGCAGAGAGTTGGCCCCCTGGTAATCCCCCAGCGTCGCCGCCGTGGACTTGTCGACGTAGTTAGGGTAGCGGCTCGCCCCCTGTTCTTGCGTTATCTCGTTGAGCATTTTGTTATTCTCGTTGTTCTCGCTGGGCACCTCGACAGCATCGTAGGCTCTCCGGTTGCGGTCCGCCGTCGCGGTGGCTGCGAGCGAGGCGGGGGACCGTTCCGGGGCGTCTAATAAATTAGCGTTCCATGTTTCATCTTTGTAATCGTCGTTGTTTCTTCTTAAACTTTCTTTGATGACTTGCACGGATTGGATGTTTATAATTTCTGAAACATCTTCGATGGGTGTTAATTTGACTGATCACGTTATTATTAATTAGAACTAAATATTGAAGTGATTGCTTACTATCAGCCGCGCGGCCGTCCGCGGCGATGTTGGCGTCGCACGCGAGTGATCGGAGCCCTACGAGCATCGACACCAACACCGCAAACATTTGCCTCGCTTGTTGCAAAATAAAATTTAAAATAAAACACTTTTATCGCCATCAGTTCAATATAAAACTAAGTACTTACTTATTTTACCTCAACTGTTAAAATATCATTACATTTTAACATAGGTACCTACGCAGGTGCTAGGTAGGTACCTACTCTAAATAAAATAAAACTAAAATTTTTAGATGTTTGTATTAGTAGGTACCTACTCTAAATAAAATAAAACTAAAATTTTTAGATGTTTGTATTAGTAGGTACCTACCTAACAATAATGTCATTGTTATCCTGGCGTTTGAATAGAACCAAGACTTCTGTCAAAAGTGGTGTATAATGATGAATCCCTGAGTTTTTCTCGTGGTCCTACATTTTCTCCCTTTCTACGGGGGAGGAGGGCTAGGTATGTTCGACAGTGAGTCTTCCGGCTGATGATCAGATAAATATTAATGACTAAACTGTTAGTAGGTACACTGGTTCACATTTACCATCTCTAGACCTGACACTGCGATATAACGACGACCGCGTCCTCGACCGACGTCTCCGTCGACGGCGAGCCGTGTCAACTCTTGTATAGTTAGGTATGGGAGCAAAACCAAACTTCGAATTGAAGGTCTTTTTGCAAGCTCATAGAATAGTTTAGATAACGAAGTGACCGGTTCGTTTGCCTGATGATACCTACCTACTTAACTACTGTAAGCATAACACCGGTCTATAACAATGGTTCATTATACCCGTAGTTCTTCCTACCGATAGGACCACGGGTAAAAAAATAATGGACATTATAATAGTCCTACGAGGAGCAATGAAAACACTTGTATCCGGATTGTAGGTACCCTTATTTATACCTTATTACAGAGTATAATAGTATATATGATATTGTGTAAACTTCTAACTTGTAACTTCTTATTTAGGTATATATAGGTGAGTACCTAGTATCAAGTATTAACTTGGTACTGCTACTCACCTATAATAAAATAATACTTGTACTTTATAATCTCGTATTTGTAACTTTCTATGTAAAATTGGCGTTTTAGTGCAGCCGCATTAGGCCTCCGAGCGCGGTCACTAACGCGCGCGGCGCGTCCACACGCGGCAGACGATATTGTTCATACATTTATATGGCATCGTCGGACACCGGGCGTTCGAGCGGCCGCGTCCGGGGCACAAGCCGAGGCACAGACGGCGCAGTAGCTGCGTTTGTGGCTCGCTCCCGCGCACATTCGACCACAAACGCCGGCTTCTTTCTTCAGTATAAAGTAGGCAGAGAACAGAAGGGGCGCCTGAACTGAACTTTGAAACACAAAAACCTGCGCCGTACTGCAGGATACAACGAAACTGTCTCCAGGCAGCAGCTGCAGGTAGTATCGGTTAGAACCGCTGCGGCGCGCCGACGTCGTCCTCTCGTGTGACGGGCGCGACCTCCAGCTCGGGCTCGGGGTCGGGCTCCGGCGCGCCCATGTACTGGCGGCGCGCGCCGGACAGGCGCAGCGGGGGGAGGGGGGAGTCCCCGAGGTTGATGATAGCGACGCCCCCCGCGCCCTCCTCCTGCAGGAAGCGCCGGTAGCCCGCGCCGCCGCCGCCGCCGGCCCGCCGCGAGCCGACGCCCTGCTTCACCTGCGACGGAGCCGAGCGTCAAAAGGCTCCTCATTGTTTCTAAGAGATTCCGCTTGATCGGCATACAGATTTGTAAAAATATGAACTATAATTCTTCATTTTGTTGTGTGACAACTAAATAAATTCAAACCTAAGCTCAACTGATAAAATCAAATGTCAAATATTAGTAAGTACTCAGTAAGTGCGAGTGTGGCCGAGCGGGAACTTGTGCGACATTCAATCCGACGCACCATAAGTAGTTCAAATCTCTACCCGGCCCGCACCAATGATTTATGTCAAGTTATGTGCGGATTATTCACACTCGCTCTAAAACGGTGAAGGAAAACATCGTGAGGAAACCGGCATGTTCAAGAACCACAAAATTCGCGGACATGTGACATCCACCAAGCCGCACTGGGCCCGCGTGGTGGATTATGGGCCATACCACTCTTTCTCTCGGAGAGAAGGCCGGTATCCCAGCAGTGGGTGCGTAAGAGGCTGATAATGATACACAGTAAGTGGGTACTTCGCTACCTACTACTCCTACTACTCTTTGGTTTCCATTTGAACGTGTGAGTAATCAAATCAGATAGGTACCTACTTTACAAAAATCTACTTACTTTAATTTTCAAGTTTATGCTAAGCTCTGTTTTGCAAGTTGAACAAGCTTTCCACGAAAGCGATACGAGTCTTAGAAGAGCCCGCAGCTTACCTTCAGAACTTTGTATCTGAGTCTCGGGGTGGTCGTTTCAGAAGCGGAACTGTTGATGCCATCGCCGCGTGTAATCGTGTCAACTTCGTGTCCGTTCCTCCTCAGCGACTGCTCGTCCACGTAGTACAGCAGGTCGCTCCTAGGGACGCGCTCGGCGGAGTCGGCGCGGGGGACGCGGGGGGCGGCGGCGGCGGCGGCGCGCGGGAGGTACAAGTCGTTGACGCGCGGATGCAGCGCGGTGTCGCGGTCGGTGTCGCGGTCGGTGTCGCGGTCCGTGTCGCGGTCGCCGCCGCGGTCGGCGCCGGGCGCCCGCCGCGCCGACAGCGGCCCCTCGGCCTCGGAGTCCATGTAGTCGTAGTTGTTCGCCATCAGCTGCCGTCGGATCTTGTCTACAAGTCCTATGGACTCGTTCCGTTTCACGTATTTGTACCGTTTGGGTTCTGCAACATTAGTTATATATTACTGCTCTCTAATGTACTACCTAAAATACTGATAAAATTTTATTTACAATTATAACAAACATTAGCCACGTGCCGTACCTAATAATAATAAGTACCTAGGCCTACCTAGCATTTGTTGTAGGTACTACATACATAAACATATAAAAGAATTCGGTACTACGAGAACCATCAGGGTACATTGTATACATTCTCTTTTTTAGGAGCTTATAGATTTACAATGATTGCTCATCGCAGGAATCGAACCCGCAACGTACGCCCTACAAGCTTACTTCACATACCTATATAAACTATAGTACCTATATCAACTACACCTACAGCTATACGGAGTGTCAAACTATGATATATTATATCAAACTAGTTAATAATTGTAGTTGATGATATAGATCGTAGATGTATTGAACATGATAGCCGCTAGCGCCGGGAGCGACGTCATTAATATCCGCCGGCTTACACTAATTCCCGCGGGAGATGAACGAGGAGTTGAAAAATATGGAGATTTAGCGGAAAACGATCGACTCGCACACCTCGATCAGACAGACGTGATGGATGCTGCGCCGGAGACAAATGTCTCTGCAGAGGGCGGGCGGAGCTGCAACCGCACAGTATGTATTATAAAAGTCTTGATTTAAGAATAAAAGTTAATAACTGCTAAAATCTATGTACCTAAGCCACACATGTCTGCATATATGATGAAAACTTGCAAATTATTGCGCAAACACAATTTGCAAAAGGCTGCAGATTGTGAAACTGTTGCTACCCAAAATTAAAGTTTGAACTGTATTTTTGGAAACAGTGAAGATGGGACGCCGAACATAATTTAATAACAAGTCAGTTACCGATAGTAACAGTTCCAGAGCCGCACACGATGGGCGCGCCGAGCAGCGCCAACAGGACGACCCGAGCAGCGACAGCGCCGCGCGACATGGCGCCCGCGGTGTGGGGGGCCGCCGCGCCGCGGTGTGGAGGGCCGCCGTGCCGCTGTGTAGGGGGCCCGCGCGAGACACGAGGGGCGCGCGGCACTGTAACTGTTCGTACGTGTGAGCCGCCCTACAAACATCACAGGTGAGATCGAGGCGGAAGCGTTGGGCAATCTACTATCGTGACTATTAATGATCGATTGCGTTTTCTTTACTTATATGTTTGACTAGCTGCTGCCCGCGGTTTCACCAGCGCGGACATATTGTATCTATTTCATGGGTTTCATTTTTTTGTTCTAATATAAAAGTAGCCTAGGTTTCTTCTTATAACATCAGTTATCTGCCTGTGAAAGTCCCTTCAATATCGGTCCAGCCGTTTCGGAAATTAACCGTAACAAACAGATAGACAGACAGACAGATAGACAAATCAATTAAAAATTGTGTTTTTGTTATAGGTACCTACCGTATATACTTTCATATGCATTTGGTATCAGGCTGTTGCTTTGACATTACAAACAGACACTTCAATTTTATTTATTTTTATTATGTATGTATGTAGTATATGCACAGATTTTACGAACTGGTTATGTCTGGAGGCTGCAGCGGCGGCGCGTGCTGCGACTATCTCTCAGCACACCGCGCATGCAGTTATTTCCACACTAACCAATAAACATTCGATAAGCTGCAGTGATTCTCGTCTAGCTATTACATCAATCGAATATAAAACTGTACGTAAAGGTAAATCCAACGTTTGGTCCGTTGTGAGTAACGGTGCAAGTCCTGCTCAATAGCTATTTGTACGTCGAGCGTGGTGGAGCAGAGCGCCGCCGCCGCCGCCGCCGCGCCACGTAGGTACCTCTGGCCCCTCACATTAGGAGTTACTTAGGCGTCGTCTTATTCGTCGTTGGTGAAAACGGGCATTATTTGCATTATTATCAGTTTTTTATACCTAGCTAATTAAAATAATAATAATAATATGAATGAATTACGAACACGAGTAACACAGCAAGTTGTTACAACACACTCTTATGAAAAATACCTAAATGCTTACTTACGATCAAAATACTTTGTACTTGGTTTTTGTCGTAACATTTCCGCAAGGCTAGAGTTTACACTTTGTTTATTAAAAAAAAATGTTCGTTACTTGTGTAATAAATAAACAGTTCTTTTGTACGTAGCTATGATGGCTGAGTGGAGTGAATCCTTCCTACCATCTGTAGGTCGTCTGTTGGCGTCTTTGTCATTTCTGTTCTAGATGAGGACATCATTAGTTTTAGTGTTTGGGGTAAACAAACGTTACAGAAATCCGCCGTTAGTCATTTATTTTAACGTTCATGAGTGCTCCCTTGGGGCCTACGTGAATAAAGCATTTTGAATTTTATTTTGAATATCAAGAATAAAATAAGACTTCATACATGTAATTGATACCTTTAATTTGTATTAGTACCTACCTAACTGACATGCATGTTAATTAAATTCTATTAGTGTAATTGGCCTTGGCCGTGCTAATTGATTAAATAAATAAATAAATGTTTAAATAAATAAATAAAATATTTACCAGTACTTAACAGTTAGTAATTATATCTTTAAATGAAAAGAAAAACATTATTAGTTCAAGAAAAACTGAAGGAAACTGAAGACAAAAAAGAATAACAGCGGTGGGAAACAACAGCGTCTTTAGTCCTTAAGTATTTCCAGTCCAGTCAGCCGGCAGCCGGCGGACGGCGCGCGGGGCCGCGGGAAATGTTTGCGAGACTCATAAATTGAAATGGAAAGAAAAAACAACGCGAGACGAGGGACTATTGATACCCTCGAAGACGGCTGGTATAATAAGAGGCGCTGTCCGCAGGCCCACAGGCGGCGCTGCACGCCGGGCCGCGAGCGGACGGGGAGCGGACGGCGCGCTTGGACCCGCAAGCAACACAGTAAGCCAGCCATGCAGCTCGCTTATGACTCCTCTACCGTTTCAATGAATCAATCAATCCGCTCCATCTCAATCAGGGGCAACCTTTGCTAAAATATGCCACGTTCATAAAGTTGCGTGCCTTAGCCGGGGTAGGTACTATAGTAAAATAATGGGAAAGTGTGAAACATACATTGTACCCAAAAATAAATAAAATTGAAGCGCCTGATAATGTCAAAATAACAGTTTTTTACTAAAAGCATATGAAAGTATATACGGCACTTCTAACATAAACACAATTTTTATAATTTTTGTGTCTGTCTGGCTGTCTGTTTTTTCCTGCTAATCTCCGAAACGTCTGGACCGATTTTGACAGGACTTTTAATGGCAGATAGCTGATATTATAAGGAACTTAGGCTAACGTGGGCGAAGCCAAGCTATGTCTTGTTTGCATGCACATACTTGGCTCTGTACAAGCTGGCTTACTATGCTAGCTTTGCTAGTTGGCTCGGAGCGCTCTCTAAAATATTCCTCTAGTCTGCGGCTACTTGCAGACTTCGATGCACTTTTATAAAACATCTCGTTAGAGGACAGCCTCTGCGTCGGCGCGCGCATTTGTGGGCCGCGAATACTTATTGCAATACTGGCTGCGACCCAGGGTCCACCGACGTAGAGAATACCACCCTTAAGGGTGGAAACATGGGAGAGGAAATTTGTCATATATCGCGGTATTTTCGTCGAAGTAGGTTCCCGTTTTTTTAAAAGAAATTTTTATGTTCTATATTTTATTCATTTCGAGCAAAAATTAATACTTTTTCTTTGCTAATTAGCGAGCTAGTTAAAAAAAGGATGAAACCATTTAGTAGCTTACGAAAGATAGTTTGACAAACACGCGCAAACGGAAAAATTCTCTATTTCTCCATAATATTAAAGCAGAAAAAGATTTTGCAACGCGTCAGAGCCGAGCTCAAATAATTCCTCATTTAAATAATACCTACTTTCATAATTTTTATGAACACAGAGCAACCAAGAGAGTTGGTCAACTAAAGAAAAAATGTAGGGATAAAACAATTTAAACAAGAAATTGAATTTATCCACAACGTCGTTAATAAAGTGTTTTTAGTACTCGTTAGGCTAGCTACCACCCTCACACAAACGATCGACAAGCACCCGCGGGGGTTACAATGACCTGCACTTGATCTTGGTTATCGAGCTCCCGGTACACGACCGCATCGTCCTTTAAGACCAGTGACGCAGGTAGGTACGGAACTTTGCGACCCATAGCGATCGATAAATTGACAGTTCGATAAGTTAAAATTAGAAATGGGTAGGTCATTGTTGATTTTTTCTCAATTTCACCGACAATATGGCCTGTACAAAACCGGTGCACAAAAGCAAACTAGGCACATTTAAACAAATATCTAAACATTCCATTCCAAGTACTTATTGTACTTTTAGTATATTATTGTGTGTATATGTGTACACATATTATTAGTGAGATCTATTGACTGGTCCGTGCGTGTGTAATGCGAGTACTAGGTGAGTAGTGAGTGCTCAGTCGTTACAGTGACGTGCGCGGTGGCCGCGGACCGTGCCAAGGCGCCGCTAATGGCGTGTAAGCCGACGTAAGTCCGGTTTGGAACGTCTCCAGGACGCGCGGACATCTCGCACAGAGGAAACAGAGGCGGGGTTTACCAGAAGAAACTGAACAACCGAATACGACCGAACGAGACAATAATTGACCACAGAAATAATAACTAAGCACAGAATTACCTGAAATATTGATTGTAAATATATTTTTTTAGGCAAATCGATACCGTTCGGTGACCCTATGGACTGTACAGTGACGCTGCAAAAGGAATTTGACCACAGACTAAACTAAACGCCAAAGACTTAGGCGTCAAGCGGTGTCAATATCTTGAAATAATCAATATTTTTTTTTATTTTTTTAAGAGTTTCGAATCTTTTCTCGGTATAAAATATATTTGTACACAAAAAAGCACAAGGTATTAACGCACTTATACAAATATTGCCTACGTAAGTACCTATAATTAATTTGTGTAATAAGTTATTAACGGGGAAAGCGGTGGTACCTACTTCGAAACTCCGAGGACTAACGTAGCAAACCAGCAAAAGGTTGACTTTCCCTCCTGTTCATGCTGTGCGCTATGTCCGAGTGTCGCGCCAACTGCCCCGCACTAGGGCTGGCGCGAGACGTCGCTTGTTGATTTATCTCTCCCCGCGCAGAGGTGTCTCCGAACAGATCTCTGGCGAAACAAACTAACACGATATACCTAAACTAAAAAACAAATGTTTGTCTGTCATTTTCTTTTCGTTTGACGAGAAACTATTCTATTATGCTGTAGATAGCCTAGCTATAGATATAGCTTGCCTAGAGTCCGTCTCACGAAAGAAATCTCGCAGACGCGGCGTATATAAAAATAATTATAGGATATATTAGGTTTCATTACTTTATTAAACAAAATTGTTACCTATACAGAAAATGAATGAAATGTAGTACCTAGTAATGTTTATAAATTAGTTACAGTCGTTGCCGCGGGCCTTCTCTCGGGAGACAGACTCTTCAGCCTGGAATCAGTCGTTCCACTCTGACCAACTAAACTGACCAATTGAAACAGATCAACAAATTTTCTTTCTGAACGATACAACTATTTGTTTTGTTCGATGGGAGTACTAAATTTGTTCCACTCCGACCAACTACACTAACCAACTAATTTTCTTTCTCGACGATACGACGAGGAAACTCGATTGAGTGGTGAAACAATAGTATTGTTATCGATAATACAAATTTTATTTTTGTTTCTTATTGAGTACATTCTGGTTTTTTATGATAGCCTGTTACTTCTGGTACTGTTGTTATAGGTGGAGTTAGTTGTATTCATTACTCATGAAATTTGTGGAAAAAAAAAGAGATGGGATCCATGGCGGAATTTTGTTCATTTGACCTTCTATAATCTTTTAGTTCTGGTCTCCTGGTAGGTATTTTAAACCTAGTTGTGCAAAATGGAAAACCCATGTCACAGTTGACTCGTTAGGAACAAAACTATACCATAACCAAACTAAACATCTGGCCAACCAGTTGATTCGATTGGAATAAAAGGCTTCTTTAAGTTTCATTCTGCACAACTAGTTGATCCGTTCAGTTGCTCGGAGTGTAATGGCCGCCTGAAAAATGTTGACTGCAGTAATTTCAAATGAAATAAAAATCATATTTGGTCGTCACCATCTTTTCCTCAATTCAGAATTTTCAATTCCTTTGAAGTTTTGAACACGAAGCCATGTATGGAGCTATATAAGTAACTAAATTCTAAGAAGACTTCCATCAATAAAACTTAATTTAAATATACAATGATTTAATTTATATATATATCGCATAATTGAGATCATTTCCCCAATCGTTGGCAGGCTGATATGGTTATTAAATACTTGAATACTTTATATCCCAGAAAAGTTCACAGCTCTTGAAGGAAAACTGGTTAGCGGGTTGAATCGTAGGCTGTTACTAGTGAAGATACAAGCTACAAGCTAAACAAGGCAGAACATTTGTCGGTCGCGCCGAGCGGAAGGACGCGTTGTTTTTCTACTTCCAGAATTGTTTGCGGCGCTCGTATGTAGAACGTCACCGGCAGTCGGCAGTCGGCAGTCGGCAGCCGGCAGTCGGCACACGTATGATAATGCCGCGCGGAACCGGACGCACTTGAGTTATTTATGCGGGAGATATCTTACAGTAACGAGAGCGAGAAATGCGTTCATATTTACGAAAAAGTTTTGTTTTATTTTTTGGCTTAGGTAAACATGTTGGGAGGCGCCACAGATTATTTAGCCTCAGTCTTTAGGAGGCGCCGAAGGCTGAACAATAGTATTAGAATACCTTCCTGATATTTATGCTAGCCTGGTATTTTTAGCAAATTGTCACCTTCAAGCCGGAGCTCCTTTTCATACTCGGTGTCATTTGTAATTGTGCCTCCTTGAAATATAAGTAATATGTAAGTAAGCGTGGGACTCCAGGACTACGGCTTACATTCAGAAAAAAATTACGACAAAAAGTTACATAAATAAAAACACGACTGCCCCAGCCAGTGTCACTCGGGATGATGTAAGGATTCTAACGATACCCCATACATGCATTTAAAATTTATGGTGGAATAAAGAAACTTACATCCCCCCCTTCAAGTACATCGTCACTTAAGATCAGGATAAATTGATGCTAACATGGATGAATAATAATATCGAAACTAACGAATGAACTATGTTGCCGTTCAGAGGTGATTTTACCACAATTGGCTGTTCAATAGCAAAACAACAACTGTCATTGATACGGAATATAGTAAAGACCACCGATTCAAGATCACCCAACTCAACCAGTGGCATCTCAACCATCTCGCACGCGCCTGCCTGCTACAGTTACTCAACGAGTCAATTATAGTCGAGTAGCGCCTCAGCCTCTCGAGCAGACAATCTCCGCTGGCGACGTGCAGTACCGTGCAGTGCCGTGCAGTAGGCAGCAATCAATCAAGCAATTACTGGCGAGAAATGTGCTGCATGCTGCATCGACGTTAATCTTCTGGACTAGGAGCAATAGTACTTTGTATTTAACATGTTTCACGACGGTGGAGTGGTAGTCAATTTCGCCCTCCGATCTGTAGGTCCAAGGTTCATATACAAGCTAGAGTTTTCATTGAAGAAAAATATCGTGGAGCAACTTTAGTACGGTGGACGGTGGTAGAATTAGCCACCAAGCATGTGGCAGAACTTGGGTGGCCTGTCCTTAGGCTTAGTGTCTACGTAAAAAAGCAATATTTGGCTATTATACAAATTATGCTTTTTTTGTAGCTTCTACCATAAATACTGCTGCTAATTATATTTTACTGACCTACAAAAATACTAGATCATCTGTAGGCCTAGATAATGTAAATGTTCTAGTTCTGGCGCATCTCCCTCTCAAATTGCTTCGCTAAATAAAACCTTTAAATTAATTCGCTATCTAAAACCTTTACAGGTTCAAATGACACCGAGCCAAAAATATAAAGATCCAGAATCATTAATCAACGACCACCTAAATGACTCCATTGGACTCCGTAAGGGACTTTGCAATTTTCTCAAATAAATTATGTTTCTCTTCCATATTCCGGTATATTTATTTTAGAACAGAAGTTTCCAAAGTGTAAAGTGGCGCTGTAAATAGCGTCGGCTCGCTTGTGATCGAACTTGTTTGTAATCTGGCGGTAGCCCCTACCACCGCGCCTCGATCAGAACTCGACTCGCGTGGAAGTCCCGCGGTGTAGCGGTTGGATGGTCCAACTACTTTGGCGTGTAAAAGTTTCGGGTCCAGCTACAAGACTAACATTTGAGCCTAAATTAAAAAAAAAATCAAGGATTTGTTCAGTGTTATTTACAATACTTACCAGTATGATTATTAGGAATATTGTTACTATTGATGTGATGTTTTTATTTGCCAATATTTTTTATGCCAATTCTAAGAGCTCCGACCTTGCTGTTGCACCAGTGGTGACAACATCATATTACGGACACACTGAGCTCAGGACTCGACAACTCGTTTTAATATGTTGTGTAGTGAGGCGTGGTACTAACAAAGTGTACTAACAAAAATGAATCTATTATATCCGTCCGTACTACTCGTCCGTGCTTATTATAAATGCGAATGTGTGTTTGTTTGTTTGTCTCTGTTTCACGCAGCAACGGAGCAACAGATTGACGTGTGCCTTGCGTAGAGATATTTTATGGACCACAGAGTAACGTACTCATTTTCACGAAAAAATGCACAGCTCTTGTGGAAATGTCTAGATTAAAATAAATGAATATTTTAAAATAAGTTTTCATAACTATACCTTTTGCGCGTTACTCTAATTAGAAATTAAGACCTATTTTTTTATTTTCCTTGTTCGTATGAGTCCATACTCGTAGTAGCGCCCGGCGTGGTGTGGCGCGAGTGCGAGCATCCTTTGACGGATGCGGCGAGCCACGGAGACGACATTGGACGCCAGAGTTAGTCGATACACTATGTGTAGACTTGCCTCTTTTAGATTCAGATGAATCAATAAAACTACAAGGACTATCGATCACAACATTGATGTTGTTAACATGACGCTATCGTCGCGCTAAGTCCCAAACACAGAATTAAGTCCCGAACACAGTAATGCTTGCACATTACTACTTGGCTGCAGACTTCACGAGCAAAGTGGTCGTACCAACCCAGACGGACACTCGCAGAAGAGTTAGTCCTACCACTTAGTAACCAAACAGTCAAATTAGCAGTTAGTATTTCTTTATTCCCGATAGTGGTGTTTGACCACTATGTCAGACATATGATACTCAAATGCAGCTGCTGGAACACCGCTACGCCGTTTGACGACCAATTCACAATAATTTTACTTCTCCCAAGTTCAAACTCATTGTAGAATTAAATCATTGTTGTTCCTTAGAACAACAATCTACTGTTGTTCCTCAATACCACTAATTAGACCACTAGAAATTAAGACGAGTTCAAAAAACACGTTCTATACGAGTTGCTACTTAGACTACTTACGATCGCGACCATTCGATACTATTTCCTAAGGCCATTGTTTTAGATTCGGCGTTATTGAGGATAAAAGAAACAAATAAAAATTCAAATTTTTCTTTACAAAAACCGAATAGTAAGAACGGGGCGCTCGTTTAATAGGATAGGAGATAACCAAAGCTATTGTTACTGAAAAGAAGGTCACAGTTATGAACACGGCGAAGTTCCCAGCACTAGCCGCCGCTCGTTTCATTAAGGTACCTCACGCGCGGCCTATAATCGCCGAGGCAAACTTTTTCCCACATTGACACAAGTTGCGGTACACCAGACTGCAATCTCCATATTAAATTCCCGCATTTTTTCTTTTCTCGTATACCTTGTAGCACCGTACCCGCGTAGCGGCGTAGCTCTACACCGTAGAGTACGGTCTACGGGCGCAGCGTAGATTTGATTTGATTAAAAACGTCGTTAGCATAGTATTACCGCACGTACTTTAATGAATACTAAAACTTTAATGAAATAAAATTGTTCAAGGTTTCCTGTTTTTCTTAGCTGCCTTATTTTTGTGGCGCCTCGCGTTTTGCTTGTTGCTCGTGATGTTTTCTAATTAGAATAATGTTTTGTCAGATTGTTTTATTTAGTAGTAAAAAAAATATCAACCCATGTTGACAGGACATTAATGTAGTGGTCATCTCAAAAATGTTGCTGTCAATGGGATTCGACCCCGCGTCTTCTGAGTTAGCCGTGCTGACGCTCTAAGCAACTGTACGAACTAATTTTGCCGAAGCATGTAAAATATTCATCATCACGCCACGCCGTGTCGTTTCTAACGCAATGTCACTGTATACTTGAATACTTATTTTCGTATTTCTTTGCATTACATTATTTGCTTATTAAATTTCCCAAATTACTCAGGAGGAGGACACCTAGTCGAAACTCAGAAATATTTGCACGCTTTAGCTTGATCACAAGTTAAATAACACAAGCAAATCGGCTGAATTTAGTTCACTATGTAGGAGGCAAGCAAAACACGTTACTTGATTGATCATGTGTGTCTCACAGTGACCGCCCGCGTGACGGCGTCTCGAACGAAGTTGACGAACTATAATTAGGAACGTTCTCCTACTTCTTTGTTCCCAGCTACTTGTACAATCTTTGTACTTTATTCAATCATCTTTGTAATTTATTATCAAAATTCAATTTCCTGTTCTTTTCAATAGACAACATGGAAATATTGGTTAGTCGCGTTTGGCTCAGTGTGAATCATAAAAAGGCTTTTATCAACATTAATTTTGAAAAACTCTTTTTTTCGAAGCAATCGAAACACAAATAGCTAAAAAAGCTAGCGCTAGACTTGGAACAGCCTTTAGCCTATTTCAAAATGTATCTCAGAAGCTCCAACGTCGTCGACTAGACCGCTTCTTGATCAGGAACGCACAAAGCTGCGGTTTGCCGTAGTTGACTTTTAATCTTGTGAAATACGTCTAGAATGGTCTTTGGTTCCGTCGCAGTATGCGTAAGCAGTGAGAAGCAAATGCGTCCGACATACAGCAGCGTTCCAATCAAGTGTCCATAGCTTCAGGTTTTTGCTGGCGGTTTCCATATGGTACTCAACAACTGTCGTGGAGCGACCATAACTAAGCTGCACGAGTGAGTTGTCACCTCACGGTGCTTGGCACACAGGGTGGACCGCCCCTACCACTACCCTTACGCCGTCAGTGTTGTACTTGCTAAACATGTTAAAAAACTGCTTGAACATGTAATGCACATTCTTTACAAGATCTGTAGTTTTATTAAAATTGTTGTAAATGTAGAACGGGTCAGTGTTACCACGTGTTTGTGAAGGCTGTGTTTAGTATTCCACTCGTCCCTGCACTCGCGCGAGTGTAAAGTTCTCTGTTCTCGAGTGGTGAGAGTTGCCAGCGCTCTCAATCCGTCTGAACTAGTTGTGAAGTTGGCTTTAACTGATGCTTACCACGACTCACTAACAAGCCTAACGAAATATAAATATAAGTACTCATACAATCCTTTTCTAATGTTCTAATTTAGAAAAAGGGAGTGAAACTAAAATTTAAAAGATATGAGACTCCATAATCGACACCATATCAACTAGGACTCTGATGTTCACCCTACAGAGCGGCGGCCAGCACGGACGTCGGGGGGTACTACTGAGCTGTAATTGCTTATTTTTTGTTAGTGTTGTGACGCAATGAATGCTCTCTTGCATTTATAAATCTTCTCAATCAAATCTTAAAACGCAGCGGTGACTGCTTCCGATCTTGAATGTTATACACCTCTTAGTTTACAACGTAATGGACCAGTGATGAAAGCTGTATCTTCACTCTAACACAATTCTGGACGCTAGTGGTCGACTAACTCGGTCGACGAACTCTTTACTTTATGTGCCGACCAGTTCGCGTGCTGAGCTACCTCCCTTCTTTATTTCAGGCATGTCAGAGGTGGTGACTTCAAATCCCGGTTCATATCAGTATATTTCTTTTCCGAAATGTAAGTAGTTAGTTGCCAGCCTGTAACTGCAGGCATAAATTACAGCACTAGTGGTGCACGTAACTACACCATTAGCGTGGGACCAGCTCCGGCGCCGGCGCACGGTGCACGGTGCACGGTGCTCACGGGCCGGCCGCCCTGAGAGCTGTTAGAGTGTTAAGGGCTCTTCACTATTTCTTTGAATATTATTCACAAACACTCACTTTGCCACACCTGTTTCCATTGACGATTAATAATATCTTGGTTAAATTTAACGCGGGATTAAGTTTAAATGTTTTGTATTTTCGATGATTTTATGATTTGAATTTTTATTAATGGGTTGATATTGAACAACGATATGGTCAAACGAATCATGCTAAACGTTGATGAATAGTGCTTGTTCAAGTGCAGCCACGGAAATGCATCTGTAAGCGCTTGATGACCGACTTTCTAGTTGAGCTAAGTCATTGAGAACTATTGATATTTATCAATTGTTATATTTATCGTTGTTGGTACATAACTTTGATGTTTTTTCCTCAAGCTCAATTTTACTTAGGGCCACTAATTCTCGAGCTGCTATTGAACAATGAATGCAGTAGAACAGGCAGCTGAAATATGTTTACATTACGTGAACTTGCAGCTTGCATGAGTTGAACTCAAACAAGTTAGCCATCAGGCGCAGTCACTGGTATAGTTATATTTATTATCTGGTCGTACAATTGTTGTAAATGATCGATTGTTATGATTGGTGTTTCCCGGGTGGCGGCCGCGACGTGTCCCCGCGGGCACGCGCGGCGCGTTCACGCTCCGTGGGCTGTTTTAACGACGGGCGACGTGTCGCCTTTGTGGGGCTCTACACGAACCGCCCCTCGCCCACACACGATACAAATGTGGAAACTATTCGCAGGAAAGCGTAGCGCCGTCAATGAGACTGATAGTACGAATGTTTAAATGGTTTTAAGGAGATTGGAAATTGTTTTTTTCCTGCTTGCTTTGTCAGCTGTTAGTTTATGATCTTAAGCGTTGCTCACTTATATTATTATCACACGACTTCCACTTCCATTATCTACTGACGAGAATGAACGCATTCGCTATTTATTTCGGATATCATAGTAACAATCGAAGAATTTTGAAAACTGCGTTTAGGACGACTTAGATCCAATGTGCGTACTGTACTGTCTGTACTACATGTTGGTGTTCGCTTAAATAAATAAATTGGCCATTAACACTTATGGGCGATAGAGATATGGGCGGCACTATGGGTGCCTTTGGGTAACTTGTATCTTTATGTGTATATAATATTTGAGTAAGCCTCCCGGCGGAGTCGGTGCTTCGCGGTCACGCTGGTCACGTGGTCACGTGGTCACGCTAACACGTCTATTTCAATGACAATTTGTTGCGACACGCCCGCGCCGCCCACAGCACACACGCACGCTATAGCTATACCTGCGCCTTTATGATAAACTATCAAAGTATTTATTAGAACACGGCGTGCCGCAGATTGTTACACACGATTGTATGTAATATAGTTAGCGTTTGACTACTATTCCACTCGATCTTAGGTGATGATGAACAACATCATTAACGCGGTGTATTTGTAATTGTATGACGATTCAGAACATAACTTTTGTTGCAAGAAAATGTTTTTAAAAAGAAATGTGTGTTTCATCTATGCTTATCAATTTGTATCTAAATAAAAAAATTAAAATTTATAAAACGACGACAAAGGCAGCTGATGATCTTCAACCGCCTGCTGCGGCCGACGGTGTCCTCCACGAGATTCCCACAGGAACTGTGCATTTTACAAAAAATTAAATAAATAAGGTTGAAAATGGCAATGCGTTTGCTTTTTATACCCACTTCGCCAGCGGCACAGAGCACAGATCGCTGCGAGCCGGGCCGCCGCGGCGGTATATTTATATCGACACATCCCCGTCACTCCGCATCAGTAGCCGGCGAGATGTTGGAATGTACGTCGTCAATAACACGAGAAGCATTTTAGAGCGCGCGGCACCGCAGCGGACCCGCCGCGACGCCGCGCCGCGCCCCTGGGTACCTACTGCTCAGTCCGGGTTTCGACTGTGTCATACGAGGAGACGCGGCGCGAGCGCAAACTATACGTTCCCTTATTTGAGAAGGCATTACGCCGGCAGCTGTATTTAAAGCAGTTATAATCACAGAATACATAATAGATCACAAAATAGATAATAGTACAATCTGGTTGAAGTATATTCACGATCTTGAATCACATCGTTGCTTGAAACGCGGCGAGATGACGATCAAATGCTGAACTATCTAGTAAAAGAAACGAACAGTTACATTCAAATTAATAGTAACTTTTTCGCTTCATTTCAGTGTAATAAGTAACTTTTACTTAAACGATTGCTCGACTTATTACAAACTACTCTTAGTGATCACGAAGGGTTAGTTGGCTCTCAACTTCAGATATTAGTTCTCGTGTCTAATGGCGACTCATTTGCGCACTCGACGTCTGGGTCTGAACTGTCTCTTGCAGCCACGACTGGATCGCTTTACCTGTCGTTCTAGAAAGTTTAGAGAGCTGTGCAGTTCATAGTCTGACAAGTTCGTTCTCAATACGCCTGTTGTGTGTAGAGCGGGTTGGTACAACTTCGTAGAAGGAGATAGTCATAAATAGTCTCTCATCTCCATCTGCATCGCACTGAAAATTTTAAAGAACCCGTGATTCTACAAATTTTTCGGTCGAATAAAAAAATCCATTCAAAAAATATTAAAAAAACAATCTTATCCCTACATTGCAATTGTCACCATGCAATGTTAGAGGGTTTACACATTAGTAAAAAATATTAGTCTATTCGAGTCTGAAACAACTGATTCAAAATTCAGTTGCAAAATTTGAGCCACATCTCCAACGTACGGACTAGTGAACTTAAATAAAAGCTTGAAAAACAGGTATTATTATCTACTAATCAAAATGGTAGTTATAGGGTCTCAGAGTTTTTTTTATTAATTTGACGTAGTTTGGTGAGTTATCAAGCTGAACCTCCGCAGGCATAAAATAGTAACTTTATATTATGTTTAGTATAATATAGCTCAGTGCAGCGCAGCATCGCGCACGAGGGACCTCGCCGCGTGCAATATTAATGAGCCACATACTTGGAGCACATCACAATAGAACGGTTGATATGACACGACGCGCCGCGCCGGCCTGTACGGCAGTGCCTGGGCTTCCTACAATCATTCAACTCACACTCAAGATACTCCATTTTCAAGGCCTTAAAATGGGCTTATGAACGTAAAGTATAAGTTCCCATTTCTATTACTTTTCCTTAGTTTTTGGGATTCCGTACTTCAACAGAAAAAAGTGATCTTTATAGTATCAATTCGTTTCCGTCTGTTTGTCTGTCTATCTGATGGTCAAGATCGGGAATACTATAGGGTACTTCCTGTTGACCAAGACACACAAGAAACAATGTCTTATATAGCACAAGTAAACGGGAAAATCCGAGAAGCGTAAATTTGTAGGTAAATCACAAAAAAACCAATCTAATTATTTTGGTGAAAGTAGCAAAATACCTCAAGTACTCAAGTTCGTATGGATCTCTCGGTGTAAGAGTCCCACTCACACTTGTCTGGTTTTTTAAATTTATATTTTAATTTATAATTGTAAATGGTATCCGGTCGCTAACGTAGAATAAGAACCTAAGAATAAGAAAACATTTTTAACGCATAGGTACTTTGTTTGATCACTATTTCCGGTGACAGTAACCGACGAGTGTGGTCGATGATAAAGCGCGCTTGTCAATGTGAAAGCATATAATTTTGTGCGAAACGATGGAATATCAGGCAACTAGGTATTAGCTGCGTGTCTGGTCGTCCGGTGACGAAAAGCAGATGAGGGATTTACTAAGTTCAAATTCCAAGGCTTAAACATATCCAGTAAAAGACCGGTAAAGTAAAAACTCGTCGTCGATGTTCAAGGATCTGAAACTTTGCGTTACCTGGGGAATTCTACACTTTTGTTAGTGTTTCTTAACTAAAAGCGGAGTAATGTCGCGCTGATGGTAGTGGCGGTGGTTGACACCGAGGTTGCGCGCTCGCCCTAGCTCGAGGAAGTAGAGTCCAAAAAAATTTTAATATTATAAATGTGACCAAAATGCTGGCCTCTACTTAGGTCAAAGATTAAGCATTGCCATTCAACGTGGCAATGCGGCCAGCATTTTGGGAACGTTGCCTACTGGTAGTGGATTATTAGATTAAGATTGTAAATAAATTAGAGTGTATTTTATTTAGTTATTTTAGTTTATGTTGTTTACTTTTTCTGTTATTATAATAAAAATATTCATGGCACACCGATTTATCTTGCACAGTACTAATTACATTCACTTATATACTAAGACATGTGCCCGCGGTTCTGTCTTCAAGAATGTCACGGAGGGGGCCAGTGACAGCCGCTCTACAATAATTCTTATGAAAGGTGTCATTACAATACTATAGTAATTCCTAACCCCGAACAACTATAAGAAAACTAAGAGGATCTGTCACGCTAAGGCTAAGATTCAGAGACGATTCTAAGCGTAGACTTTGGCTTCCATATGTCAAAACTGTATAGAATTTTGACGTATGGAAGCGTGAGTCCACGCTTAGATTCGTCTCTGAATCTCAGCCTTAGACACGTATCTAAAAGATGTTTGTGGGAGGACTAACTCTTCTGCGAGTGTCCGTCTGGGTTGTTACCACCGCTTTGCTCGTGAAGTCTGCCGCCAAGCAGTAGTGTGCAAGCATTACTGTGTTCCGGTTTGATGAGCAGAGTATCCAGTGAAATTACTGGGCTTATGAGACTTAATACCTAATGTCTCAGGGTAACGAGCGCACTGCAGTGCCGCGCAGGCCTTTGTGTTTCAAAGTTCTGGGTGGCACTGCAATCGTTATGGGCCGGCGTTATGCTTACCATCAGTCACACGACCAGCTCGTCTCGTTACCTAATAACATAAAAAAAAAAAAAAAAATGTTTCTTGTTTATTGTTCAGCTATTCCTACAGTTACTATAAGAGTTATCTTCATGTCATTATTGGTTAAAAAAAAACTGTGCAAGCTTAGTTTCTGAATTCTTATATACACTCGTATAAGCTTGTGCGAGCGGCAATATGTATCGACACCTCCGTTCTATGTCGAAGCGCGGTCGATGGAGAGCGCTGTTACATGTAGTAATAAGACACTCGCCTTTGATTGCACAGTAGCCTTCGGTAGCTTGTGCAGAAGATAATTTTATATGTATGTTACTTACTTTAGGCTGAATTTTTGCATGCTAGTATTAGCGAAATGTGTCAGGTCTGGTCCTTTTTCATTTGTAACTCACATTTCACGCAAATAAATATTT
Source organism: Crocallis elinguaria (assembly GCA_907269065.1). Taxonomy (NCBI): domain Eukaryota; kingdom Metazoa; phylum Arthropoda; class Insecta; order Lepidoptera; family Geometridae; genus Crocallis; species Crocallis elinguaria. Next base: position 22,391,952 of record OU026073.1, on the reverse strand, counting down.
CATTCTTTCTTTCTTTCTTTCTATAAAATAAATTAGTGTACAATGGCAACGTTTTGATGTAGGTACCTAAAAGGTTTGATTCTCACTTTTAAATTGAAGTTCCGTCCATAATCAACGTGTTTCGACAGTCGCTCTTGAAGGTTAGTTCCCATTCTACACTCCGACCAATCACGTGAGATCAAGTGAGACAGATGGTCAAACGTTAAACCTATCAAAGGTAAAAAAAACAGCCCGTTTGCGTGAATATTTTACTCGATACGCAGTTCGTAGCTTTGGTGAAATTTTGTTTAATTTTTATTTAATTTCTCATCCCCGGCCGAGCAAACCGCGCCCTGTTTTGAATCCAAACAATATCTAAAGGCAGACAAATTAGCAAAATTAAACTGAGATATGACGGGCCGTAATGAAAACATTTAGAGAAAAATATTTTTTTAATTATTAAAAAGCATCCCCCGACATCCCTCGAGTGCGACTAATTCAAATGGAGGTATTTATTTCTAGTTAATTATTTGAAAGCCACCCCCTATCCCGCCCAGGACCGAGCACAGTGGCGGAGACAGTGACTGAGCTCGCGCGGAAACTACCCTCGATTAAGATTTAAGTGCTTTTGTCCTGCAAGTTCTTCTGTCATTTGTCTGTACAATATACACGTACTGTACACGAATATTTTTTTGCTAGAATACACGTTAGAATAAGGTGTTAATCTGTAATGTTGATCAATGTATTCCAGCCCGCAGGCCGGCGTGCTAATATTGTTGTGAATTTTGATTACAGTGCATGTCTTCAGTTATTAAAATGAAGTCAGAAAAATAAGATTGTTGTCATTCACTGTCTCATTTAAAATTAAGGTATTCATATACACTATAAAATCAATTTTCTAATAACAATTTATGTAGATCTGACTTACATTTATTGCTTCTAATTTAATCCCCTCTGGCAAATTATTATACACATATTCGTTTTATAGATTTTTCTTCTAAATCTCTTTAAGGCGAATTGGTTGTTATGGCAGATTTTGAAATTTTGCTATTTTTCACCTTTTAACCTCACTATGTTTTGAAAAATAATTTGGATGAGCTCTATTAAAAATACATGCGTCTTTTATGTACTTACATAAAAGGGAGTGGAAAGATATTACATCTCTTAAACAAAGCCAAGATGGCTTACTGTAGCTACGCGGACGTTGGCTTAGCCGCGTTTTTATAATTGTCAAATAATACAAAAAAAAACGGCGGATCACTATTCAACGACATAGACAGAAATTCAAGTTCGAAACGTGCCATTGGTGGGGATTGGATCATTATAATTATTGATGTCATTGGTTGGTGTCCACCGAGTTTGTTGACATCGTCGAACAGATGTAAAGACCGCGGACCTGACTGTCGTCTGTGTGCGTGTATTACACCCAAACGTTTTGTAAGAAGTGTTGTTTCTGCGCCTCGTTCCACCGCTCCCCGGGGTACAGAAATCATTGTTATTCACGTCCCCGAAAAGAAAAATTGTTGTAATCTGACAAAATATTTTCCGAACGGGACGTTGAAGTTGGAAAGAACTTGCAAATATATTAATGTTTTAGGGATAATGCCTCCGACATAAATGGGGACGTTTAGCTAAATGTATTTTTGTGAAACAGCCGTATTGTTCGGGTGTCGACAATGGCGGCGCGTTCTTTACCTTTGTTATTTCGCGTCTAGTGTTTGACGACTGTTTCGCTTGACACGCGGCCGGACCGCACACACGGCTGGCTTACAAGTGCGACGGCAGATATACACCGATAAGTAACGAGCAGTGTCTACGTGTCGTGACACATTTATAACACACTTTTAATAGCTTCACTTGTATCTATGTAATGGAATCTTAGAAGTCAATTTTAACTTACTCGTAATTGTTGCATCGAAATGACACTTTGTATGAGCTGGTCTGATGATGGAGCCAGGAGGTGGAGGTGTGTTTTATAGTTTCTTTAAACTACATATGATTATTATATTGAGTCGTAGCTGCGCATGTGCGCTAAAAAGTTACTTAAAACCGGTTAAGGCGTCTGATCTAAATTACCAGAAGACGCAGGTTCGAATCCTATTGCAAGCGAAATTTTTGGGATGTATATTTTATTTGGGACTATTTAGCTTTTTTGTAGCTACCAGTCACAGTACTGTAATCCTTTGTTATATGCTGTTTGTTTCCCATGGTAGATAAATAAATAAGTATATATTTGAGGAAAATGCTGCCGCCCGTTCCCTGGATATATAATTTTTATACTTTTGAATAACGAGACGAGCGGGTCGTTTGACTGATGGTAAGCAAAACGCCGGCCCATAACAAGTGCTGTACCACTGAGAACCTTGCAACACAAAGGCCTGCGCGGCATCCTCAAAGTAATCCATCTGCCACATATATAACTAATATAGAAAACAAACCTAGACGCTGAGTTTGGGTCCTTAGAATCATTGAAGAGTTGCGTCTTTAGCGCGAGCTTTCACAATGGTTACTACAACAATATAAACTCAAACCCCGGCGCCCCCCGCGCGCCGCGTCGCCCCGTCCAACGATCCACTTTTCCAATTTGCACTCTTTTATCAAGCGCTGTATTCATAACCTGATAAAGTAGAAGTATGTGACAAATTCAGGAAATCGCAATTTGTTCCGACAAGCACCCCGTACCCCTCGTACCGACCGCTATCAACCCCGAAAGGGGTAATTTCATCCCCCATTGAACCACGCTCAATGGAGAAAAAATGAGTCAACGCTTTATTTATTAAAGCTATAGTCGGGTAAATAAAATTGGAGTCAAGGGTGACTTTGGTTAAGTTTTGTTGGTTCTGTAGTAATGCATATTTTTAGATGTAGAGTCATATAAACTGTTGTGTTTATAAATAAATCTGACTTGAGGTACTTTGTTATGTTATATTATGAAGTATGTGTTCCTGTACACTTTTTGATTAACAACTTTATTTTTCGCCACGAATGAAGGTTGTATAGCACCAGTACGTAAAGACAAAATCCAGAATGTATTATTTCCATTTCCACTTTCTTATAAGACCGCATGTGGACTGACAACGTGTTTTAAATTTATTTATTTATTTATTTATTTATTTATTTACTAAATTTGCGTAATCCTAAGGATTCTAAACCAGAATTTCTTCTATTTATGGAATTGATCACTATGAGGTAATCAGTTCCCAATCCCGTCACCTAGTAACGGAACAAATATATACTTATTTACTTTTTTTAAATATATTTTCCTGGTTTTATTCCTGTTGCGGATATTAAAACAGTGCCTTTTTATACAATTGGGTAACGAGACGAGCTGGTCGTCCGCCTGATGGTAAGCATAACTCCAGGCCATAACAGATTATTCCGCGCTATGCAATATGTATCTTCCATTAATGGTGGACATTCCTTTTATTCACACTGGCAAGCGTTTTACTTCGACCTTCATCTTGCGACAGCTCAGGCGTGGAACTCTTCCGGGAGTATTCATCTTCAAGACACGAGCGAACAGGCCTTCTGGGCAGCTGCACTGTCGAACACATCGTCTCTTAACACCAGGTGAGATAGAAATCAAACGCAAGCCCATTTACTATAAAAAAAATTATCGTCGGTATCACTAGCTCATGAGCTTACATTCGCCTAAAGAACCCCAAAGGTATGAAATCGTTCAAAGCACGGACAAAAGCGAACTTCGACACTTCACAACAGACATGAGGAATACCACACACGCGTACATATACGACTATACGTATATGACATTAACTCGCTGGAGTATTGCTCGATGAAAATTGCTTGACATATTTGGATAGATAGCGGTACTCTTTATTTACAAAGAAAAATACAAAAATAGTTAAAATAAACCTTTTTATTACTTTTTTTTAATTCTGTTTGGTAACGAGACGAGCTGCTCGTTTGCCTGATGGTAAGCATAAGCACTGCAATTGTTATGGGCTGGCCCATAACAATTGCAGTGCTACTCAGAACTTCGAAATACAAAGTCCTCCGCGGCACTGCAGTGCACCAGCTACCCTGAGACATTTGTCCAGTAATTTCACCGGCTACTCTGCTCATCAAACGGGAATACAGTAATGCTCGCACATTACTGCTTGGCGGCTGACTTCACTCACAAAGCGGTTGTACCAACCCAGACGGACACTCGCAGAAGAGTTAGTCCTACCACTAGTAAATATTAGTATATTTACATAATCACACTCGATAGATGGTAATTGATATGGATGATTACGTTGTAATGTTGTCTACATTCTTTGATCACTCACGATTGGACACGAAGGTCGGTCATAGACACATGTGCCCTTAGGTCGGGAATATTTTATTTGAGTTTGTAATGGGCAAAGTTTCATCACACAATTTTCAGTTCAAACACGATATTTACAAAATTCGGTGAACTGAAAATTTAGATTTAAACTTTTTTGGACATTAAAATTGCTCCAAAACAAAATAAGCTTTCTGATCAACTCGTCGTCCTGAGGGCTTTTAAATCTCAAGATATATACGGATTGATATCTCCGTATCCAATATCTCCACGCGGGTGAAACCGCAGGCAGTAGTTATAAAATATATAAATAAATAAATAAACGCTTACACTCATACCCGCGCACTAGGATTCCCTGTTTCGCAGATGGCATGGACACACATAGAAACATACAAGTGCCGAACAAACTATATGCTCACCAAGTTTGGCTCGGCTAGGGATCGAATCAAGGATTCCCGCTTACAGGCAGGGTTACCCACGGAGCCGCCCAACATGAATTCTGTGACGAGTTTTATTACACGACTGCCTTAAAAAGAAGTGTAATGGTTTAGGGTTCATGTATGTATGTTAGTTTCATTATTCCACCGTAATTTTTAAATGCCTGACCAGATTTGAATACATTGGGTATCGCTATATAGAATCCTTACATCATTCCGAGTCCCGAGTGACACGGGGCTAGGGCAGTCGTAATTAGACTTGTTTCACTTCACGAACGGTTGCGTAAGTGTAACGGACACTAAAGTTTCGCGAGAGTTCATCTAAAGCCCCTGCGAATGAAGTACTAGGTAGTTCGAATGAGACTCTGGCCTCGTTAGTTACAACTTCATAAAATAGTAGCAGTAAGCCAACTGCTCAATCTCCGCTGCGGCCGGCGGAGCTCGCGGAAGGCATCCGGTCGCGTCCGCCCGCCCGCCCCGCCCGCGCCGCCCGCGCCGCCCGCGCCGCACCGAGGCATTCATTGCATCCCGTGTATGCAATAAGTACCCCGGCTGCGTGCTGCGAGCTTCTGAAACTGTGGTATCCTAATTATATTACTTACATCAATACACTCCGCTTACTCGTAAACAACTTGAACGCCAGTTAATTTAATAACGTGAAGGCGCTCCTTTAGCTATCATTATTTTGTATTGAAATAAGGTTGATAATGGCGATGCGTTTGCTTTTAGCCGCCCCTTAATCAGTTAGTAGTCAGTGAAATTACTGGGCTTGTGAGACTTAACACCTCAATGCAGGTTTTAAGTACTAGTGAAGCTTTAATGTAGCCACAACCCGCGCCTTAACCGCAGCTAAACCAGTTGAACTGTACGAGCCATGAAAACGGATTGAAATCGGTACATTTCTTGTTTTACCGCAATTTATTTTGCTGTAAATTAGTTGGCTAACAGTGGAATTATTGATGACTGTTAAATATTATTTCAGTTCATGAATAAATAAGCGCAGTCAGCGCTGTGCGCTGTCAGGCAGCAGCGCTGGAGCACGCCCATTCGCTGTTGCTTCCTGCCTGCAGCGGGGCAGTGTTGTTTACCGGCAAGATATTTATTGGTACGCAGTTACAATATCACTCTTTTGAAACGCCTCGTTTAGAATGTTTTCATTTAAAAAGCGTAAGGCGTCTGGTCTAGATAACCAGAAGAAACAGGTTCGAATCCTGTTGGCAGCGAAATTTTTGGGATGTATATATTTACGTGAAAATTCACCTCCTTCCTTTACACATATTATTATTGTTATAGTATATGATATACTTAATACATTCTGTTGAAAGAATGTAGTAGAATCCATGCTGCAAGCTAGGTGATGTCACCCAGGTGATCATAGTGGAATAGACCTACCAATCGCAATGTCTGATCTACCAAGAAATAATTACCTAAATAGTATCAATACACAGTTATCGAGTGTCGCAGGCCCTGGGCACCCGCCCCGGTGCCCCGGTGCCCCGGGTACAAAAACTGGCAGTTTCCATGTAGCGGCGATATAATGAAGTCCTGTTCAAACTATCGGCGGGCGAACAATGCGTGCGGAGGGTAGCAGAACAAATAATAGAGCTGCGATAGCGCTCCCGGACAATGGGCGGAGAGACGGACTTAGTACATGCTAGGGGGGGGGGGCAGATATAAGGTAGCTACATTTAGTGAGTACCAGTAAGTATAAAGCCTGTTCGCACAGGGTTAAATAAGAAACGCCTGACATTTAATTCATTCGATACGATTTCATTGTCCATATAGTGGACGGAGAAGTGTTCAGTGTCCTACAGTGTATTTTAATAGACAAAGAGCCCCATTCCGCCCTCGCCCCGCCCCTGCGCTGTACCCAGTGTATTGCCTAGTTTTTATGTGGCCCCGCGTTTTGCTTAGATTTTACTCCGCTGATGCGGGTCTCAGTGAATTTGAATTGAAACGCCGTTTTTATAGCCCGGCACCGATGTCCACGATCCAACAATGAGTTTACAAAATAAGCTATTTCTACATCCCAGGACACGCCTGTCACACTGTGCAAATAGAGATTTGTCTCGTTTCTTACTCACGTTTAAATACAGGAATTTGGCGAGTACAGTATCCGTACTATTTATAAATGCGAAAGCGCGATTGTTAGTTTGTCCTTCTTTCACATAGCAAGCAACAGAAAAATGGATTGACGTGATTTTTGCATATATATAGTTTAGGGACCGGAAAGTAAGATGGGCTACTTTTATACCGGAAAAATGCACAGTTCCTCTGGGCATCGCCACGCAGTAGACACCACGGGCAGAAGCAGAAGGACTTTATTAGTATAAAGGTCATCATCTTTCTACTCTAATCACAGAACATGTGGGTACAACACGGTTTTCTTAGCTTCTTATGTGCTTCAAAAACTATGTTGTACGGCTCTACGTAGTACATTACTTAAAAACTTGTATTAGTAGTAATTTAAACTTAATGAGTTAAGAAGCAGCATCAGTGTTTCTTCGAAACATATAATTTATAGCTCCACGTCTGTTCCTTGAATCCGTTCTTGTAACTCATTCATTAGCCTAGATACTTCGAACACAACAAGAAGCGTCAAGGGAGAGTCGACCGCGCACTGCGGGTTCCGAACATTGTTAGATACTCATAATGTTTTATTTATATTAGGAAATACCATCTGAGTATCTTTATTAGATTCGTCACTAACTACCACGTGTAATTGAGGTGAAATGAAATAATAAAAAAGATTAAGCAAGTAGGTGAGAGAGGCTGTTACGTGATGATCCACGGTCTCTAGTACAAATAAATGTTCTAAAAAGCCACTTTTTATTAAATTAATTCTAAAAGTTTTAAAATGATTGGTTGTATGTTAATTATACGACTGCGCAACAAAGCTGTGTAAGGTTTTTCATACACGACTGCACAAAAAAGGAGTGTAATGTTTTTAGGATTCATGTATGTGTGTATGTATGTGAATTTCTTTATTTCACCATAACGTTTACATGCCTGAACAGATGTGGATGTATGGGATATCGTTAGTATCCTTGCACCACCCCGAGTGGCAGTGGCTAGGGATGTCCTGTTTTTTATTTAAGTATGTAACTTTTTATATTATTGGTACCGTTGACATATCGAACCCTTTCCAGTTTTCGTGATCACGGAGAGGTCTGTCTATCAGTTAGGTACCACGTGATGGTAACCAATGTTTTATTTTACTTCATGCCTCTTTTTACAAGTAAAATTAACGCAATAGTCAATGTTCAAGCTTTTGAAGTATAACCTCAACCATCTATGAGCTTGTAGACTCATATTTTAATGGACTTTAGACGAAATTCTTTTATCACGTTCTGCGGAATTCTAAAAAATATAATAAAATACGTGTTTCGTTTCATAAAATTATGATAAAATGTTAATTATTTTGCAAAGAAAAGCTTTTCCTTTGAAAAGATTTTCATTACAAAATAAATTAATAAATATAAATATTTTCAGAGAAATAGATTTCTACTCTAACGTATGATAGAAATTGTATTCTAGTTCTATTCTTTGAAATGAACTAGTTCGCTGAAATTTTATTAGCCCGATACTCGTTACACAAAGAATAAATAACGAGTTTTTTTTAACCTCCTACTTATAATTCGTCAGAGGATAGGGCAACGATAACACGTGCTGCCGGATTTTCATTGATTAAAGATATTTCATTAAAAAAAAAACAGTTTCCCGACAGCTATAGCCTATAAGTTATATATTTCATCATTTCATATTCATCAGTTTATAGCAATTAATAGATTACTTCAAGTCACAAGGGAATAAGTATCTCACTAACAAGTGAGATAGATAATTAACCTATTTTGTGTACAAAAAGGGTTTCTTAAACTATCAAACAGCACACCTGCGAGTTTGATCCGACCTTGACTACAACACTGCTTATTAAAGACGCCCTCTTGTTCACATATTACAGTTATTCAATAAGCTAATCTAATTAGCTCCTCCACAGCAAATGTTCCCTCATTAGGCTCACAGGGTTGGGGCGACTCCGAGTAAAGACAATCGAAACGATTCGATGCGAAAACAGATAGAAATATTAGATCTATGCAGATTGTGCGCGGCCGCCCAAACACATCGCGCCGTAAACACGACAAAGCCATCGCATTACGAAGGCCTGAAACACAAGACGAAACACAAAATACATGATTACTGTCGTTACCTTTGCAAGTTTAACATAATAAAAATGAAATACGATGAGTTATTTACGGCCTGCATAGAACATGTGACGTAATACAATACAACGATGCAATAATTAAAAGAAATAAACATTTTGACATACGCGCGACTTTTGCAGGATTGTAAGTATAACGCCAACCCATAACAATTGCAGTGCCATCCAGAACTTTGTAACACAAAGGCCTGGAGCGCGGCATTGCAGTGCGCTCGTTACCCTGATACATTAGGTACCTATTAGTCTCAAACCTCAGTAATTTCACTGAGTACTTTGCTCATCAAACCGTATAAAGCACATTCCTGCTTGGCGGCAGACTACACGAGTACCCACCCAGATGCTGGACACTCGCAGAAGAGTTACACCTACCACCAGTACCTGGTTTCTATCCAACGTCTGATTTCTATCGAGTTATCGGCTAAACTATCATGAACTATCGATACATCTCGATACTCACATCTCGCCGCCTCAGGTGGTAACACCGCGCGAGTATTTGTCCAACTACCCCGCGGCGGATTACCGCCGTCAATCATAATTATTAACTGACAGCCGATAGTTGCCACCAGGTGGGTAATGTATTAGACCTGTCGATGGTTATTAGCACCAGTCAGCACTGCTAGCAGTTCGATTGATACGAATAAACACTTTACTATGAGAAGAAAACGCGTCGATTTCCGCTCATCGCTTTTTATTTACCTATATACTAAATTCTCGTTGCGACGCGACGGTGTGATCAGATCTGGGGAGTACGCTTAACCTAGGCTTATAATTATCGTGGCTCTCGAGTCCAGTTGCCAGCACACCAATAGATTTGGTGACAAAGCCATAATAAAAAACTTAAGAAAAAAACGAAAAGAAAATTCTTAAGAAGAAACAGAAAAGTTTGCTATGTACGTAGAGCGGTACCGAGCGCGTCTTTTATGTGGCCTCCAGTACCCGTAGTCCAGTACGCACGCAAACACCATTCATTCCTTCATAGTTTTGGCAGACTACGAAACACAAAGAGAGAAAGTGCGTGTTCCAGTGTTGTGGCATCATGGTCCTCCTATAATTCTTGATTCACTAGAAACACGGCATCCTAGTTTGTAATTAGGAACTGTTTATGTGATTAGGAATTATTATTATTGGTAACGAGGTGCCAGATTATTTCCCGATATGTACCTAATTGTTCTTGTTTAATTCAGTCAAGGTTTCTCCCGTTTACATTCGTACTAATTAATAGCGCCTGCGGAGTTCCGATGTTGCCCGAGGTCTGCCGAGCTCTCCCGAAGTCGGCCGCGGCCATCCGCAAAATCAATCATCTTTGAAAGTTAATACATAATGACTGGACTATGTAAGTACGTTGATTAACTGACTGTTCGAATGCAGTTCAGGTCTAAACAGTAGCCAACATTCGTACCATTCGACATAATATTGTCCGTCTAGGTGGGTACCACCGCCTTGCTCGTGTAGTCGGCCGGCTAGCAGTACTGTGCAAGCTGTGTTCCGGATGATGACTAAAGTAAGTCAGTGTAATTACTGGGCTTATGGGACTTCATAAGTATAATGTCTGTGGGCAACGAGCGCACTGCAGTGCCGCGCAGGCTTTTGTGTTTCAAAGTTCTGAGTGCACTGGAATTGTTATTGACTTACGTTATGCTTATCATCAGGGAAACAACCCACTCGTCTCGTTAACGAATATTAGCTAAACTTATGATTTCTAAACTAAGAAGTACCCCTATGCTTAAAACTACACTGATGCATCCATAATTAATATTATTAACAACTTTATTATGTTTGGGTTACAGTGAGTTTTTTAATGTGTCATATATTATTCAAGGTGATGTTGACGGCTCAGTGGTATTGAGCTCCCTCGCCAATAAGTATGTCGAGTGATCGAATCTTTATAAAACCATCGTCATGTTAAACATCGTGTTTCGTGATCGTAGATAAGATAGAGGTTTAATACTAAACAAACATCAATAAAGAAAACCAGTAGAGTTACTGTTACAAAGTGTATGGTATCCAGAAGTACTCAGCTGCAATGTTGGTAATTAGTATCATCGAAGGGTAATTAATGCGTGATTACTGTAGAGCACGCCATTGTCGCGGAAGTGCGCCACTGATGGTGGTGTGGGCGGTGGGAGTGCGTCTCGACTGTTATTGTCTATGAGGCACTGTTGTCGCGCGTCGGAGGTTTTTTATACTATTTGATAATGAGACGAGCTGGTCGTTTGCCTGATGGTAAGCATAGCGCTGGCCCATAACAATTGCAGTGCCATTCAGAACTTTGAAACAAAAAGGCCTGGGGGCCTACCACAAGTTTGTTTTATTGAAAATTCAGAACATTACAGAAATAGCTCTTCGGCTGAGTGTCCGTATGGGTGGGTTATACCACCGCTTTGCTCGTGTACTCTGCCGCCAAGCAGTAATTTTCAAGCATTACTTTTTTCCGGTTTGATGAGAAAATTAGTCAATGAAATTACAAGACTTAGTACTTAATGTCTCAGGATAATGAGCGCAATGCAGAGCCACAATTGTTTCAAAGTTCTGAATGGCACTGCAATTGTGATCTGGCTATGACCCGTTCGTCTCGTTATCTATGAAATAGTATAAAAAAGCTGCTAAGAAGATTTTAATTGTTTAATGTTTAATTTTAATGTTCAGTAAACATCAATGACTAGCACCAGCGCAGGTGGCGCCATCTGAGATTAGCGTGGCCTGCGCCTCCCCACTGCTGTTTCAGCGACACTTGTATCTAAGTAGTTTTCTCCAACTTGCGAGGAAACAAATAATTGAATCAACAAAATACCCACAACATGCCCTTTCATTTGCACCAATTAGGTTAGTATAAATAACTAAGATGGCGACAATAACATCCACTATTTGACAATGATATTAACAAAGCCAGTGTTCAGTGAATACAATAATTTAATTATTATTTGTGTACCCACCGAAATTTGATCGACGAAGACAAATATTAAATTAATTTCGATTGGAAATTGATTAAAACATCACACGCACGAACGCACCGCAACCTGTGGCACCACCACTATCTAATCGTATGATTTATGGATACGAACCACTTCACCTGTGAACTGTTCTGAGTGTCCGTATGGGTGGGCACCACTGCTTTGTTCGTGTAGTCTGGCACCAAGCAGTTATGTGCAAGCTTTACTTCAGTTTGATGAGCTAGTAGAGATCTACTTAATATTATAAATACTTAGTCAATTTTTCACGCAGTAATCGATCGACCCTCTTCACAAGACGCCGTATTTTACAGAGAAAACATTTTTCTAATACTTTCATACTTTTATTCATAGAAATGCAAATTTAACTAACTATATATAATAATAACAGCTACGCGAAAAGGGGCCACTCTACCAATCCCGGCCGAGGTCGCAAAGCAACTGAACAATTTCGTTACGAGGTAGACAGGTTGGAATCCGTGCGCGACCAGATTGTACGCTCCGTGCGAACATGTGACGTCACTACTTACACGCGCGCCGTACATTTTGTTTTGATATTTTATATTAAATTGGTAGTTGTAATATCTTTTATACTTGACAGCTTAGCATTTGACCGCTACCTGCTGACGAGGTACGTGGTAGTGGTCGAGCAGCTGCCGGAACACACTGAGCGGGGTTCGACGGCAGATTTTCAACTTGGGGGTGGTAGCTAGCCGTGCGAGCCCTAGAAAATACCCTAACATCACGATGTTTTCCTTCACCGACAGCTTAGGCTCGTTGGATTCGAATCATCGATCTAAATCAGCGGCGACGTCGCCATCATCGCTTTGCTGGTGTAAGAACAGGCGAGGCAGTGGTCACAATACTAGCCGTAGGTATATAACAGCACCGCGGCTGATACTGAATGTCGGTAGAACACGGCGCGCGGCGACACGTTGAAATCAGTTTCATATCTTATTTAGAACGTGCGCTGCAAACGTGATAGCTAGCGTATGTCGCTGGAAGGAATCTCCCCTCTCTTACTTTACATGGGAATAACCTTAATGCAATGCGATAAGGGATGTTATTGCATGACGGCGACGACGACACGGGCAGATGGAAATGCTCGCGTTCCTCTAAAAACGTGCGCCGTCGAGTAATTGTATCTTAACATGAGGAACTAAAACTGCACATGAATTTTACATTTTTGTGAAGTTTATGCCTGTAAAATTATATTGTATTTTGTACTAAGTTTGTTTCTATGCCACTCAGAATTTTGAAACAGATAAAACCGGCGTGGCACTGCAGTGCGCTCTTTTCGCTGAGACAAGCTCAGTAAGTTCACTGACTACTTTGCTCAAATCGAAACACCACGTGCACATTACTGCTTGGCGGCAGACTACACGAGCAATTAGCAAAGCGGTGTTACCCACCCAGACTGATAAGAGTAAATAGTTCTACCAAGTGCATGGTAAAGTTAGTTTCTGACTTGAACTTCGACTAGTTTTAATTTATCAGTCAGTTATTATTTTTTTATAAGTCACAACCCAGGAACTCATATTCGCAACTATCGCACACAATCGTTATGAGATATTAGACATTTGTACCAACCAAGTTCCTAATTGTACTATTATCTGTGCTAATACAAGCGAATAATAATACAAAATTGATTTTCAGATCGTGCCTGCACTCAGTAGCCACTCAGTATGTAAAGCAGCCTTCGGCGGCGTTACGAGCGAGTGCGCCGTTGTCGCGCCATCGCGGCTGGTGCCATCGTCACGGCAGCTGCCGTACTTGCCGCAGTTACGGCAGTTATGCGCCATCTGATACGGCCGCGCCGACCGGGCTGTAACTGTTACAATTGTTATACGGTGGGCATGGAGTGATTTTACAGACAGTTAGAAGGACAGAACAGACTAAATTAAGAAGAAGACAGTTATTTTTTTGTCTTTTTAGAGACTTCTGTCGGTTTGTAGTCTGTTTCTGGAGCAGGCGGAAAAAGGGACAGTGACCTTCTATTTTTTTTAACGATGCTAGTAATTGTCTTTGATGTCCACCCGCCGCGGGGACAGCGCGGTGGTGATGTTGGACTACAGCTGATGAGGCCGACCTACCAACTAAAAAGCCGTCAGTGTCCTAATGTGAGCCGATGGTGATAATCAATCGCGGCCGCCGGGACGCTGGGTCCACTTATAGGACCCTACTTCTTACGACCATGTAAACCTTATCTACCCCATGTAGGGGCGGTATAAGAACCCCATGGTCTGATATTTAATTGTTTGACCTCTATCTCGCCTGATCTTAAGCGACGACGTGGTCCACAATGGCGGATACACTAAATCTAGATTAGAACTGACTCTCAAGTACAGCTGCCGGAACATAGTGGTAGGGCTTTGGTTAAACATGTACCACTTGAGGACGGTAGCTAGCCAGGCGACCACTGGGGAATCGTCCTACCACCATGCTGTGGTACATACATATCCTATATAAGTGCAATATATTTATTGAACAATAGTAACATCTGCAATTAACATTCTTTGCCGTTCACACGTAGGTACTAGCAAATCGAATTACAATTACATTCCCGACGGCGCACGGAATCCGCAGATCGTATCGTCGTATCTATGCGTATCACGCGGTCGCGTATCGTCGTCGAGCTGCAATTGGATCTGTAGACGATACGGGCCGTGGGAGACAATAACAGGTGTCAGCGGCTCTTACAGAGAGCAGACGACGGCATGTAACGACACTTTTAAACGATTAGGATTAAGTAGATAGTGCGAATTGTAGAATAGTAGACTATAGAATACGTTTTCATTTTGAACATTGATATTGCACGCAGCAAACGATTAAGAAAGCGGGAGACAGATTTATTTGCTTGTAACTCGACTACCATCCACTCGCCAGCTCTTCAGTATTCCCGTGAACACGATACTTGCAACAGTGTCGGAATATCAGGAGCTCATCATTACTACCTGAAAAACAGCCACTGCTTGACATCGGCCTTCCCCATGAAGGGGGATTTAGATAGATAGATACATAAACTCATTATTTGCACACTACAACGAAAAATACAACAAAGAAATATATTTTAGCACAGCACGCTAGACAGTGTTGGTGATCACAGTACATTATGATGTTGACCGAGGAGAGTGGTGCTACCCGTTCCCTGGATATTTTCTTAGCCGGCTCTCACTGCACCCACGGGAGGAGATGGGGCAACGTGTGACCATCAGCTTCTTTTTATTATTTTTTTAATTTTTTAATTTTCTTAGGTAACGAGACGCGCTCGTCGTTTGCCTGATGGTAAGCATAACGCCAGCCCATAACAATTGCAGTGCCACCCAGAACTTTGAAATACAAAGGCCTGCGCGGCACTGCAATGAGCTCGTTACCCTGAGACGTTAGGTATTAAGTCTCATAAGCCCAGTAATTTCACTGGATACTCTGCACATCAAACCGGAACACACTACTGCTTGGCGGCAGACTTCACGAGCAAACAACCATAACAACCATAAGCCATGTGACTACTAAATAACACCTTACCACCCAAAAGGTAATTTTTTTCCCCTCTGGCCACGTGGCTCGACCGCATTACGGCCTAATCAACACAGTACCTCTGTAGGTACCAAAACACCCCAATAACGGCAACTATGCTAATGAAGTCTATGATATTGTGTATGCAGTTGTAAATATTCAGTTGTTGAGCAGAGTTGCCAACTGGCTAACTGGCTTATATACCGTCCCCTCGGACGACAGTTGGCGAAATAAACTTCGTATTGAGATAAGCAAGGCTGGACACCCAATGGGGAGGCAAAGGTAAAGCTAATCTCAGATGGCGCTACCATCGCTGGTGCTTGTCATCACACCATGTTTACTTTTGGGGGTTAGTGAATTAAACTAACCAGTAAACTTCCTCGCGTCATGAAAATGATTACATTTGAAATGATTCACTACATAACCTAGAAGAAGAATTTGATTTCCAATAATTCTGATGCGCAATTCTTTGATCCACAGCTTCCATTTTTCTCGTCAGAAGGGAAACGTGTTTACTTTTATTTTTACACTGATATATGCACAACACAGAGGCATACTTTATTGCAAACAGGTTTTTTTTGTTACAGGTTACTTTTTATCCCGGAAAAGGGAAAGTGGGTAGAAACTAGTTCGTCAATAAATTAAAGACTTGAGCCGGTATGAAAGGCATTGGGTATAGTCACTGAGGACATAAAGTCGTTAACGTAGTCTTAGCTAAGGAAAGCGTGAAGACAAGGCAACGTGTAAATCCGTTAATTCGTGCACGAACTCAACCTCACCACTGCCACAAACACATGTCGAGTGCCCTGTGTTCAGCCGATCCTCCCCGGAGGCCAGCCAGTAGACAGACTGCAGACATTCCTTTGTCCCGCCATCGACGCGGCTCGTAACTAATAACCGACAGATTGACGGCACGATGTTGTTCTACCGAGGTTTGAACTAGCAGCTAATGCCGGTTAGCCTGACAGCTGGCAGCTGATGCAGTCTTTGTTCAGCGATGCATCGACGCGAGGTTGGGGGACAGTATAGTGGTTAGCAGTAAGACATTTCAATTCATTTAAGCAGCGCTCCTCTGTCAACGTAAAAATCATCCAGACACCTGCCAATTGTGGTGTATTATGGTAACCAGCTCCTCAAAATGGAAGGGTCCTATGTTCTGCAGTGGACGGCTTCCGGCTGATTGTGAAGACATTTTATACATTTTGTCGATATCGTGTGTTTGACTACAGTGCACGTGACTCTGTAGGTACAAACTTGTCGCGTTTGACATGTCGCTGGGTATTTATTCTTTACAGAATGTAAGACAAAAAGTAAGAATATGTAAGTGTATTCAGTTAGTAGAGTGGAGGAACGGTATTTCATATAGGTATTGGGTTCAAATTTCACATTATTGCGCAAAATTTGGGGGCTTTGCTCAGGGATCCCCTGCGTGATAAAATCCTGAATGAGGATATCCACAGGAGAACGAAAGCCACAAACATAGTTCTCAAGATTAAAAGGGATTAAAAATTTGCGGGCTCTGCAATGACGTGGAGCCGGTAGGAAAACGTGAAATTTTTTGCTGAAACACTATTTCGGTAGAGTAGAAAATCCCAGTTGTACGTAGCTGTTCTACTGGTATTGGCTATACTGTGCGCGTTTCTGAAGCGTATTGCATCAACGTTCATGGTATTGTATCGTACTGTGCGGCCAAGTGTACAGTAGTTACACATATCAGTCATGGGGCCTGTAGTTCAGGGTGTGTGGGGCAAGGCACAAGATAAAGCCGAATTATAAACAAATGTTTACACACGCATGGCAACAAATAGATGAAGAACACAAAACGAGACTAATTTTAGCTCACACAATGATTTGTTCAGACCGGGAATGGAACCTGGGAGCGCCCCTTTTCAGGCGGGTTTACTTTTTATGCACATTAGGATTGCGTTTGACCACTATCTCACCTGCTGGTAAGTGACGATGGAGCACGCTTACCTAGAAGATACCTATTCATTTAGTTATAGAGCCGAAAATTGTTCAATCCAATATTTGATTTACTTACTAACAATATTGTTGTAAATTGTAATACAACGCTAGCATGGTGTTATGGTCCCAACTAAGAACAGTACCACCTCATCTTTTCCAGTGGGTGCCGTAAGAGCCGGAAAACGTCCACTGTTGAACATCGGCCTTTCCTATGACTTTTTCCACAATACAGCACGCTTGACAGGCCTTGGTGATCGCAGTAGATTATGATGTTGACAGAGGAAAATGCTGCGGCACATTCCCTGGATATTCCCTTAATAAACAACACCTACTTGTTTCTCAAACCTCCGCTTCAACATGACACTGACTAGCTCACTCCCACCGTTCTCATGACGTCACGTCAAACACGCACACATCAATACGTCACCGATACACACACAAACGTGCACTCCAAAAGTAGGTATTAGCATTTGGCTGGCATGGACATTTAGAATACCTAAAGGATATGGTCGTATGAATATATCAGAACACTTACTTCTGATACTCGGGCCACACTTACGGCAAGAGACGTTGATTATTGCGTTAGTGGGCTTTAAACGTAGCATTTAACGTTAATTGTAACCAAGACTTATCGCGTTGATTTGACAATGATATTCACATGGACTTCGGGCACGTAACACATGGACTTCGGGCTATATTGACCATATTCAATTTAACGTGTCCTAAATAAATACAATTACGATATTTTCATAGTTCTAAAGATGCTTCCACGGTGGAGTTACATTTGTAACTAAACTCATTTAAAACTGCACGTTAAAACTTTTACCAGGTGGTAGGACTAACTCTTCTGCGAGTGTCCCCTACCACCTACCGCCGGTTTACATTCAGCTTGAAGACTCTCAGATTGTTGCTTTCAGGAAGGTGCGACAAGAACGCTTGCTTCGGTTGGAAAGTCAGACGTAAATAGATTATGAAATGCCTTAAATCTAGTCGTCTGATGATGGAATAATGATGAAAGAAATAAGTGATAACAATGTGAACACTTCAAATGTTATCTTAGCTCGAAGTATCAAATTCTTAAAAAATATTTAGCCGAGTTACAACTCGTGAACATATAAGGCGTTAGCTACCAAACTACGTGCAAGTTGAAACATCATAATTACGCGAAACATGAGCTTATTAATAAATACACGTCAATAATTATAAAGCAGTACATGTGAACATGAACACATAACATCGCTGTATAACTGTAGGTATACACTTGCCAATATTGGCAGACAACGATACATCAAATTGTCAGGGTCACTACTTTTGAAACCACGTGTTTTCTGGTAAACAAGAAGATGGGTGGATCTTTTTTGGTATCAAGCTGGTCGTTCGTCTGATGGTAAGCATGGCGCCGGTTTATAACAATTGCAGTGCACTCAGAACATTGAAAAACAAACACCTGCGTGACACTGCAGTGCGCTCGTTACCGTAAGACAGTGATATTAAGCCCAGTAATTTCACTAGTTACTCTGCTCATCAAAGCGGAGCACAGTCATGCTTGCACACTACTGCTTGCATATTACTGCTTGGCGGCAGACCAGCAAAGCAGGTGGTACCAACCCAGACGGACACTCGCAGAAGAGTTAGTTCTACCACCTCCTCGTATATTAGCGGTATTACACGTGCCGTGGGGGGAAAAAAGTAGGCAGAAAATGAGGCGAGTCATATTACATGTGTGCCGAGAAAATAGCCGCGTAAAAGAGTTATTTTAATTAAGTACATTGGTTTGTGTAAACAGGTAGCGTCAATGAGCGAGGGTGTATTTAAACTGTGCGATTGTGTTTAAAATGTAGCTTCAGTGAGAGCAGATACTATTTGGTTATCTACAACAGTTCGAGTTTTTATTCTATTAATGAATTTATAGACGTGCGTCTCACTGATTCTTCATTCCTGTATGAATAAGAATTGATATTGTATGATTATGCTTATTTTGTTTTGTTTAAGAAGTTATTACTGTTTTTTTGTTTAGTGGTTATTTTCTGTCTTGACATAATTTTAATTGAATTGTTTGGAACAATAGCTGAATTAGAATAATATAGTGATAGCTTTATAAATATACTAAACTATTTTGATGTAATGAATTGACTTGCACAGTGTAACACACATTGTTATAAGGCCAATAAATAAGTCTATTCTATTCTATTTGTACGGTTCCACGTACGGTTGAAAGTTCTGTCGTTAATGAAACTAATTAATTTAACTAATTTATATATTTAACTGATTTATGCTATATGATTTCTGATATATGATTTTTGATATAATATGATGAGCACGAGCGATCGAAGGCGCGATTACGAACGAACTCAACTGTCAATCCGCGGGTCACGGACGCGATCGGTATGAAAATGCTGATGATGTACAAAGTATAAAATAGCCAATATTACAAAAATGTACGATGGCTCGTACATGCTCCCGAACTGAGAAGATATGAGATGAAGATGATTTTACAAGGTGATACCATTTTTAATTTCTTAGTCTAAATGATGCGAGTCCATATTCTAACGAATCACTGATATAAACTAAAGTAAGATGGACAGACAATAAACGCACACTTCTTATTTAAATACTATTGGGGACGAACATTTGTCAATACGCGCACTTTTTAGTTCAACCATTTCGATATCACTATGCACTGATTGAGGAGCTGGGAGCTCCGATTGGTTCAATGATCGAGAAGCTAGAGCCGGGGGCTCCAGCTCACTGCAGGCTTCTACTGCTGCCGGCACCACTGTTGCTGGCTTCGCTGTTGGCGAACAACGTTTACGAAGATGCTGCCAGAGAAAAGCCACTCCTGTGACTCCTCCCACCACCAAAATGATATACAGAAGAGAGTATTGATGCACATCGTGAACTGATAGCTCCGTCGTTGTTGATGTTTGTTTCAATATATCGATACTTTCCTTTATCTTTTCCAACTCTCGTTCGTTACTGCTACTGATCTCGTCGTTGCTGACCTCGGTGGTTGGAACAATTACGCTTATGATGTTATTGATTGGATGTATTTCTAGAGGTTTCATATCGGCATGGACTTTAAGTAGGCTTTTGTGTGGGTTATGAGCATATATTGTGAAGTCATTACTTATGATAGAGCATCCAATATCAATGGCTATGATACCGCTTGCTGTTAGAGTTTGGAATTTCAAATCATCTTGGCAGATTATCTTAAAATTACATTCTTGATAACAGAAGAAAAAGTAGTTATTCGGTTTGCTTAGTTCTATCCATTTGTTTTGGCATGGCTTTTTCGTGAACTTGCATTTTTCAGGCTGTTCTCGCTCGCATAGGCTTTCATCTGATTTCATATGATACGTTGGTTTGGCTAGCTTGCATAAATAAATATCGTGAGGTATACACGATTCGAGTTCATTGATGCTCATAGGTAGATAAAATTCTTTTTCGATATTGATAGCAACATATTCTGATATCGGTGATGTAACGATGCAAATACTGGTATCACCGTTTCTTTGTGGGACTTCGATTATTTTGAAGATTTCATAAGTATCTCTGGTTATTAAGGGTAGTCGTATTTCAAATATTAAGTAATCTTGTAGAGTTCTGGTTTTCACTTTCAGTAGTTGATATATATTTCGAAGGTCAGCTTGTATATTCTCCACAGGTAGAGATAATTGTTTAGGTAACTGACTCGATATAATACTAAGTTCTTGGCGAAGCTGTTCAGGCGTTATCAGATGTGGGTTTATGTTCCCATGATACATATCTGTGATGGTGTCTAGTAGAGTTTCTTGCAATTTTTCTAAGTCGCGTAACATGTTGCTGGTTAAAATAGCTGCTAGTATAAAATCATTAATTACTGCAAGATTCTGGACATCTTTTTTATAAATACTTAATGTCTGCTGTAACCGTATAAAATGCTGATTAATTAGTTTCTGTTGTTTGTTCATAGTATCCTCCGTTCTCTTCAATAGATTATATTCGGCTTCAATAACAGAGGTTTGATTCTTCCATAAAGTACTCAGATGGTTTTGATTTATGTTTATAAGTTTAATATCTTGTCTATACTGTTCTGCGAATCGCTCGTCTAATACGCCGAACAAGTTATTAGCTAGGTACCCGACACCGTCGATAAGGCCACGACGCTGTCTGGCGTGCACCGGAGACTGCTGACATAAAAGATGGTTGTAGTACTCAAGTTCCGAGTACCCGTGACGTAGCTGATAAAGTAATGCGTCACACGGTGTCTCTTTCATAACTACACACATTTGTTCTAATTGTTTTACGTGTTTGTAATACGATGATATGCCTTGCCAGTAGGGTGCCATATCAAAATATACGACGATTTTCCATTCATCTCTCACTAATTGCATGTTCGTAACTTTGTCAAAGTAAAATCCTTGCTCTTCTCGTAACTGTGTATGATTTATAGCGCAATGGGACGTCGTGAATAGACTCATCAAATAAAGCACATATAATATCGATAATAATATGCTGAATGGTTTCGACTTTTTACAACTTGGCTTATGTTTTTGCTGACTTTCAGAATCGTTTGTTTGCCTTTGTTCTGTATTTTGTACAGGTAATATTGATAACTTCGTCACTGGTCGTTTCATGAATCCTGATTTGGTTTTTAAGGTAACAACTCTCACACACCCATCGTTTCCCGGGTGTAACTCAATCACTCTCCCAAGAGCCCATTTGCCAGCTGGCAAATTCGTCTCGTGGATTACTACGACGTCATTAAGTTTAATATTTTCTTTCTTCTGATGCCATTTGGATCTAGTTGTAAGCTGGTTTAAGTATTCTGATTGCCACCTCTTCCACACGTTTTCAAATATTTTTGCTGTAAGATACCATCTCGTTCTTCCATCTCGTTCCGATTCTAGTATTGTAAGGTTAGGTCCTGATGATAGGAAACTAGATGGAGATAGATACTCCAAATCATCAGGATCCTCTGTAAGCGCGCACAGCGGCCTGGAATTTAGAACCGCTTCAATTTGCGACAACAGGGTTGCATATTCTTCGTATGTTAATTTTTCTTGTCCTATCACTCGTTTCAAATGGAATTTTAAGCTTTTTACTGCTGCTTCCCACAACCCTCCTGCCGAAGGCCATGACGGGGCGTTAAAATGCCACTCTATTTCCATGTCGTTGATGTTGGAGGCAAGTTCCTCATTAATCATCTGTTGAACGTTCAAATATTCCGTTTCTAGTACCTTGCTGCTTCCTATAAAATTTGTCCCGTTATCGCTATAAAGATGTCGAGGCGTCCCTCGTCTGGCAGCCATTCTTCTCAGCGCTGCCAAGAAGGTGGACGATGTAAGGTCTAAGACCAGTTCTAGGTGCACGGCTTTAGTCGCCATACAGACGAAAACAGCAATATACCCCTTGCTTGTTTTCACACCACGTCCTTTGTTAGACTTCACTTCAACGAATCCTGTAAAATCTACCCCTGTATGATAGAATGGACGCGACATGTTACATCTAGATGAGGGTAAGTCACCCATAATTTGTTTTTGATTTTCAGCCTTAAATTTTCTGCATGTCACGCATTTTCGTAGTTCCGTTTTTACCACTCGATTCCCTCCAACTATCCAGTATTTTTGGCGAATCGATGCTGATGTTACTCTTGCCCCTCCGTGTAGGGTAAGTTTATGATTATGCTGAATTATAAGTTTCGTTAATTGATTATCACCCGGTAAGATTGCAGGATGCGTCATCTCGAACTCCAGGTTAGCTTTGTTCAATCTTCCCCCCACTCGAAGAACTCCTTCTTCATCGAGGTAAGGATTTAAGTTAAGTATTTTGCTTTTTGTAGATAGTTGCCTATTTTGCTTTAAGTTTCCAATTTCTTCGCTAAATTCTTCTGCTTGTACATGCTTAACTAACATCGTTTTTGCTTGATTGATTTCTTTTAGTGTAAGTGTATTTTCTTGCTTTCTTTGCTTTTGTTTGCTTGATATGATAAATCGCTCAATCCACGCCAGTACTCTCGTTAATAGTGTGAACGAGCTATATTTTAATATTAATTGCTGTAGAATGCTTACGTCGCGGTTTTGCTTAACAGCAGTATTGACAATTTTCACCGACCTCATTTCTACGTTCGTTTCATAGTTTGTTTTTTGATTTGATAACTTTTTATCATCAATTGTTTGTAGCCAGGGTGGCCCTTGCCACCACAACGTGTTTTCTGATAGCTGCGTGACATTTGATCCTCTGCTCGCACTGTCCGCTGGATTTTCGCTCGATTTTACGTAATGCCAGCACTCAGGAGGCATTGTTTCTACTATCTGATTAACTCGATTTGCTATAAATGTTTTCCATTTATTCGGTTCGCCGTTTAACCAACCGAGGACGACCATTGAGTCTGTCCAGCCGTATATTTTTATATTAAAGTTACTAAAACATTGTTTCACCTTATCCATTAACTTCGCTAATAATACAGCACCACATAGCTCCAGTCGTGGTAGGGAAACATCTTTACCCGCCGGCACTAGTCTCGTTTTGGCGCATAGTAACGTCACAGCTGTTTCATTACGTCTGCTTACTCTGCAATATATGACGCAAGCGAACGCATGGGTCGACGCGTCACAATATCCATGTAATTGGATCTCTTCGTGTTCTTCTGTTTTTATCCATCGTTCGATTTTAAGTTTGTTTATGTTTTTGATATCATCCCTGATTTTATTCCATTCTTTAATGATCTCTGCGGGTAACTCTTCATCCCAATCGATATTTGATAGCCATGTGCTTTGAAATAAAAGTTTCAGTTTTGTGCATAAGGGTGAAAGCCAGCCCAATGGGTCAAAAAGCTTTGACACGTCTGATGATAACGACCTTTTTGTATGCTTTTTAGGTTCGGTGAATTCCAGTTGAAATGTGAAGATATCTTTCTCTGGGTTCCATTTCAGTCCTAATGTTTTCGTCGACTCAGCATATTTAAAATCAAAGTCGGCTGTTTTATTCGGTTCCTGAGTAAGTTCCGGTACGTTAGACGCCCATTTTCGCAGGTGAAATCCTCCTAATTTCAGTAAGTTAATCAATTCTTGTTTAAGCTTTTTTGCAGCATCGATAGAAAAAGTACCATGAACCAGGTCATCCATATAAAATGAATTTTCAAGCACCTGTGCTGCTTCTGGATTTTTGTCTCTCTCGTCATGTGCTAAACGTTTCAGGGTCATCATAGCTAGGAACGGCGCTGCTTTGGTTCCGTACGTCACGGTTGCAAGTTGGTATTCCTGTAAAATGTGATCTCTTTTTTCTCTCCATATTATTTTGTGGTATTTTTGATCGTCTTCGTTTAGCCAGATTTGACGGAACATTTTTTCGATGTCCGCCGTGAAGGCATATGGAAATTGGCGCCACTTTAAAATCAGTGACTGCAGATCTTGTTGCAAGTTTGGACCTCTGTACATGAGGTCATTTAAACTGTTCCCTGTCGAGGTCCTTTGAGATGCGTTAAAGACCACTCGATGCTTTGTTGACGTAGAATCTAATCTTTGCACGCAATGATGTGGTAGGTAACAATCATTGGGCTGTTCATTAATAGCTACTTTCATGTGACCAAGGGCCATGTATTCGTGTATGAAATTTTTATATTCGATTTCAATCATTTTGTTTCGGCAAAACTTTCGTTCAAGTTGTAAAAACTGCGCTACGGCTCTTTGCTTCGATTCTCCTAAATTCTTTTCTAAATTCGGTTTCAGCGGGATCTTAACTTCGTATCTACCATCTTCGCATCGTTTCGTCGTTGTATTATAAAATTCTATACATTTTTGGTCTTCCGATGATAATGATGTTTGATCTATGATATCCTCTATTTCCCAAAACTTCTTTATCTCTTCTAAATCGTTTATGATTACATTGCACTGGAAACTAGTTTTTATGTTTCCGCACAATATCCATCCTAGTCGAGTTTGTTGCGCGACTGGATGGGATACCTGATCTGATCTACAAATACCTTCGAGAATGATAGTGGAGTATATATCAGCTCCAAATAAAATATCAACAGGTCGACTTGTGTTGAAATCCGGGTCTGCTAATTTAATATCGTTTAAAAATGGCCAGTTGGGCTCAGAAAATGATGTGCTTGGAAGGTTTGATATTAAATTGTTCATAATAAATACATCCGTGTTGAAAACAAAGTCTGATGTAGTTGATTTGCATTCTATATTGAGGAGTCCCTTACAGCTGGTTTCCTTCGTACCAACTCCTGATATAACGCCGTGGCATCTACGGCGTGACAACCCTAATGACTGTGCCGCTTTTTCTGTGATAAGGGAAGCCTGAGATCCTTGGTCGATAAGGGCACGCATCGTTATATAATTATCATTCATTCCTTTAACTTTAATAACTGCGGTCGCTAACAGTACTTCCGATAAGTTATTTCGCGTTGAAACATGCGCGTTTCCGCGGAAATGCTGATTCTGCTCGTACAAAGTGGGTCGGTTCAGTGCTCTATGCTGTGACGCAAACGCCTCATGCATAAGTGTATTGTGTTTAGCATTGCACTTTTTACATTTACTTTCCGAATAACATATTTTACCTTTATGGTCATAAAGACAATTACCGCACAAATTATTGTTACTTATAAAGTTCTTCTTCATTTGCGTCGTCATGTCATGAAACTGCTGACAGTAAAATAATCCGTGGTTTTTATTGCACAACGGACATATTAATAACATATTTTTTGTTGGATTTTGTTCTCTTTCTTTGAATGGTTGCTCAATTTTATTCGAATAATTATTGCTGCGAAAATAGTTATTGTTGTTGGGCACGTGGTTTTTCGTTGGTTTAGGATTGGCATGATAAGGTTTCGGCTGATAATAAGGTTCCTGTCTTCTTCGATATGATTCCATTGCTATAAATTTGCCTTCAAGGAAATCTAAAAACTCCTGAAGGTTTGCCAATTCGCGGGGATTTTTCAATGATTCAGCGTAATCGTTGTGTGTATCGTTATCTAATTTCTGCGTTAAGATATGGACCAGAAGTGGGTCCCACGTGGTGGTATCTACGCCTAGATTCTTTATGGCGTTGATTGATTCTTTCGTAGTGTCATGCATTCGTTTTAAATGATTAAGTGAGGGCTGCTGGGCTGTTGGTATATTCATTAATGAATTAATGTGAGAGGTAAAAATTGATTTTTTATTATTGAAACGATGGTTTAATATGTCCCAGCAAACGACATAATTTTCCGCGCTTATTTCAAGATGTTGAATTAATTTTTCAGGATCGCCCGTAACTTTTGTCTTAAGGAATTGCATCTTTTGAGCTTGTGAGAGTGATGGATTCATATGAATAGTCTCCATAAACAAGTTACGAAAAGGTACCCATTGCTTGTAACTGCCGGTGAATACGGGAACGTCTACCTTTGGAGTTGATTGATCTCGATGTACCATTGACCAGATTTTGCTATTTATTTGCTTTTTCATGGTGTTGTACCTCTGTTCATATTCGGAAAAAGTTTTAACGTATTCAGCTTCCGTACCATCAAGCTCGCTATCTAACTCCCAGTGTAATTTATCAATTATGGACCAACGATTTTGGATAGTTTTCAAAATATCATCTAATTCCCACTTTTCGGAAATAAAAGCCAAATCTATGCTCGATAAAGTATGTTTAAAAGCCTTAAAATTGCTAGCCTGCCGTTTTAACATTTCGTCAACTTTACTGTTCACGCCTCGACTGACGAGCTCCTGCGCGGCTCGCGGCATCATCAGCGGCGTTGCTGGTTTGAGTAGAGGAGTAGAAGGTCTACTGGATTCCTCTCTGCCGTAGCTCTCCATAAATAATTTAATCTTTCCATACTTCTCTCTCACTACCTCATATTGATTCGTTGTAAAATATGGGTGAGTTTGCACTCCAAACCCACACAATTTTTGATGGTTAATTTCAAATGTCGACCAATAACTGTCCAAAATGCCTACCTTGCGCTTTATGTAGTCGGCAGTCTTTCTATCGGCGCCATCCTTTTTAAAGTTTGTTAAAATAGTATCAATTGCTTCGATGAGTTGTTGTTGGTTGGCGAATATATCTTCCATTTTGATGACTAAGATAAAAGGAAAGATCTTACTTGAAAATCCTCCGGAAAGTTCTTCCACACTGTAATCCAATTGGTATCTGATACTTTAAATGACGCACTAATTTTTTTTTACGTTTTATTGAGTTAATGGACTATATCACTGCACACGTGTCGCTAAATCGATTTATCCGGCTCGAAGGAGCTTTATGTACGGTTCCACGTACGGTTGAAAGTTCTGTTGTTAATGAAACTAATTAATTTAACTAATTTATATATTTAACTGATTTATGCTATATGATTTCTGATATATGATTTTTGATATAATATGATGAGCACGAGCGATCGAAGGCGCGATTACGAACGAACTCAACTGTCAATCCGCGGGTCACGGACGCGATCGGTATGAAAATGCTGATGATGTACAAAGTATAAAATAGCCAATATTACAAAAATGTACGATGGCTCGTACACTATTCGAATTAAAAATTAATAATTTAGTTGTTTATTAATTGATTTACCTGTTCCTTATTTTGTATTTTTCTATTTAACATTTATTCTTATGTAATAATAGACAGCCTTCAAAAAAACAGTAATCCGTTCTATATGTTCTTGTTAGTGGGAGGACTAACTCTTCTGCGAGTGTCCGTCTGGGTTGTTACCACCGCTTTGCTCGTGAAGTCTGCCGCCAAGCAGTAGTGTGCAAGCATTACTGTGTTCCGGTTTGATGAGCAGAGTATCCAGTGAAATTACTGGGCTTATGAGACTTAATACCTAATGTCTCAGGGTAACGAGCGCACTGCAGTGCCGCGCAGGCCTTTGTGTTTCAAAGTTCTGGGTGGCACTGCAATCGTTATGGGCCGGCGTTATGCTTACCATCAGGCAAACGACCAGCTCGTCTCGTTACCTAATAACATAAAAAAAAAAAAAAAAAAAAAAAAAAAAAAAAAAAATTAAACGCGAAAGTGTGTTTGTGTGTTTGTCCTACGTTCACGAAGCAACGGATCGACGTGGTTTTTGGCATTTATATAGTTTATGGACCAGAGAGTCATAGGTTTCTTTTTATCCCCGAAAATTGCATGGTGCTATGGGAATCGCTACGCGAAAAACCGCGGGCATCAGACAAAACCACTACTCCACAAGTTATAAAACTTCATCTCAGCCTGGTACAAGTAGATCGTACCACAAATAATAAACAATAATGTGTCATCGCATCTGATGGTATAAACGCCCTTGAACCGTCCACGTGGTCCAGTGGACCCTCGCCGGCTCCAGGAGTCGGTGTACTTTTCATTACAGTGTAAAAACAACGGGGTTTCATATCGGGCTTTAATTAACTAAAAAATATATGTGTAAATGTGTGCAGTTCTTTGTAGGCGTAGAACATTGTTTCGGATATGTTTTGTGTTTATATTTATTGTTTGAGTTTATAAAGAGGAGTTTGACTTTTATTGGGACTACGGATCAACATTAATTGATTTATGTAATTAGCTGTAGTATTTATTGTAGTTACTTAATAACCTCTAGCTTTTATATATAGGTATATATAGATTTGATTTTGAAATCGATTTTGTATGTGACATAGAATAATTTTATCCTTTATTTACTTTAGAGTTTTTGTATCTTTTTAATAGAAATATGCATGGTTCCTGTGGGGATGCTGGTGAAACCTCGGGCTGAAGCTAGTAAGTAGATAATTTAATGACGTCAGAAATAACTTACTATTAAGTATCATATATCTTGATTTAGATAGGTATATTTTAATGAACACCGTAAACTAAACATAATAATCATAAAATTTGCACAGTTCAGTTTCGCGGCCGAACAACTGGCAACCCCGCCGCCTCTACAATCCGTCCCTAATAGATTTCGGGCCGATCTTTCAATAGTCAGATAACGTCCTGTTAGATAATTCCCTGAATCACCTAACTCTGTGGTGATGACAGACGTAAATAAATTTTATGCCATTTTAAATAAATAAACCTTACTTAGCTAACAGTCCATTAATTTCGAAATGAAAGACTCGAAAATCATTAAAAACACGAAAAATTCTTGATTCAATAGCAATCAGTTTGTTAACGAGCAGTTGAAAGATCGGCCGTTAGACGTAGACCGCGCGCCGCTATCCGCGGATCGCGCCGATTATAGAAGCCATTAAGTCTTACACTTGGAGTGCCTACTTGGAAACTACGGCGCCCGCGTGGGACAAGTGACAAGATTACGACAAATTATATATTTAGCCGAGCGAGTGTGGCCGAGCGGGAACTTGTGCGACTTCAATCCGACGCACTATAGTTCGAATCTCGACTCGGCGTCGGAGTTATGTGCGGATAATTCACACTAGCTCTAAAACGGTGAAGGAAAACATCTTGAGAAAACCCGCATGTTCAAGAACCATAAAATTCGAGGATATGTTACATACACCAAGCCGCACTGGGCCCGCGTGGTGGATTATGGCCCATACCTTTCTCTCTGAGAGAAGGCCGGTATCGCAGCAGTGGGAGCGTAAGAGGCTGACAATGACATTTTTAGCCAGGCTCCTTGTTGTCCCAGCGCGTGAATAGTACTACCCCTCTCTTCCCGCGGGTGCTGTAAGAGAAGGATAAGGAAATATCTAAGGAATGGGCAATACAGCATTCTCCTCAATAAACATCATAATCTACTGCGATCAACAAAACACCAAGCGTGGTGAATTATGGCAATTCTCACACAAAATTAAGGAGGCACAATTCAGACCTTTTCCTAATGAATTTTTTTTTGATGGTTCAAAAAGCTTAATGTAACAACTTTACAAAGTTTGTAATGTCGAAAGTGTACGGTTAACGTTCTTCCGTGTGAATACGCGACATGATAGCAACCGCTATGATGATGGTAGGTAGCCCTGTTTACAACGCGAGAGCCCCCCGTGCCCCGGCTATTCACACATAGTGTGGTGAACATAATGTTTGTTCTAGGGTATGCCACCTACAAGACACAGAATTGTAGTGCAGGAATGTGAGTGTGAAATCGTATATATTATTGAATGTGACTCGTTGTAATAAAAATGAATGGTAGCGGTGTTCTTCTCGGTCAACATTAAAGTTTACTGCGATCACCAAGAGGTCAAGAGTTTTACGGTAAATTAAGGAAACGCACCCCCACGGGGGGAGAGGGGAGGGGGCGAGTTCTATACGTTCTACAGTGGGCGTCTTCCAGTTTGATAATGAATCGCTCGCCACTCATGACTCGCACCACACCCCATTTCGGAACTATCTAAACGGCGATCTGACTCACTTCGGCGTTAGAAGCGATAGTTAAATTGCATCGAACGCACACACACACAGACACTCACACACACTCCCGCACGGTGTGATAACGAGGACGCTGATAAAGACGTTTTGATGTATTGACATCCCCTGTTGCGTCGGAGGCCGGCACCGACTTGGATCTGTCTCCGTTTTAGAACAAATAGCTTTATACGTTCGAGCAACCTAGAACATAGTACTAAGTGTGTAGTTTATGTGTTACTTTAAAATTTGTTCCCGGTAAATATAGACGTATTTCTCCTTTCTAAAAATTTTAACTATCTATAACATCAATCAGCGTCGGTAGGTCGAAACACAAAAGCCTTTCTCTCGGTCTCTCGCCCAACTACGGACCATTGAAGCGGACGGTTCCGCGATTGAAACAATTGTCCGCGCACAATAGGTCATGTAGCGGCGCCCGATTAGCGTACTATAGTTCAATTGCAGTTGAGATACGTTGCGTGGAGAGCTCGCTGTCTTGTCGTTTAAGATGTTGTAGCAAGGATAAGCATAAAATTAAAAAAAAATAAACTTCATTTTTTTGCGCAAAATAGTAGTTAAAGAATAGTAATACTTATTATTATTTTATAATCTGCTATTAATTTGTACCATAAAAGTAATAAGATAGATAAAACATTACCAAATAAAAGACAAAACTCGTGTAAATTCTTTTTCCAGAAAAATACGCAAGGGGGTCCTGTTGTTCTACGCTCCACTACAAAAGTAAGCAGTCAGCATCATCAGATGGACGCCGTCCACCGCTGAACATAAGTCTCCCCATAAATTCTTGGCGATCACGAAACTTTCTACTTTTAAAAAGTAGTCTTTTTCTAAATACCTTACCAAAGCAAGTAGCGACTCTTACACTATTCCAAACGGATCGAGCGCGGGCCAACAATAGCTATTCGATTAGCTTGAATTTCAGTTCATTGCTAGTTTCCGGGATTGCATTGAAATTGCGAACCTTTTTCAACTACTACTGCTAGAACTGCTACCGTCACCAACTCTCCTCTAGGGTGTAAGACACGAGGACATCGCTACACTTTACTCAAATTAAATCCAAAACAAGCGAAAAATATTTATTACAGCGCCCTGTAGCGAGTTAGCACCATAGTACCTATTTAAGAACCATCGCACATGAATCAAAAACACTATAGAGAATACCGTATCTAAATAGGACAAACAGTTTTGGAGATAAATGGGAACATTCGTATGCACACACAAACAAACACACAACACTCTCATCCTTCAGCCATATCCATATTACCTTCTCCGTTCCGTCGTGGGTAATAATGAAAAATGAGATTCACTATAAGTTACCATTTGAAAAAGATCTGTACCTCTATTAGGTGACAATGTGGTTGTACAAGTCTAAATAAAGACTTGCTCTCCAGTGTCAATGCCGGGATACAAGCCCATTAAATATTTTAACCACTTAATTTCTTACGGGATTTTATCTCAAGTCGCAAAAAATGTGAATCTTGACGTGTATAGGGGCCAAGGTATAACATTGTATTTTGCTTTCCGAGACCTTATGCGACTTTTAGTCCGAACTACCATAGTTCGAGACTCGACTCGTCCCCGCACCAATGGTTTACATCAAGTTTTGTGCGGATTTATCACACTCGCTCTAAAACGGTGAAGGATAACATCGTGAGGAAACCGCACGATCAAGAACCACAAAGTTCGAGGACATGTGACATCCACCAAGCCGCACTGGGCCCGCGTCGTTGTTTATGGCCCGTACTCTCTCTCTGAAGGTCGAAAGCCCAGCAGCGGGAGAATAATAAGGTTAATAACTATGATGATAACGTATTGATATACGAACTCGTTACCAAGGGTAATATAAGACTGCAAAACATCGACACTTAATGAACATACATATTTAAAACCTGATAATGAAGCTGGTGAACACTCAAGAGTCCGCGGCGTAGCTTACACATTTAAGCCAAACAGAATAATTAACATAGGTCTTAATTACACATTATTTATTAATCGAAATTACGTACATACTGATTTACCGGGGAGCAAATTACACTCAACAGCCTTAAAGGAAAAATACCGGTGGCAATGAAAGCCACAAAATTAATTTAAATTAAGCAGAACTTTACAATGCGCGGCAAAAAGCCAAGAATTCAATTAAAACTATGTAGATCCAATGTAAGGAATTGGGACGGTGCAAATCTCGTAGCCACCGCTACGAGACCGCGCTACGGGAGCTACGATCGAGCTACAACGTCCACTTTTTTTTAAGTCAATTTAAATAAACAATTGAATGTTTACCTTGTTTCAACTGTCACATTTTTTCGTGACACGTGATCTACAAGTAACGTGGATGTCAAAACAAACATTTCCGAACTTGACACAAAAAATCGTTTATTAACGTGGTGGTTATTTTTTGTCCGTACCAATTTATAATCAAAATATCAATAACTTGAGTATTTGTTTTGAGCTTAACAATATTTCGAGGACGAAATTTTATGAGTTAGAAATTGTTAATTTTTATTATGTATCTAAAGATGTCATAATGTTAAGAAAAAAAAGTTGTTATTGTCTGCTGTAAGCTTTGGCAACGTCAAAAGCTGTGTATTGAAAGCAACCACAGGTTTAGTCTCATCTTAATGTTGTGTAAACACTTAAATCACAATCTAAGTTCACTTAGATTATAGCTCTCAAAGCAGACAATAAGAGCTTCTAACGTTAAAAGATCGAAATCTCTAACTTAAAACAATTGAGGAGTAAGTCGGAAGTGCAAAACTTGGAACGAACCGTCACGTAAACTAACGAGAGATGGCTCGCGGCGATAAGACCACCTTTTCCACCGGCAGCTTCAAACTTTCCCTGAGATAGTTGTGTGAGATTCTTCCTGGGGTATTTTGATTCATTTTCTTTTGTTGCAAAATAAAAATGGTTACTTATATTTACACTAGATTTTGCCCGTGGTTTCACTCGCGTTCACACGGGAACCGTGCATGTTTCCGGGATAAAAAGTAGACTACATTACTCTCCGGTCCATAAACAATATCTATACCAAAAATCACGTCGTCGCCGTTGCTCCGTAACTGCGTGAAAGGACAAACCAACTGATCAACAAACATACAAACACACTTTCGCATTTATTATCGGATATTTACGATATTACGGATATTTACAATCGAGCGCTGTCATCAAATCACCAGTCCTTTATTTTATTTATTTATTTAATACATTATTGCACTAAGCAAAGTACATAAGAAGGACTTAACGCTAAAACATTTCATAATAGTCAACCGCTACAATTAAAAAAAATTACAATTAAGTAATACTGGACCGCACAACATTCCATTAGAATACAATAATACAACACAAATGTTTAAAGGTCAACGAACTTAGTCACTGATTTTCAGTCGGAGCCCATCATGACGCCACGAGTGCAAGGACAGGTGCTTATTTCAAGCCGTACTTTAATAAATGCGTGTGTTTTTGGTGTGTTGGTGTGTTGGTTTGTTGGTTGGTCCTTCTTCCAGGCAGCAATAAAGCAACGAATCGTTATTTATGCATGGAGTTAATTTGAAAACCGCTGAGTAACATAGGACACTTTTTGTCCCGGAAAAATGCATGGTTCCCGTAGAAACCTCCACGCGAGTGAAACCGTGGGCAGCTGCTAGTTATTACAAGAAAGCTAACATTGCTAAATTCATCAGTGACCAATATCACCAATGTAACGAAATGTGGACTGGGACGTGGAAGCAACACGTGACCAAAATACTGGGGTTATTTATTTATTTAGGAACGATCGACCACTGCACATATTGATTGGGCGTGGTACCTCGATGGCTGCACATTGTGGTATTATAATTGTGTTGTGGCTCCTTACTCATAAATGCGAAAGTATATCTGTTTCTCAACGAATCGACATTTTTTCTTGAATAGAGATAGTTTATCGGCCGGAGAGTAACATAGGCTATTTTTATCTAGGAATAAGTCGATCAGTCGAGAGAATACATTAGAAGAAAATTCTAAAGTCTTCTTCTTATAAGTCAACGGTACAACTTTAGATATTCGAATACAGTTTTGCCATCTTCCTTGCTGGGTATGTGCCATTGTAAATATCGCCACTCGTGCAG
This sequence comes from Crocallis elinguaria, assembly GCA_907269065.1. Taxonomy (NCBI): domain Eukaryota; kingdom Metazoa; phylum Arthropoda; class Insecta; order Lepidoptera; family Geometridae; genus Crocallis; species Crocallis elinguaria. Next base: position 22,357,192 of record OU026073.1, on the reverse strand, counting down.
GTAGGGCACAAAGGACAATATTGCAAAGCCAATTAACTTCTATAACAATTTATTATTTACCTTTATAACAAAAACCCTTCGATTCCTCAAAGAAATCGACCTTGTAAACTAGTTCTTTCTTACTAATCTGCTCAGAGCAAGTTCCTCTACCAACAGAACTAGAAACAAGTGTGTAACGCAGGGCCCTACGGAATACTAATGCGTCAAGTTTGCCGCAATTACACGGACGGTTACCTCGCAGTTTGGAGGCATCGGTGAATACGAAGCGAGTTGCGGATGAGTTCTCGGGATGATTGTGATGTGGGAATTTGTGGTTAGAGGTAGTCTTAAAAGGTAGGTGTTTTGAGGTAAACTCCGACATATTTTATGAATGTTTTACCAGGTGGTAGGCCTAATTCTGTATGAAACGACAGCTGACAGACTAACTTACTTTGTCACAACAGGCTTACAGTGCTGACCTCAAATGAGTTGATGATGAAGAATGCCGACGAGTTTCTTGACCTTCTTCTTGATCGGTCTATAACAATTTGGAACGGGCCCTTAGGGTCATTTATTTTAACTTTCATGAGTGCTCCCTTGGGGTCCATGTCAATAAAGACATTTGAATATGATGGGGTTAACTCTTCTGTGAGTGTCCGTGGATACCCCCGTTTTTCTCGTGTCTGTCGTCAAATGGTATGAGCAAAGTATTCAGTGAAATTACTGCGCTTGTGAGACTTAATATTTGATGTCTCAAGGTCACGAGCGCACTGCAGTGCCACGCAGGCCTTTGTGTTTGATTTTGATTTGGATGGGCAGGCGTTATGCTTACCATCAGGCAAACGACCCGCTTATCTCATTACTCAATCTATACAAATAAATAAAATTGAAGTGTCTGTTTGTAATATCAAAATAACCGCTTTTTACTAAATGCATATGAAAGTATATACAGTACCTATAACAAATGAACCATTTTTAAAATTTTTGTCTGTCTGTCTGTTTGTTCCGGGTTATCTCCGAAATGGCTGGACCGATTTTGACGGGATTTTCACTGGCAGATAGCTGATGTTATAAGGAGTAACTTGTGAACGAAGCTGCGGGGCACAGCTAGTAAACAATAAACTAGACTCATTAAAATTGATTGAAAAGCCATTGTTCTATGTATATACAGACAGTCAACTTAATCAAACGTACAACAACCTCATCTGCTGGCAGACTTCAAATACCCTATTCTCCCTGATTTAAGACAACACAAAAGAAATCTATTTCTTACCAACCGGCCCAGAACAAACACTAAAATCAATTGATGGGATCCCACAATACAGACCGCCCTAAATTTGTCCCGCCCGGGACAAATGTGGCCATTTAGATAACAACAGACAATACGCGGCCTAGGACTCTGATACTAGCTTATAGATGGCAGCTCTCAAGGTGGCTTTGTAATAAGTATTAAGTAATGGCACTTAATGATCGAGCTTTGTTTGTACCCGTCTCTCACACCCACAATGGGTGTGAGAGAGTGGCCGCGTATTACTAACTTGGCTATTTTAGGTAACATTGACTCGTTTCTGTTGTTACCTTACTACAAAGCCAAGGAAGGGTTAAGTTTTTAGCAGTCTATGTTTGTTTGGATTCACGTATGTTCTTTATGTGTTCATACTTATGGACTTATTACTTGGATTAATTACCAAAAGCATAAATATGATTTTCCGTATCCCTAACTTTAATGAGTTCCCCATACAAACTTTTGTCCCTTTGAACTTTCGTTTTTGTGAAAAGCTTAATTGATCAAAATGGTTGTCCAGACAATCTTTTATGAAATACGTTATTGTGTCGTACGTGGTCACCTTCCAGCTTCATCACCAGGACCCTGGGCACCATTTAGGGTCAGAGTACTTGTAAAGACCAATAAAACGAGCCCAAACTTCTGATCCCACGCGTGCCAAGCCGCGGGAAGGAGGTAGTTTGTATATCAATCTTTCCAAACTAGCACCCACAAAGCGTGCCCCACTCCGCGAGTACACAATAGACATTTGTCTCAAAGGTCGCGTTCGATCCGCCGCGCCCTGTTGCAAGATATTTATAGCTAAATGCCTTTTGATTTCGGAATACCAGGGATTAGAGTGGAATCTGAGAATAATTAAAATAGAGAGAACGAAATGTTTGGGTTTTAGCGGATTCTCAACTTTAATTTAATAACGAAATGAAGCCATAATTCCCGGTTTTAAAGCGACTTCCACAAGTGGTACTCAATTCGATACGACTGTATCTTTTTAAAATGTTTTATTCATATATTACAGAAGGTGGTCGTTTGTTAAGTTCAATGTGTCATCATAATCAACGTTGACGCCCACTGCTGGCACCACTGAGCACGATTCACAGTCCATTTTTTTCTGCTACTACCAGTAATCTTTTTACATAAGAAATATTTATCACTAAGTAATATAAAGTGTTAATCCACACAGGGCCCATTTTGAGGGTACACACTTTAGCCGGGAAGAAACTAAAACAATTCTAAAGGTTCTTCGGCCTTCGTCACTTCCTTTCATAACTTAGTACGGAGAGCGTCTGCCACGGAGGGCTGAAAGAGACAATTCAAGTCCCGTTGGTAACATAACATTTTAGAAATCATATTAAATCTAACTAATTAAGTATGTACTCTCGAACTACTATTATTTCTTCCTATTATTTTATCTGTATAAAATGAAAGACAGTAACAGCCAAACCACTGGTTCCCTCCCCGTCACCCCACCCAACCCCTTCTTCGTAATTCGTCAATTTCTCTAATGACATTACGTCGCCCTTTGTCAATTCCGGTCGAAAATTAAAACAAATTAGAGGCGAGTTTGTGATTCCGTCCAGAAATGTTTCTTGAAAGTCGACACTGAAGTGTTCTGGGGGAGGGAGTTATAATTTGTCCGCGGAAGCGGTACGTCTGAGTAGAGATTGCAGGTAATGTTTTAGCCAGATGTCTTTGTATATTGTTTCATGCTATTGGATATCTAGACGAGGGGGTCGTATGACTGGTGGTAAGCATAACGTTAGCCCCTAACGGATGTTCTAATAATACACTACAGATCGAGAAAAGGAGCAAGAAATGAAACACGTTGGGGTTATTTTTTTCAGGTATTATTATTCAGCTCTTATTGTACGCGGGTGAAACACCAGCGTGGCGATTCCCACACGGCCAGAAGCTAAACTAAATTTTGTAAGTAATTTTTAAAAGCTGATGGATTCGAACCAACAACCTATTGATTGGAAGCCAATCTCCCTACCATTGAGCCATCATCGATTTAAAACCAAACAAAACAAACGACATAAGTACTTGTAAATTAATTACTAGAAAATCAACAAAAGTGAGTAATTGTTACCTAATTAACTGTAAAGCCCCACACTACCCGACCCTTGAACAAAACATAATATCTCACTGAATTCTTATCGCTAAACCGAAATACGCGACCTTTCGAATTTTCAACAAGAAATTACATTTTGCCCTCACATGAATATAACACTTATGGTTTAGGTTATAGAGTGCGTTTTGCCGTGATCTCGGAAGGTGTTAGAAGATTTGAAAGGATCTCTTGAAAGACGCCGGAAATCGGGCGACTCGTACTAAAGACACTTTGTAGAGGTGAGGGCGAGGTGATAAGCGGTAGCGACTAATTTTATTATTATTAACTGCGAGTAATTTGTCGCTGAATAAAAAAAATAGATTTACTGGAAACTTAGACACGCAGTAAGGGTTTGTCGGGGGCGTCTAGTAAAATCAACACGTGACCAAAGACATTTACTATCAGTCATTTACCAGATTGTAGAGCTAACTCTTAATACGAGTGGTAACGAGCACACTGCAGTGCCGCGCAGGCCTGTGTGTTTCACAGTTCTGAATGGCACTGCGATTGTCATCGCCTGGCGTATTGCTTACCATCAGGCAAAATGACTCGCTTATCTCGTTATCCAATTAAAAAACAAACAATGTACAAAGGCCCAGCTCGGCCACACCATTCACAGAGGTTTGATCGCTGCAAATTTCTATAGTTTGAACTATAATACGCTACTCCCAGCACCCTGAATCTTACCTTATAAGTTGTAAGGCCACGAAGTAGGTTTCGGGGCGCGAATAAATTTAATGTATTAAGCCCAGCGCTGGGCTTTATTAGACCTGCCAGGCCACTGTGGGGGTGAAGTGTGGGCACGTGCATGGAGGTGCACAGATTGTATTCAAAGCTTTTTCTTTATTTGAAAGGTTAGTGTTTGATCAATATGTCTCCTGATCTAAGATTCACATACGAGTCTGTGCTGCCGCACACTGGGCCACCGATCGTGGCCACTACACGCAGCCACTAGACGCGAAATCACGTTACATATTAATAAAGGCAATTAAGCTAGCTACTAAATAAACACTACATCTAACATAACTACAAAAAAGCACAGATGAATAATCTACAAGCCATGAATGTAGGCCGATAGATAATACGTTACGTTGAGTTCGAACCATACAACGAGCTAGAAGTTACGGTGTAGGAAAACAATGCAACCATAACATAGTGGAAGAGCACTTCCAGCGCTCGCTGGGCTAGCTACCACCCTCAAGTTGAACATCTGACACAGAGCACCTACCACCGTGTCCAGGTAGCCACACTTAAGAGACAGTCCTAACCTACGTTTAGTATATTCGCCATGTTAGACCAAATCGTCGCTTAAAATCACGTGTCAACTATCGAGAAAAAAATAAGTCACTATTATAAATAATGTTATTAAAACCTACAATTATTGAAATGAAATGAAATGAAATGAAATGAAATGATCGTTTATTTGCGTGAATATAGGTAATTTCAGGTAAGTACATGTCATTAATTATATAGTTTCACTATATTCGACTACATAGTCGTGCAAATTTTTAAATTATAGTTTTAAGTTACAATTATATGGCACAAAAAAAAAATTAAATATCATCATAAAAACAAAAATTGAGTCTAATAATCTACACCGATAAGCATTACAATAAAATAGAATACAATTCAGTCAATAACATAATAAATAAAAGAAAATTACACATCATTTTATAAATTTAGAATTAAAAAAGTCCCCTATTGTATAAAAACATTTGTCACAAAGCCATTTATACAGTGTTTTATTAAATTGTATGTCACGTAATTCTCTTAGGTCAATAGGTAATTTATTATAAATTCTTATGGCCATATAATAGCAATTCATGTCACACATTTTCAGTCTGTTTTTCGGTACCAAAAGTGGTTTTTGTACTATTTTTCTTTTAAGCGTTGATCTCTCATCGGTTTCAAAAAGTGACTGGTTTTTCCTAACGAACTTGCACATTTCAAATAGGTATAAAGAAGGTAGTGTAAGCAACTTCTGTTCCACAAATATGGGCTTGCATGATTCTGTCCATTTAAGACCAAAAATTGATCTAATACATTTTTTTTGCACAATGAAAGCTCTCTGAGCTTCTGTTGAGTTTCCCCACATGATTAAACCATACCTCAAAAATGGAACACACGTGGCTGTGGTATACAACCATTGCTGTTTTAGTGTTTGTAATGTTTTTTATTTTTCGTAGTGCAAATACAAATTTATTTATTTTCTTACATACATTATTTACTTGTTCCTTCCAATTACAGAATGTATCTATAGTTACACCTAAAAATTTAATGTTATTTACTTCTTCAATTGCGTTGTTTTTATATTTTATTTCTAAACTCATTTTGTCTCTAGTATTATTACTTTTATATGTCAAAAATCTCATAAATTTTGTTTTATCTGTATTTATTTTTAAGTTATTTGCTTCTAACCATTCTATTATGTCACATAACGCTTTATTCGTAGTATTAGTTGCATTTTCAACAGTACGCTCTCTAGTTAAAACGGTCGTATCATCTGCAAACAATACAGTAAATTGGTCTGTAGAGTTAGGTAGTTCGTTTATATATAATATAAAGAGTATGGGACCAAGAACACTTCCTTGTGGTACGCCATAATCATTCACTAAGTACGGAGACCTGTATGTCTCCTCGGTGTTACTTTCTAGACACATTCTTTTTATTTCAGTACATTGCTGTCGGCCTCCCAAGTAACTTTCGAACCAAGCGTATGCAGGACCTCGTATACCATATTGCTCCAATTTACTCAACAAATTTTTGTGACAAACCATATCGAACGCCTTGCTCATGTCCAAATATACTGCTACTGGGATTTCTTTTTCATTAATTGAATTTAAAATTTCTTTTACTAATTTAAAACAAGCTAAAGTAGTGGATTTCTTCCTTACGAAACCGTTTTGTTCCTCACACAAAATGTTATTTTTCTCAAAGAAATCCAATATTCTGGTGCTCATTATTTTTTCGAATATTTTTGAAAATATTGGCACCAAAGTTATAGGTCTATAATTTCCAGTTTGAGACCTACACCCTTTCTTAAAAAGAGGTTTTACTACTGAATATTTTAGGGCATCAGGAAATATTCCATTATCTAAAGACAAATTTATTAAATAAGTCAAGGGTTCAATAATGGCTGGCAAGTTATGTTTTATCATCTTAGTCGTAATGTTATCATAGCCAGCAGAATTTGTATTTCGTAGATTCATTACTGTTTTATAAACTTCAAGACAGTTTACTGGTTCTAGAAATATTGAGTTGGCTAATCTTCTATCACTAATTTTTAGTTTGCTTTTAGGTTTCTGTAAATCTTTTGATTTTGCAATATTTATAAAATAGTTATTAAGATGTGTTGCAACCTCTTTACCGTCGCTCAGATATTTTGTGCCATCCGAAATTCCTTTGATATCATTTTTTGAACGGTTTGGGTTAATTTTTCTATTTATTATGTTCCATGTAGCCTTACATTTGTTTTCAGATTTATCTATGTATTTCATATTATTAATTTTTTGAACATCTATTACACATTTCTTGAGGATTTTGCTATAATTTCTATATTTTACTTTATAGTTGTTTGTCTTATGTTTATAATATTTGCATTGTAGTTTTCTCTTAACAACAAAAGACTTCTTTAGGCCCTTGGTCACCCATTTTGGATTAAACGAGTTGCTGTTCATTTTTATTTTAATAATTGGAAAACAAAGTTTCAAAAAAAGGCAAATTTCATCATGAAACATTGAAAAAGCTTTATTAGTGTTTGTTTCCAGAAAAACCTCAGAAAAGGATAGATTGCTCAAGTAATACTTAAACTTTTCTAAATTCTCCCTACTAAAATCTCTTTTATACACAAACCACTGCTCTGGAGAGTTTAAATCTGGCTTTGTTTTTATTGATAACGTTTGACCTGTATTGTGATCTGACAAACCTAACTCATGTACTTCTCCAGTCGCATCCTTGATATCACTTATTATATTGTCAATGCAAGTATTTTGTCGTGTCGGCCGGTTTATATGTATTTCCATTTTATAGTTGTACAATATGCTCATAAGTTCATTTCTATTTTTACTATCAATTAAAATGTCAATATTGAAGTCTCCACATATAATATTATATTTATTATTATTTTTTATTCTATCTAATACTATTTGTAGTTTTCTAAAAAATATATTTATATCAGATTTAGGTGTTCTATATACACATAGTAAGTTCATATGATATTTATCTACTTGTATACCACATACTTCAAAATGTTTATCTATTGCAATACTAGCCAACCATTTTATATTATCATATTCTACACCCTGTTTCGCCATTATACATACACCACCGCGTCTTTGATCATTCCTCGAGTAGTTGCTAGCTAATTTGAACCCTTTCATGATCATATTTTCTTCATCTGACGCCTTAATAAAAGTTTCGCTTAAACAAATGAACTTAACTAAATAATTATTATCTTGGAGTAAGTTTATTGCTATTTCTAGATCATCTATCTTGTTTATAGCACCTGCAATATTTTGGTGAAAAATTACATGGTTTTCTTGTGCTTTAGGAACGAAAAAATTGTGTATTTTCCATCTCTTTACATTTATCTTTGGATTTAAATTCTGTAATATCAACTGACATTTGAAGTTCTTGATAGTCTGACATATTTACCTCTGTTTGTGTACTCTCATGTTTATTTTTTGTAATTCTTTCACTTTGTTTTGAAATATTAGTCTTTTTTACATTGAATGATAGGAACTTCTGGTTATAGTCTAATTGGTCTAACAAGTTATTTATTTTAAAACATAATGTTGATATATTATAGTTTGTTTTTAACAGAAAACACTTTTCATTTTGTTTACTTATCAAATACAACAGTTCATTTAATTTTCTTTCATTGGAACAGATATTTTTGTTTACACTTAAAATTAATACAGGACATTTTACAGTCTGCAAAAATAAACATAATTCTGTCGTCATTTTTAGAGCATTTAACCAATTTATTAATAATGTTCTTCTATCTATTATCAATAATGTTATCAGAGCCTTCTAGAATTTACTTGCATTGCTTTTTGTAATGTTGAAAGGCACGAAGGAAGGTTTAATATCACAAGCGAAGGAAAATCACCTAATTTCAACATTTCGAATGGAGGCTTACGACAAGGAACAGTCAAAAGAAAAAAGTTTAGCAATCCGTCTACTAATTAAAACTTTGGTTCTAAGCAAAAATCGGCAAAGAGTGTAAACAAATGGAAGGGCCACTCGATGCAAAGTTGGCAACTGTGAGCGGACTGTCCGCACTTTGTAGCGAACGTTTGTTTAGGCGCTAATCGCGGATTTGAGGGGATGCTAGGGGATATTTTTTTTTGATATTTCGATGGAGATATTTTTAACAGTTAATTTCAAGCCTTATAAAGCAATTTCATAAAGACCCATAAACTCGACATTTAAAATACATACTAATTAAACTTTCACTACTGTAATTTTTACGCTTCATAATTTTTAATTTTTTGTCTAAACCCGTCCAGCTGTTTAGCATTTACTTCCGGTTTTTGACCTTCTTAAAGTACCATATGAGACGCTCATTATATTACACTAGATATTAGTGGTGCTTGATGACATTACGAACTAATTATGATGCCATCTCTTTCACTTGCCTAGCTCAGACAGGAGTAAAAGAGAGCGGAGATGTAAACCAGATATTAAGACCGCGACGTCGATTGTTTGATTTCCGCCGCGTTGGAAACACTACCTGTGTCACTAAACGGGTTAGGAATAGTGATGGGACATAGATGACACGAAATTTTTTTGATTTTAGCCAGAAAATTTCGTGGCACGATAAAAAACAAACAAATTCATACCTCTTTTTATACTACCTATTGGATAAAGTAACGAGTGAGCCTTTTGGCTGATGCCTCTGATGGTTAGCATAACGCCGACCCATTACAATTGCAGTACCACCCATAACTTTGAAACACAAAGGCCTGTTCTGCACTGCAGTGCGCTCGTTCCTGAGACGTTAGGTATTAAGACTGTAAGTCCAGTAATTTCACTGATCACTTTGCTCATCGAATATTTTCACTTTACTGCTTGTCGAGATACACATTCATACCTCTGTGCCGAGATTCCCTGCGTCACAGGGGTCACGAAGGTCTGATGATGGAGACATGAGATAGACAGTAGAATTCTTAATTGGCTACTAGTAAATTCCCGCGAGTTTAGGCTCCTATGATTCGTTTTGACGAGTTCAATAGATTGGAAAGCGTATTTGTTAGTTATTTTAAACATTTACAATTTATTATCGATAAGTACTGTCGATAATAATAGTCGATAAGTAGTAATACCCTACACTACCGGCGCACGTCCCACCACGTTTGTCTGCGTCAGACATGATTGTCCCATCGCCGATTTATATATCGCCTTCAGTAATATTGAACGCGCTATAAATGTACCCTTCGTATTTGTTATTTCGCCACATACTGATGTATTGAATTTATAAGTAACGTAATACATAAAAAAATTAATTGAAAATATAATTCAGCACACCCAATGAAAACAAGAAATACGAACGAGAAGAACATACACATTTTACAACAATATTACATAGGGAATTTACAACATTATTAAATACGAAACTGTTACATGGGGATCTACTGCTGACATTTCATATTACAAAATAGAGCAGTACGCGCCATCTTCATAGATGGCGCGTACTGCATGTCATCATGGGTTCACGCGAAACTCTTACAGACTTTAAAAAAAATAGACATTCTAATCTTGCCATCGCTATACATATTGTCGTTAGAAATAGTTGCAAAAAAGTGAACGGATGGCTCAAAAGACTTCCTCTCGAATAGTGGAATGGCTGATCTCGAACGATACAAGCGCTCGAGTCGTCAGAAACTTTTTTGTAATGTTATTTTGACAACATAATATAATACAACTTTCAAAAACATTCATCTAATTTGAATACAAAACAGCCTATAATTGAATGGCTTTCATGAATGTAATTAAATACTGTTTTTGTAATTTTAATTACATCCAAACAAATGTTTTTACCTAATCAACCGGACCATCGATCGAAATCGGTCAGAAATATCGAGTTGTAGCGCTACGAAGTTTTGGTTTGTGCCTACGAGGCTACGAACTATTGCCGCTACACACCTGCTACGAGGCTACGATGTCTATGTTAATCGGAAGGACTATAAAACTATCTGATATTATACAGACAAATTTTGTTGAATGTTTGTTTGTAACTCAATCAAGCTGAATCTGTGTACGGATTTTGATATTTTGTATGTTATGTATGTTAGTGTCGATGAGGTCGCAGGTGGCTCCCATTTAGTCTATAATAAATACTAGTTAGGAGTACGGCATCTACACGAAGGTATAGTTGCTTGAATACTGCTTAGGGTGCTTTTTGAGCCAACTTGGGGGTGGAAGATAATCGTAGAAAATGTCTTAATATAATGCTCAGTCACCATTCTCGCTTCGTAAAGGGAAACATCACAATTTTTACTTTACGCTAAAAATATATCTTATTCAAGGTTTAGAACTCTTGTATCCGCAGGCAACCTTACTGCTACTAATCATCATAGATTTATTAAGCTTCCAATTAAAAAATCGAGCCGGCATCAAGAAATAACAAGGAAACATCAGACTCAGCAACAAATATCAATATTGCGCACATAACTAAACAATCTAACCAAGAAACCGCTGAGAGCAAACAGATTGCACTCGATTCTGAATTAATTGGATCGTACTCGATGTCTCCACTCGATGCTGAGGTCTATCGATGTCGATAACGACGGAAAGTCTCCATTCCATGATGATTGGTGTTGGTGAACCTCAGAAATTATAGGTACACTTACGCATTGGTGCTATATGTAGCGTAGCAGTCGTCACTATAAGCCCAGGTTGGGCTTCAAGTGAGTGAAAGAGACAGCACTATCTGGCCGTATTGCTGTTCTTGCTGTTTCTTGGTTTTGCTTCAAGCAACGCGTGAGCGTTAACGTCGTAATCCGCGCTTGTTGCAATTGTGGTTATTTGGACAGCAAAACGCAAATACGCATTAGCGTCTAATGCCACCGTAAGCCGGACTTTCGAGTAACCTCTGAACATATTTTCTTCTAAAAAGATGGCAAATAGTATCAATGACTTTGTTGGTAAAAATATGATGTTAAGCACTCACTTTATAATGTAATTCCGTTTTTTTTTTTTTTTTTTTTAATCTTTATTTTTTTGAAGGGGTTTTGTCATTGCTGACTATGTCACCCCCGTAACATAATTTCAACTTATATAAACAATATACTATATTAAGTTAAACATTTGCATAACTTAAGTTTGTTGCTCCATAAAGGATAAATAAAGCCTTACCAGTAATTCGGCTTCACCAGAAACTGGTGAAGACAAGAAACTATTAAAACTACCGACATTTTTTTTATTATAAGCGAGTGCCCGGCGCTGGGCTTCGTTCCGCACACATTCGGACAGTACGTGGTGTACGTCTTCTAAAATGCCACAAACAGAACAATTTGGTGTGGTAGATTTTCCTATGAGATGTTTGAATTTATTACCCAAAATATGTCCGGAACGAAGTCTGAATAGTGCCACAATATGATTCCTTTTCATGTCCCCTACATCGAACCATGGGTAACGAGGAAGTTCACACTGTATGGTTTTGTACCAAATCCCTTTCGACCGCGAACGCTCATCGAAATATTCCTTCCAGCTTTCTCGACACATCTCCTTGACTTTATGTAAAAATTCATTGTGTAATGGTAAACAATTGTATGAAATTCCGTCGGTTACCGCCTCCTTAGCCGCCCGATCCACTTCCTCGTTACCCACGATGCCAATATGAGAGGGTATCCACTGTATGACAATAACCTTGTTAGCAGCGCGAAGCTTACATACAGTATCTAATATTGTGTAGGCTATCGGATATCCTCGAAGGTTCGAGGTTAGCCGAGCCAAATGTTGGAGTGCACTCTTTGAATCCGATAGTACCACAAAGTACTGATCACTCAAAGACGATATGTATGACAGCGACTCTGAGATGGCAATTAGTTCACCGTGCATGATGGAAATATTTTCATCTACTCTAAATTTTATCCGTACATCTGTTTGAGGATCAAAGAATGCAGCTCCAGATATGACTTCATCCTTAGAAGCATCAGTAAAGATCTTATAGTATGAATCATATGTTTTTAGATACGTAATACAATGGTTAAATAATTCTGTTTGATGGAACGATTTCTTAGAAGAACTAATGCCCTCAATATTGCTTATAATATTTGAAGAGAGGTCGTAATTGGTTATCCAACTATCAAGAGAGTATATCTTTAATTTTGGCCACGACTGTACTGGTTGGTCTTTAAACTTTCTATGCAGAGTTATCAATAAAGGAACTTTTTTTCGTCTCCAATAACTATTAGTCACACAAAGATTACATAATTCTTCAATCACTTGTGAAGTTACATTCCTACTTAAAGATCTAGCTCGTAGCCAGAATTTTCCAGCGAGATATAGTCTACGTATACGTAAAGGTTGAAGGCACAACTCGCTTTCCATCACATGTATAGGGGTGGTTTTGATAAAGCCTCCTATTACCCGCATGGACTGGTTCTGAACCTTATCCAGTTTGCATAAATGGCTTTTAGCACTAGTATCGTATAAAAAGCTACCGTAGTCGAGTCTACTTCGAATAATCGAGATATACAATCGTCTAAGGTGTTTTGGATGCATACCCCAATTTGAACCCGCAAGAACTTTAAATAAATTTAGATATTGAAGCGTTTTATCACGAATTTCGTTAATATGTCTACCCCATTTTAAGTTTTTATCCATCCACATACCTAAGTATTTCACGCTATCTACCTGCTGTATGCAATCATCTTTAATTTTTAAGTTAATAGTATTTATATTTAAGCCTTTCGTAAACAAAACAACCTTAGTCTTCCTGCGTGATATAGATAGTCCCAGTTCCTCCACTAAACCACCCATGACATTCAATGCACCCTGCAACTCGACCACGGCATGCGTTATTTCTTTATGGGAACTGTAAAGCACAAAATCATCCGCATATTGTGATACGAACACGTTCTTAATATGTTGGCAAATTTGAATAGTCGCTATATTAAATAATAATGGAGACAACGGATCACCCTGTGCTATTCCAGTTCCCGTAGTACGGCAAAGGAAATCATTACTACCCAGTTGGATAGTTAGAACTCTCGAGTGAAGAAACATCCATAAATACCTACATAGCACTGATCCTATTCCGAGATTATCTAAAATATTCAATAGACTACACAAATTAACATTATTATATGCGTTTTCTATATCTATAAAACATCCCACCGTAGCTAAACCCTTCGTAAACCCAACCTGTATACGGCTGACTATTCTAGACAGATTATCCAAACATGATCTTCCACGTCTAAAGCCGACTGTTTCGTTCGAAAAGAAGTCATATTTCTCTAAATACCATTCAAGTCTGCGCGCAATTATTGTGTGGAATATCTTACACGGACATGACAACAATGCAATCGGTCTGATGTTACTTGATAAATTCCCATCACCTCCAGGTTTCGGTATAGGAACTATCTTGACTTTTTTCCATTGTATGGGAACAAAACTCGAACTTAAAAATCTGTTATACAAAGAGACTAAAATACATTTACCAATCTGAGGGAGATGATTAATCATAGAATATGAAATATTGTCCTCACTAGGTGTAGTATCAGACTTTTTGATGCAATTGTTAAGTTCCTGTACAGAAATGGCGACACATAATTGAGGGTTTTCTGAAGTAAAGCCGGGAATATCAGGCAGAACGTAGTCTGGTGCTAAACTACTTAAAAGAGATTCACCTTTATTGCGATCTATAAAGGTTCTTGTTGATCTATACCCTTTAATCCACCTCATACGGTTCCACATGTCACGAGATGAAGTCGTACTGTCAATACTAGTGCACCTATTCTGCCATGACCCAGATCTTTTCTGACGAATTACTAATTGAGAGGCACTAACTTTACCTTGCAAAGTTGTTAAGTTGTCAGGTGTGGGGTTCTTTCTGAAGTTAGATAAAGCCAACCGACGTTCAGCAACAGCTCGGGATAATTCCTGTGACCAGTATGGCTTAGGTATAAATTTATCTTGCCTAAGAGGATTGTCACAAATTTTAGTATTTGGTATGCATTCATCCGCCACTCCATTCAAAATTCCCATAAAACTATCATAAGCGGCTTGATGATCAATTGGAAGGACATAATTCATTAACACACTCTCTAGTTTTTCTTTATACATCGACCAATCAGCGTTCTTAAAATTTCTTCGTTTTTTAATTAAGCTGGATCTCCGAACGTCTATAGTAATTTTAATCATTAAATGGTCGCTACCCAAGTTCTCATTTATGACCTTCCAGTCGAATTTTAGCGCAATGTCAGTAGAAGAAAAGGACACATCAGGAGAAGTTTTCTGAATTACGCCATTAACCAATTTTATGCGTGTAGAGTTGCCATCATTAAGTGATATGTAATTATTGTCTAGTGTAGAATCAAATATTTGATCTCCTCTAACATCATGCTTCGAAGACCAGTTGGGATGGTGTCCATTCAGATCTCCAGCGATCAGAGTCTTTTGGTTCAATCGAGAGAAAACCTGGTCCCAATCTCCCGTAGTAGTTCTGGCTGACGGAGGGCAGTAAATTGAGATAATATCCTCCAAGTGGTCACAATTTAATATTTTAACATGAACTATCTCTATAAGTGGATTGGAGGTGATGAAAGCACATTGTTGTGCTTTTACCGACCAGTGTGTCAAAATAGCCACTCCGCCATATCCATCCGAGCGATCAGATCTATATATATTGTAACCACTTAATTTGAAGCTACTGTCAGGATCTAACCAAGTTTCACTAATTAGTGCGATATGTATCTTTTCCTGGCTTAAAAGTGACTCAAACTCAGTTCTCTTTGGTTGAAGACTTTGCGCATTCCACTGTAGTAGGTTAACTACTACAGTGGAATGCGCATTGGCACTACTGAATGTTTGTAAGGTGTTCCTATCCATATTTATTTAAAATATTAAAAAAAGACCAATCAGACAAGTGGTGAGCAACAAATGACACTATCCCTTCAAATATAATCCTCAAACAACTGCTAATCTTTTCTTCCCATGACCTATTACTCTCTAATAATTTCTCCTTAAGTTTACTTAACAATAATTTCCAAGAAATTGTCTCTTTGCCTCTTGTTTTACTTCCAGTTGTTTCTTCTTTAGACTTACTTCCACTTTCACTGGCCTCTGACACTATATCCATACTCATATTTTCACTTGCTGCTGTAGTGGTGCTTTTCTTGTTCTTCTTGGTTTTCTTCTTGGTTCCATTTAAACTAGTTTCTGTTTCCTTTATTATATTTGCATACGTTGTAGTATCTGCACTACTTCCTTCAGGTAAAACTTGTTGTTGCTTTTGTGGTTCTTTCCTGGCTCTTGAGATAACTGGGAAAATATGTTCGACCGGAGGGGGATCTGGGGTGTATAAAGTAAGGGCTCTCTTATAGGAACAGTTACAATCTGCCATTAGTTCACGAACTTTTTTCTCCTTGATAAAGACAGGACAGGTTTTTGCAAGTGCCATGTGCTTCCCTCCACAGTTATTGCACGTAAACTCAGTTTTTTCGCAATTTGAGTGATTATCTCCACATTTAGGACATACAGCTTTAATAGATGGACACATTTTAACTGTATGACCGAATCTCCAACAGTGAGAGCACTGCGTCACTGGATATATATATGGGTCAACTTTAATTCTCGTATCAAAAATAAATATGTGTGAAGGTAGGGATGGCCCTTTGAAACATATTCTCACCGACTCGCTGTCTTGCCAACGGCCATCGAAACTATTTCTGCGTTTAAGCCTTTTCGCTGCCATAATTAAAGTATCACAGCTTAAACTCTCTAAAATTTCTTCTTCACTAAGATCCAAGTCTATGTCTTTAATTACTCCATAGGATTGGTTAACTTCTAAAGTTTTTTGACATCTAAGCCCCTTTTCATTAAAAAATTTAGAGCTTATAATCTTGTCAGCACTTTCTTCTTTGCTGAATTGTATCAAGGCCTTAAAAGCGTTAATATACTTTACGCGTACTATATCTTGAATCTTTTCTTCTTTTAGAGTTTTTGCTAATTTGAATTGTTTTGGTAATTTTTCTGTGCCTGTCAAGCTCACCTCTATACTGTCCTCAGGTATTCTCGTTGAATCATCTATAGAAGTTGCACGAGCAAACCTCTTTCCCTTCCTTCCCACGGTAGTCCACAACTCATCCTGATCCACTCCACGATTCCTCTTGTACGGTCCTCTCCCACTTTCCAAGTTACGATTTTCCTCCATACATTCGTCCATAACTAAACTTTCACAACTTCTTGTCATCTCGCCGTACTGATGCATCAAAATTGACAAATCATTGTCGCCCTTACTCGGTTCGTTACCATCCATTAGACAACCGCCTCGTAAACAACACACTCGATAGTGCACGAAGCTAGTGCCCGGACCGGTTATTTAGACCGAACAATACACGCGTCGTACTTTTACAAGCGCCCGCGCGCGACTGTAATTCCGTTATTAAAATATCTTTGTTATCAATAATAGTGATCGTGTCCACTAATATCACGTAAAGCTGGCAGTTATCAGATATAACCAGTTCAACGTGGCATCCAGATAATGGTTCAATAAATTGTATTTCAAATTTTGCGGAAGCTAGCTGTGCGATTTATTTCGGGAATGGTTGAAACAACCTACATTTTATTTGAGGTACGGCATGCACACATGCACACGCGTAACCACCGACCACTAACGGAGAACCCCAATAATTATTATACATGAATTGGAATACATTTTTTTCATCATGATCATTACTATTCGGAGAGTTTCCACTGCTGAACAACGGCATCCACGAAAGAGTGGATTTTGTCAAAATAAAGCACGCTTAGCAGACGTCTTCGTGATCGTCTCATTATCAAATATTAAAAAAACAATTCCCTCTCCAATCTATTAGACTCTGCACAACGAATCTTATGTGAAATCACTCACACCCCAAAATAGATTTCGCTAATAATCCCTAAAGAGTTCCACAATCCACCTTCTCGTTCTACCATCAGTATTATTGTCAATATTATTGTATTGACATCCAAACTATTTATACAAAGTTTCATTTCGATACGACAATTAGAAGCAGGTTAATATTGACTTCTAAGATTTGTAGACATAGTTACAAATGAAGCTAATACGAGTAGAAGCGTGATAAATGCAGGGTGTCTATGGGCACAGTCCTCGACGGCTCACAGCACGTACTCACAAGGGCAGATGAGTGTACAGCACTCGGCCGCAGCGCAATTATAGTGCAATTAATGGTGTTTACTACAGCTAATTATGTTACAGTATTGAGTTTGAAGAGATTTTATATATACACTTGTAGTAGCACGCATAATGTCGCCTTGTCTATGCACTAAGTTCAGAGAGAGAAAAAAATATGTAGGTAGACCGCACAATTTCATTATTTCGTGCGGTCGGCTGGTTCTTCATTCACGTTGCAGTGCTCCGCCGCGTCGCACTACAAAGTTGGTTTTTCTAAGTTTCTCCGTGTTAACAAGTTTTTTCGTCAAAATCAAGATGCCGAAGAGGAAACAACGACGATTGGGATATTTGTAAGTAATTTGCACATTTACCGATAACTATCGATTGCATATGAGGTTTCACGTTCCAACGATTCGAGTTCTTACTTAACCCATTTTTTCACTCGAGTTCACGATGCAACGCCACGAGTTCATCTTACTCGCTGTATACCTAAGCGTACTTAATACGCCATCCATATAGCAACCTGTTGAGGTTATCCTATAATAATAATATGAAACGACCCGAAAGGTAACCATTCTAACTAATTAAGTAATTTGCAATTTGTTCGGTCCACGTTTGAGTTGTCACTTACTGAAAATAATGCATACGAGGTTTAACGTTCCAACGATTCGAGTTGTTACTTAACCTACTTTTTACTCGAGTTCATCTTACTCGCTGTATACCTATGCGTACCTAATACGCCATGCATATAGCAACCTGTTGAGGTTATTCTATAATAATAATATGAAACGACCCGAAAGGTAACATTTTAACTATTTAAGTTAAGTTCTAATGTTCACGTTTCAACGATTGGAGTTGTCACTTAACGATAATAATGCATACGAGGTTTAACGTTCCAACGATTCAAGTTGTTACTTAACCTACTTCTTACTCGAGTTCATTTTACTCGCTGTATAACTATGCGTACCTAATACGCCATTCATATAGCAACCTGTTGAGGTTATCTATAATAATAAAAAGATGAAACGACCCGAAAGGTAACATTTTAACTATTTAAGTAATTTGCAATTTCTTCGGTTCACGTTTGAGTTGTCACTTAAATACATACGATGTTTAACATTCCAACGGTTCAAGTTGTTACTTAACCTATTTTTTACTCGAGTTCATCTTACTCGCTGTATACCTATGCGTACCTAATACGCCATGCATATAGCAACCTGTTGAGGTTGTCCTATAATAATAATATGAAACGAACCGGAAGGTAACATTTTAACTATATAAGTTAAGTTCTAATGTTCACGTTTCAACAATTCGAGTTGCCACTTACCGATAATAATGTATAAGAGGTTTCACGTTCCAACGATTCGAGTTGTTACTTAACCTATTTTTTACTCGAGTTCACGATGCAACGCCACGAGTTCATCTTACTCGCTGTATACCTATGCGTACCTAATACGCCATGCATATAGCAACTTGTTGAGGTTATCCTATGATAATAATATGAAGGTATACGTATAATTACGTATATTAGACACAAATTTGCAATTTGCTGTTAATGTTGAAAACGAAAATCAAGAGCTACGCGAACCAAGACCGTCGACTAGCGCGTTACACGCGAGTCCCGATCGTTCGCTGGATATAGCCAACGTGACAATACTGGAGGATGTATCTCCACCACCAGTGATTAAAGGTGCTTCCAGCAGTGAGGATGTTCCACGAACAGAACCAAGCTAAGGCAAAAATAGCAGCGGTATTGCTTGTCTTGACGAGCCTATAAGACTCTTCTTAGTAAGGATAATAAAGATCCAACTGTTCTAAAGCTGCTGATTGATGCTGGGCGCATCATCTGTGACACACAACTCAGTGAGTCAATAACGAGGCGAAATTTCATATTGGCTGTACTAAAGAAGGACTTGAAAGATCAGATGCTGCTCACGATAATAGATAGTTTTCTTGTAGCCAAGAACTAGCAGAAACTTTAAAGACCGCAAAAGCGATCAATAAAACAGGTGTGGATCTCAAAGCTTCCACCTCTAACAAGACTACTGCTACAAAACCAAAGCATCAAGTCGTTAACAGAAATTGAAACGGGAAGGCTCCGGTTCAAAACCACAGACAGCAGCCATCGGCGCCCTCAAAGATGAAGGAGTCTGCACCTCAGAGGCAACAGCACTCGCCATCATCGAGGACATCGCGACTGAACTTCAGTCGCGGCCGCCGCTAGACAATACGGTAAATTACGCCGGTAGACTATCTGTTTTTTACAACCAATGGTCACAAATAACCGCAGATAAAATAATTTTATCGTGGATACGTGGTTATGAAATTCCGTTCACTGAAACTCCATATCAGCATTGTATACCTCAACCCCGAAATTATGCACACTCAGAAAAACTTGAATTTGATCAAGCTATACATAATTTAATTTCTATAGGTGCTATACCTCACTGTGAGCCCTGTGAGGATATCCAATATCTTTTTACCCAAACTGAACGGAAAAGCACGCTTTATCCTAAATTTGAAAAAGCTAAACGAGTTCATTCAACATGTTCATTTGAATTAGAAGATTTTAGAATAATGATCAAACTAATCTCAAGATGTTGTCTCAAGTCAACTATTGATCTCAAAGACGCATATTATTAAGTGAAAGTTCATGATAACTCTAAAAAATATTCAAGATTTAGTTTGAACGGTAACTTGTATGAATTTAATGCCCTACCGTTTGGTGTCAATACGGCACCTTTTGTCTTCACAAAAATAATGAAAACGGTGGTCAGAATGCCACGCTGTGCTGATTATTTATCGGCAATATATCTTAACGATACCTGTCTAATATCACATAGCTATAGCGAATGTATGGATAACATTACAAAAATGAAAAGTACATACATGAATTTGCCTGTAAGTTTACAGTCAGATTTCGATTGGTGGATTAAATCTATCGAAAATCCAAAAAATCAAATTAAATTTGACGAATTCAGATGCTTCGACTATGGGGGGTTGGGGGATAGCCTGTGCGGGAAAAACGGCAAGCGGTAGCTGAAGTCGGGAAGAAAGAAAACTTCACATTCATAAGATTAAAAATTTGTCTAGAGGATTTATCCAATTGTCATATTATCTTGCGAATAGATAATACAACTGCGATTTTTTACATTAATCGTATGGGAGGAATCCAATTCCCCCATCTCACAAACTGACCAAAGATATACGACAATGGTGTGAAGCGCGAATTCTATTTATAACAGCGCTATACATTCCATCTACAGAAAATACTATAGCAGATACTAAATCAAGGTGTATTCACCCGGATATTGAATGGGAACTATCTGATCTTGCCTTTCAGCAAATAATTAACAATTTCGGGCTACCAGAGATTGACATGATTGCTAGTTGAAAAAATAAAAAATGTCCTGTATACATATCATGGCACAAAGACCCTGATGCTTGACGCTTTCTCTGTGAATTGGTCAAAATTGTATAAAAATACCATGAACCAGGAACCCGTAAAAACGGGTTCCCTTCCTTCTCAATAATTTAAAAAAAAAAAAAAAAAAAAAACATTGATGAAAATTATTAGCGACAAAGCTAAGTGCATACTGGTCGGGCCAACATGGCCAGCTGAACCTTGGTATCCCCTATTTAACCAGTTTTTTACAAACTAAACCACTGGTTTTTTCAAACTTCTGAGGACCTAATAATCTCTCATTCCAGTTTCTGCCAGATCCAGCGGCAGATTACCCTGGATGCCGGAGTATTGTGCGGGAGTCTCTAATAAGAGAACTCCCTCCCGGGTCTTTAGACACATTAATAGCGTCTCTGTCAGATAATTAAATTAAGTAATATGATACTTACACATTCCAGTTATTATTCATGTTTTAACAGAGTTATTTCAATCGGGAGCGCTATACGGCTCTCTAAATGGGTTTAGATCTACACCTTCCTTAGTATTAGGAAGTCAGATAAGCACAGACGACTGTGTTTTAAGGGTATATTTAGGCTTCGCCCTCCCTTACCCAAGTATGAATCCACTGGAATACTACATTAGTAATTGAAACTCTAGCTACTTGGATTCCTAATTAATCTCATTCTTTAGAAAAAATCACTAAAGAAGCTAGTTACCCTGCTGGCGCTGGTAACAGCGCATAGAGTACAAACTATTTAAAAAATAGATATCCGAAATTTTCAAAATTGGCGGAATGATATTTCCATTAGGATCCCTGACTTAATAAAAACGTCAAGTGTAAACGCAACTCAGCCAACGCTGATGCTGCCAATTTTCGAGACAGACCTGACATAGGTCCGGCTTAATTATTAACGGATTATTTAAAAGTAATGTAGCGGCATTACGTGATCATCACACCTCTATTTTTATTTCTATAAAAAACCATATAATAAAGTTTCTCCCCAAACACTTAGCAGATGGATAAAGAGTATACATTGTGGGTCTGTGGAATAGATATCACACAGTACTCTGCACATAGTACTAGACACCTCAAAAGCTCATAAGCTCGGTGTGAATTTGGATGTTATCAGGAAGACTGCCGGTTGGTCCGGCGGCTCTACAATATTTGCCAAGTTTTATAACAGGCATATAACAGACAGCATATACAGAATCAAATCATTGTTTTGCTAGAAGTAAAATCGATTGATTTATGCTAAAATTTACTGTAGCTATTATGTTAATAGTTTATTTAAGAAACATTACCTTTTAATTGAGTGATTAAGTACATTTATTATGTCAATTATTGAAGAAATATTAAATATATTTACTTCTGTAATACTTTCAACTGAAATAGATATTTCACAACTTCTCTCAACATCTACAAGTGTATATATAAAATCTCTTCAAACTCAATACTGTAACATAATTTAATGATTAAACGAACTTACCTGTAAGTTAAGTTCTATCATAATTATGTGAAGTAGTGAGTTTGAAGAGATAGCATCCCGCCCACCCAGATTACCTATTTCATAGGTCCCGAATAGTGAAATATCTACTTGAACTGATAAGCTCTGAACTAAATGAAGAACCAGCCGACCGCACGAAATAATGAAATTGTGCGGTCTACCTACATATTTTTTTCTCTCTCTGAACTTAGTGCATAGACAAGGCGACATTATGCGTGCTACTACAAGTGTATATATAAAATCTCTTCAAACTCACTACTTCACATAATTATGATAGAACTTAACTTACAGGTAAGTTCGTTTAATCATTAAATTACTGACAGTACCGAGCGCTTAAGTGGCATAACACAGTACTGATGAGTGCTGGTGAAAAGTCGTTAGTTAACGCGTCAGTCGTGTTTCAAAAACCAGTAAAACCGGTACATATATGATATAAAAATTGGGTTTAAACAAGTCGATGTAACAAAAGTTACATAAAAAAACACTACAACAGTGTCACCCTGGATCATGTAAGGATTCTAACGATACGTACAAATCGGTTGAAGCGTTGTCATTTCTTCGTCACCACCTAACTTCAAAGCAATCATTTCCTCTAATTAAAAGAGACACCTGAAATAAATCGACTTATAATGAAGTTATGGCGTCAATTAAATTCAAAATTTCAGAAATAACATCTCAAAAGTCAATTAGGATTAACGTCAATCTTACTTTAGGGTAATTTCGTGGATAATTTGTCATTCTTCATCTTACAAAGAGCCGTTTCGATTCGATGGTTTTTCTTTTAGGGCCAACTTCACCTTTCACTTTAGTTAAATCATTTGATGAGAATATTTTTATTTCTTGTTTTATATTTTTAATAAATGTAGGTTGGCTTCTATTTAACGGAGGTTTTTCACCCGGAAGAATGCACGGTTCCTGTATATTATCTGTCATACATTATAATAGAGGTAGTTGTTAATAGTTGCCAGTAACATCTATTACCTTTTGGGGCTTTTGGTCTTTTCTGATTCCTTACCTTATTGAAAAGGTATTCAAAAATATTTTAAGCAATAAAATGATATAAATGACAAACCCTACTGTTTGCAAGATAGAGAGATCAGCGTCGACTATACGGCAAAACAGTAAATCGACGCGCCGCTCTTGACCTGCGGGAGTTGGGAACCTCTGCATATTCGTGTAACGAACCGCATGCACGATTCAAGACTCGAGTCTCCCGAACCTAGCCATCTAGCGGATTTATAGACAAACTTTTTGGACAGAAGAAAGTTTTCAGTAGCAATGACGTTCATGTCAAAACTCATAGAACACTTCTAAAGTAATTCATTATTTGCGTCTTTTGTAATATTATATAAATATTTTCATAGCGGCTACTGCTCAACATAATTCGTAGACATACAAATATTAAATCATTAATACAATATGTAGTTGAATAGTTTTTTACAAACTGACATTTACTTTAACCCAGATTTTTATGGATAAATATAGGCAAATATAATATATAATATAGGTATGCTCTTTCTTTCCATTATACCATACCATTATCGTATCTTGTTTACTTTTTTTATTTCAGCTTACGTTTGACCACTATCTTACCTGCTGGTAAGTGATGATATGGTGGACGATGAAGCACGCTTGCTAGAAAATACGTGTTCACTTGCGCCTTGAAGCAGCCCGGCTTATAGCTTTCTGGAAACACAGACTTTGGTAGGGAGTCTCGCCATAAAAAACACAGGTTTTTATTTACCATGTTTCGATTAAGTTGGGTTGATCGTGATCACGAGAAGAATCAACAGTCTTTTGACAAGTCAAAACCTGTGTTTTAAAATAATTCCCGTTCTTAAAAGTAAACAATGTTTTCGAATCGCGAAAGTTTAAAAATTATTAATATAAAATCTGTCAGATAAAGTTTCTAGTAAGTTGTTAAACCGACCTCGGTGATGTTCCTCACCCTTCTTTATCGATTATTGTAATCGATGTTACTCGATTATAGAGTCCTTATCGACGTTGATCGAGACCGGCTATAGCTCTGATTGTTAGTTTAAAATTTCGAAGCCATGAAATTGGAGACAAATATATTGAAAATAAATGAGACTTAAGATTTCAAGCTAATATCATTATTTATTATAACTACCGGATCTTTGCCCGGGCCTTTGATAGGCGTTAATGGAGCCGTTGCCAACATTAAGAACCCTTTTTTAAATAAAATTATAGGAAATTATGTCGAGGTAGAGATGAGACGTACTATTGTAAGTTAAGAGTACCGAAACTGGAATATTATAATGAATGTTTTTTGTTAAGTAAGTTTATGTTTTTCCAAAAATTTGAACGCAATATTGCCACCAAAAAATGCAGCTACCAGACTTGCTTCGCAAACAATTAGATTAACAGCAATCAAATGTGTGTTCAAATACTTGTAAAGATATCAAATACTTGTGCCATACTTACCTACTTTGTAGGTATTTGCGTATTAGCGCACATATCTTGCGCCAGCTGTGAGCTTTGGCGTTTACTGTAATTGTAAGCAATTTATTTAAATACATACCTAAGGAAATTTCAAATATTCCATTTCATTTCAAGAACCAGAGAAGGTCTCCACGCCAGTGCGACAAAGCATCCTAAGCACAACAACAATAGCAGTCGAGTTGACCCTTGAGTGGAGTCGAGTGATCGTATCTCGAGGCTCCATAGTCTCAGTCGATGGCCCGCCCTAACTATTATAAAGTCGAACGATTGAAAATTTAACCGTTTGCTAACGAGTTCCCAGATTCATATTTACATCGAGATTGTCTCGGCTTAACCGATAACTTGGAGGTTGGAGGTCTTTGAATAAATTATTCGAAGATTAAGTTTTAAATACGCTTTGAAAACCACTTTTGACTATGTTAGTGACGGAGTTGTAGGTGTCGTGATATGACTTATCTATTTATTCATCAAAGAGATGGCCTTGATCATTTACTTACATACAATTTAATTATCATCTCGAGAAGACTACATATTACAGGCAGGCAAGCGCTATATGTTTTATTTGTTTGGTTAGACGACGTAACTTATGGTATTAGCGCTGCAGCGGACTTTAGCTTAACATATAAAAAATGGAACAAGACTTTTCTTTCAAAGAGCTCCTCTAGTACGTTAGTACACGATGCCATCATCCTTTACGAGCAAAAAGATTAATCCACCGACGTAGCAACTAGAATAGAGCTATTAAATAACACCGACCGGTGCTTTGCGACATATTTTCAACGAGAAGGTGGTAGGTATCTAGCAGGCAAACATGAGAGAATGTCCTACCACCGTTATAGTTGCCTTCACCGAAAGTTCAAACTCTCAAGCTCAAGCTTTGTATTTTTTTAATATTTTCCAAATTACAATCGACTCTACAATAGTAGAGGCTCTAGTAGAGTTGTTCTAGTGATGCTATTATCGCAGAAGCTAAAGCGCGTCGCATTTTTCAAATAATTTGTCGCACTTGTCTCCAATTGGCAGACAAGTGGAATAATGTAGTTGCTTTATAGATCTAAGTTCCCTTCTACTTATGGATAGGTACAAGATAAATCTGCGTTAGATTCTAAGTGGTATCTGTTAAGAAAAAAGTCAACAAAGAAAAGTAGATGATATTAAATGATCCCACACATGTCGCGACCTCAGAGTTGATATCTGGATTCGGAACAGATATCCAGTCTGATATCCACGTTTGTCCTGATCCCGCAAGTCTTATCACTATAACAGAAGTTAGGTTCATCCACCTGTCAACTATATGGACATGGCAGTCCACGAGACACAAAACCCGTGTACATTCAAATATGTTTAATCCGTTCTATTATAAATGCTTTTATAAATGTTTTTTGTGTGTACAGGATGGCTTTTGATACGCAGCGTTTCATTTTAGCTATCTGGCCGCTGACGCAGTCGCTGATCGCTGCGGCCTGACAACCCGGGTGCTCGATCTGGAAAATGATTTGGCAAACATTGCCTAAAAGTTTGACAAAAAAGGCATAATTCGAACTACTCCCTGAAACACAGTAACCACTACGCTACGAAGATCGAGCTCTGATTTTAAGAGGCTTATTTAATTGATGTCCGGCAGTGTTCTGTTATAGAGAGGATTCCGTCTAGTGGAGGCCTCGTGGAAAGGCTAGTTCTGATGAAATACACGCTTAGTACTTTGCATTATTAAATATTGTATAGCAGATGGACGTAAAATGAAAATTGTATTTCATTTTACGTAAAATAAAAGTATGAATTCCATTAAATATTTATTGGTTGGTGCAATAAAATGAAACAGTCAGAAATTGCATCACTATATTACTACGAAACTCAGCGCGAATATGAAATGTAACCTAATATATTTACAACTATGATTATTTCAAAAGCGAAAAGTATCATAACTTTCATTTCATTTCTACTTTTAATTCATAATTCCTGTGAAGCATCTACTGAAAATAAAGATAAGAATGATATACTACCAGAACTAAAGAAAGCGAACGAAAACAGGAACGACACACTACAAATAGTAAAAAAAAGAGAAGAAAACGAAACTAAGGAAATTATAATAGAAAAATTAGAAAGGGAAAAAGGAAAATTGTTTGAAAAAATAAATAAAGCTATCGATGAAAGCGTGACGGTACTGAAAAAAACTAACGCAACAGAGGGTCTAGCTGGAATACAATTCATGAAAGAACTGAAAGAGCAATTACAAGAAATAAACGGAACTGACAATAAAATAGTGGAAGATGAAGTTATAGAAAGAAGGACTTTCAACAACACAAAAGACGGAAGAAAATCTAGAACATACAAGAAGAAAATCAAACTAACCTTAAAAGAAATAGAGGACGTATTAAAAAAGAAAGATAAATATGTGATGAATACAAAAGATACTGATTTAATAATGCAGAAGAAAATTGTTGATTGGATAGCGCAGAGGAAACTGGAGAAGCAAAGGATTATGGATTACAGAAATAAATTGAGGGGTTCTTTAACAGATAAAGAAAAGTGTCCTAGGTTCGGTGAGGGTAAGAAAAAGATTAAAGTCAATGGAAAAAGAAGGAAACGGCGCCACCCTTGCTGTCGAAAGTGTTGTAAGAAATCGTATATGGGGTGCTTGTAAGGACACAGGTTGTGACACCAATAAACCATTACTAATACATCTAACTTTAATTTTTTGATCAAAACACAAAGTTAGACAACTGAAACTCGACTACGAAATAACTTCCAAAACATAGGCCATACAGAGCTTTTTTCACACACACACTGTTCATTCATTGTAGCAAGATATATACATCAGATTTTTTTCGCCTGAATTTAGACCTAAAGTAGAACCGGCCCTCAAGTGCAACTGCAGAACTACACCAAACACACACATTGAATGCTTGGCACCAGATTTACAATTTGGAGATGGTAGCTAGCCTGGTGAGGTAAAAGCTCTGCCACTATGTTATGGTTAAATCACATCATGCTTTCTCTCAAGTGCTTAGTAAGATTCGAAGCAATTACCTACTGATTGGCGGCTGCAGACGTCACAACCACTAAGCCATCATCGTCCATACTAAACAATTGGTTTTAAATGACAATGATTTCGTCACAAAATTTGTATTTTCTAGCACAATCGTTGTTCTATGGTCGCCGATGACAATGTCATTCATCAATAAACCATTGTTAATTGTCGTAAGCCGCTCATCAAAGTGATCATTTTGCGACGAAACAGTCATCTTATATAAAACAGTTATAGACACTAGGACTTATACGCTTAACATTTATTTGTAACATAACATTGTAAACTCAAAATGCAGTTACAAATATACAAAACTTGTGACTCAAAAAAGGGAAATATACTTCACCATTTTTAAACCATTTGTTTAGTAGAATTGGGCCTCTGATTCTTGCAGCAAGACGACCTGTGATTCACATCTTTAGTTATTCTCAAGAATAAATATCAAATAAAAAGCGGAAATGCTAATATATATTCTTGAAAATATCCTTATTCACTTTAGCGAATACCAACCAAAGTCAAATATTAACCAAATGTACAAGCCAACGCCTACAAGAATTTGCTTACGTAAATAAAATCTTGTAAAATAAATATTAAAAATGTGCGAGCGAGCAAGTGAAGTATGGCCTTTGTGGGGGGTACAATGGACCGGCACAACACATCTGAGGGAATTTGTAAAAATGTTTCTGCCTGAATAATTTCTGTTTAATATCTTAAAAGGTCAATGGTGACATACTGCCGCCAAGAATGGAGAACGAAGCACACCGGCCTGTTGCAATTTTTTTCCTTGATTTGTAAGCAAGCAAGCTTGATTGGTACCTATTGATCTGTTTGTTTTAAATCAAGATTTGTGGTTGCATAAAGATACTGCATCTAAAAGTTTCCCGAATTCAACTATTTTTTTACTATCCAATAGTAATTTAACCAACATCATATTCTAATACAACATATTACTAAAATATTCTATACATTTCAATATTGTATTGTATTTATTCAGTAACAACATACATTGTGTATAAATAAATAATAAATAAAAAAAATTATGACAACTACTATGTACAGGCTCACGTGGTAGATTATGGCTCATACTCTCTCTGAGAGAAGCCCGGTATCCCAGCAGTGGGAGTGTAATAAGGCTGATGATCATGACTAAAATCTCGGAAAGTACCGTACAGTCCCACTAGTGCTATTGGCCAGTTCTATAATGGCACTACAGGTATATTTTTGTCCGTCAGCTCATTACGTAAAAAACTCAAATGAATTTAGCTTCCGCGTGCTATAAATAAGCTATGTTGTAATTTTTCCCAGCAATATGTCACATTCTCCCTAAAGGTTTTACGACATAACTGGGTCAGCGGCGGCCAATCAAACATTTACAAAGGCATATATTAAATGTGTTTAATTGTGCGCGAGCTTTCGTCCCTCTCTGCTCGCTCGGCGGCCTGCGCGGACGTGTGTCACGCATTTGTTTAATAAGTAACGTGTGATTTTTTTACACATTTAGTACGTTTGCTTCGTTGGGTCCTGATAGTTATGGATGTTAAAATAATGAAGGAGGTTGGAGTTGGAAGCTAACATAAACCACTGTGGTGCGACCGTGTCACTGCCTGGCAACAATCAAGCAGTACTCAAGCTCTAGGGTTGACCGCGCGGCGCTACCACAGATAACAACAACAAGACCCCACCAAGGACAAGAAAAGTGGCACAAGAAAAGAAAGCTGGCAGGGATGCGAGACGGCGCGTCGCCACCGGCGGCTCGACCATTGCTCCAGCTCTTACGTAGTATTTGTATTCTCTTTGACTCCAGCAGACACAACACGCATTAGAGGTCCTCTATTCAAAAAACTACAAACTAAACTCAATACCGTCTCACTTATTCTTAACTAGCTGCTGCCCCGCGGTTTCACCCGCGTGGAGATTTTGGATTACATGGTTTTTATTTTTTTGCGCGGAACCCTAATTATTTTTCTAAAATTAAAGTAGCCTATGTTACTCCTTGTAACATCAGCTATCTGCCAGTGAAAGTCCCGTCAAAATCGGACCAGCCGTTTCGGAGATTACCCGGAATAAACAAACAGACAGACAGACACAGACAAAAATTTTAAAAATGGTTGTTTTGTTATATGTGCCGTATATATTATACATTCATATGCATTTATTAAAAAGCTATTTTTTTGATATTACAAACAGACACTTCAATTTTATTTATCTGTATGGATTATGAAATTACCACTAAACCACTCTATATAAAATTTGTAATTTAGTTTCCATTCATCCAAACCGTACCCACACTCCGTGACTGTTGGCCAACTGTTGACAAAGTCCTTTGTTTCGTAGCGATCGTGTCACATGGTAGGGCTACCACACTAAAGTGGTCACCAAGCCCCTGCCAGTGTGTCCCGGCAGCTGCACTTAAGAGCCAGTATTAATCTTGGGATCAGGCGAGATAGTCGTCAAACGCTTACCTATTGAATCTAAAAAAATGATTACATAGTATAATTATATACCCCTGAAACAGTGCAACCAGAGTCGCGGCTGTTGACCCCAACGAGTAGCGGATTACAAGAGATTACACGAATAATCCGCTTGTAATGTGACCCTACCTCAAACCTTAGTAGTTGACTACGGTTACTCAGAGTATGTGTGTATGGTCATTAATTATTATATACAGCGAGTGTGGCCGAGTGGGAACTTATGCGACTCCATCAATGACTTAAATATGAAATTATGTGCGGATTTACTAGACTCTAAAACGGTGAAAGAAATCGTGAGGAAACCCGTTCAAAAATCATAAAATTTGAGGACAAGCAGACATGCACTAAGCCACACTGGACCCCGTGGTTAATTATGGTTCAAGGTTCCTCTCTCTCTCTCTCTTTCTCTCTCTGACAGGAACCTTGTATTTTAGCAGTGGGAGTGTAATAAGTTGACGATGAGTACTAACTACTTGTTTGGTACTACTCGTATAGTTAAAATATTTTATTTTTACCCTTTATTGGTTAGCACTGTCTCGCCTGGTTTTAAGCCCCGATGTAGTCGAAGATGGCGGATAATAAAAACTTAGTACTGGCTCTGAAGTACAGCTGTCAGAACACACTGATATGCTTGATGGCAGATTTTCAACTTGAGGATCATCACGATGTTTTCCTTCACAGAAAGCTCAAGCTAATTGTAGGATTCGCACCATCGATCAAAAAATTCGAGAGCGACGTCTCCTCCACTAAGCCATCATCGCTTCAAAAATTAAACCACTATTAAATGTTATTCTCAGATACAAACATATTGTGCTATTTATGGACTTCCCACGGACGGTCCGAGATCTCTCAATAGATAGGGACACAAAGAAGAATGACACAGCTCACCAGCCGGGACTTCCGAGACAAACCGATTGACTTAATCCCGGGTTCCCGTTATCCCTGGCTCCGGTTATCTCGGGACAATCGACGTATCTCGTCCCGGGAATCCCGGATATATGCTCAGACCTTCAGGAGTTTGGAGATAACAAAGGGAAACTCGCGACTGGTTCTGGGGATCTCGAATGTTGGGAATTACACATGTGTGTGTGTGTGTGCTCGGGATGTCGACATCAATGTGAGTAATTGTTTTTTCATTGGATTTTCAATTCAATTCAATTCATTTATTTCATCTTTTGACATAATAAACATGCTCTTAGATACGTCACTTGGGTACAAATTAATTAACAACAACTACTGATACTAGATACTGAATTGTAAACAGAGCTCTACTTTGGTGGCGCTTTTAAAAAGAAGGAACCCGAAAAAAGGAACCCTCATAGTCTCATCTCACTTTCCGTCTGTCTGTCAGTCTGTCAATACCCATTTTCTCAGAAACGCGTCGAGGTATCAAGTTGAAATGAATATCAAATATTCAGTTCTGTAATCCCTTCGACCTGTGAGAAAATAAAACTTGTAACAACGCAATCAAAAGATACGCCGGTTTATGTCGCATACTTTGATACTCGCAAGAGAATTGAAACCTATAGATAAGGTACTTCCCGTTGACCTAGAATCATGAAATTAGGCAAGAAGCAATTTTTTATGGCACAAGTAAAGGAAGAAGTCCAAACACCGTAAATTTGTAGTATATGCTGATAACAATTTTTTTTTGTGATTTTAATCTTATTTGCAATTGGTAAACTGACCACAATATATGCTAGGTTCCCGTGATGAACGAATTATTTACATGCATACAAGTTTGTACGGAACCCTCGGTGCGCGAGTCCGACTTGAAAGTTTTTATTTTTTTATTCTTTTGGATAACGAGACCGGTCGTTTACCTGACAGTAAGCAAAACACTTATGAAGCTACATTGTCCCTGAGTACTACTTATGTGCTACATTTCGTGCCTGTCTATCTTGTTTCCTTGTCACGGCTAACTAATTGTCCGTTTATCCCCCATGACACAACTGCTTGGCACTTCCAGTAGTGTTATAGGAATTTTCTCTCTCCTGTGACACTACAATTGTTACAATTACCTAAAGACTTACTCATTACCTGTCACACTAACACAAAACAGACAAATTGTAGTCCTTAAAAATCAAATAATTAGTATAATAAAAGTAATATCCTTTGTACCTTGAATGTATACTTCAAAATGATCTCAGAAATTTGGTATCTTTAATTGCTCGTCTGAGAGCTACTCGAGTAAATCTAACGCTGGGCTTACAGATATTTAAGGCTGTATACAGTCTACTACTGTAATAGTCTACCTAATGTTCGAGTCTGTCTCTGCTTTTTTTAATCTTAGAGCAATTGTCGCCGTTTTGCACAACTTGCAAGGAACACTGGAATATTGATAAAAATCACTGTTTATAAGCCAAATAGCTCTAAGTTTGACACACACTCGCATGATGAATAGCGAAGGCGAAGTTTAAGACGGAGCACCCAGATTTTGTCTCCCTTATTTCTCGGGAAAAAAGGAAGACAAAAATTCCACTCAATCGCTGTATGTAAACTTTTAACACTGTACAAATTACCTGGCTGTTAAAATATATTGAAACAGTGGCTTTCCTCCACCATCTGTACCTAAAACATTCCTTTACCCCCACCCCTTCTCATAAACGTTAATGACTGCGGAGCTCATAAAGGTCATCATTAAAAGCTTATCCTGGCTAATCTATCCAATCTTTAAATCCTGTCCGAATTACCCCAAAACCCGGGTAAATACACAATACTGGCAACACCGGCTTGCTCGGAAGCGAAGCGCGATAAGATAGCGGTATATACATTTGTATTGTTCGCTCGGTGGAAATATCTGATTGAGCGGATTGTAGGATTGTTTGTAGCGATGGTGGCTCTGTGGTAGTTAGGACAATAGTTCGAATCCTATAAAGAGCTAGGATACGTCTTGAAACCACCGTGGTGTTACTATAGCAAGGTGGTCGGGCAATTCTAAGTATTTGTCTGGTTAGCTACCACTCTTCTGTTGGAAATCTGTCGCCAGGTACCTGCCCAGTGCCCATTGGTGTGTTTCGTGTGTTGCATTTGAGAGCTAGCCCTATTAGCAATAATAATATGAAATTACACAATCTGATTCTCTTTCCCCTTTGAATCTATATACGGACGACTAGATTTACGGTGAAGCACCATCGATACTTGTGGATAAAATGTGCTGTTGTTACATATTCTCGTAAAAGGATAATAATTCCGTCAGCTTATACTCTAAAAGGTCAAGTTCTATCAATAAACACCGCTATTCGTGATCTTGGAGTTATCCATGACTCGAAGCTATTGTTTGACAAACACATAGATGGTATTGTGTCAAAGGCATCTAAAACACTGGGATTTGTAATGAGAAGCTGTGCCTCTTTTAAAAACGCAAAAACATTCAAGATATTGTATTGTACATTCGTCCGAAGTGTGTTGGAATACGCCTCACAAATATGGAATCCTAGATATGACAAGTACATCGTGCGAATTGAGCGAATCCAGATGAAATTCATTAAATACTTATGCTATCGTTTAAAAATTCCTTATAAATCTACTAATTATATCAATCTTTGTAAAAAGTTTCACCTACTTCCTCTTTCAAAAAGAAGAGATATTGCAGATATTACATACCTACTCAAGATTGTATCAAGCTCAATCGACTGTCCTGACCTTCTTAGCAAAATTAAACTAAATGTCCCTTTTAAACCTCGGAGATCGAACCCCCTCATTAATACACCTTTAGTAAGCACTAATTATAGGCAAAATTCTTATATATATAGAGCGAGTAAAAATTTCAATAATATTAGTAAGCATCTTGATATGGACCTATTCTGTACCAGTATCGCGTCTGCTAGACAATTGTTGAGCAGAGAGTTTTTTGATTAAGAAATGTTTTATTTTGTTATGTATTTTTGTTGTTTATTTTTAGTTATGTACACGTATACGATATGTATTTATAATATGTGTGTTCATATGTTGTTCATATTTTCATTTTATATTGTTTTTAACCGTGAGGACCTATAATTGGCTTTCTGGTTTGTAAAGTGTTTCATAAAAACTGTTTATAAGCTGTTGGTCTTCCCATAAGAATTAAATAAATAAATAACCCACCCTTACGAACGAAGCGTTTTGTATCTACATATATTATGTATAGGCACCTAAGGAGTGCGACTCCTTCCTCGAGTCTGTGTTCCCCGATCACGATAACCTAAGATTCTCCAACTGTGGAGTGAGTAGGTATCTTCTACGCATGCTTCACGAGCGAGATGCGAGACTAGCTGGTCGTTTGCCTGATGGTAAGCATAACGCCGGCCCATAACAATTGCAGTGCCACTCAGAACTTTGAAACAAAAAGGCCTGCGAGGCATTGCAGTGCGCTCGTTACCCTGAGACATTAGGTATAAAGTATCATAAGTCCAGTAATTTTACTGGCTACTCTGTTTATCAAACCGGAACACGGTAATGCATGCACATTACTGCTTGGCGGCAGACTTCACGAGCAAAGCGGTGGTAACAACCCAGACGGACACTCGCAGAAGAGTTAGTCCTGCAACTAACATTATTCTCTATTATAAAAAAATATTAGATTAATATCTAGAGACTATTGTAATAGATACAAATAGGCTCCAGTGACCGTCACAATCACGGAGATCCTACATTGTGTTTGCTGAAACTAATTCCATCGGACTTTGGTCACGGCATTATACAGCGCCTTAGCCGGAACATCAACCGACGTGGACACTGACACTTTCTTCGGTATGTGTCTTTCTTCCGTAGCTCAAAATGTATTGATTAAAGGATCACTTTACTAAGGAGCAAATTACTGTGCTTACGAGACTTATTAGCTGATGTCTCTGGGTGACGGTCGCACTGCAATGCCGCGCAGGCATTTTTGTTTCTAAGTTCTGGACGCCACTGCAATTATTGTTATAGGCTGGCGTTATGCTTTCCATCAGACAAACGACCCGCTCGTCTCGTCACCCAATAGTATTAAAAAAAACAAATTGTAAATTAGCAGCCAAAATCCTATCAGTGTGTTTCAGCAGCTGTATTACTTGAAAAGTCCCAATTTCAGCCTAACATAGTCGCTCACAAATCAAGTATATAATATATACTAGCTGCTGCCCCGCGGTTTCACCCGCGTGGAGATTTTGGATTACATGGTTTTTATTTTTTTGCGCGGAATCCTAATTATTTTTCTAAAATTAAAGTAGCCTATGTTACTCCTTGAAGCTATCTGCCAGTGAAAGTCCCGTCAAAATCGGTCCAGCCGTTTCGTACCTGATACAAACAGACAGACAGACAAAAATTTAAAAAATGGTTGTTTTGTTGTAGGTACACTACTTACGTATATACTTTCATATACATTTAGTAAAAAGCTATTATTTTGATATTACAAACAGACCCTTCAATTTTATTTAACTTTATGGATTATGGATAACTCAAGGAAAAATCTGAAGACTTAGACAAGATGTAAATTGTAAAGACTTCTTTGCGTGCAAGTCCTTTAGCTGCACGTCGGTTGACGTCCCGGACACGCTGACATCCTGAGGCTGCTTCATAAGCTAGTAAACCTTTAAATACCTGTTTGATTGGCAACTTAATACTATTTAAATGTGGCCGGAATCTACACAGTTAGTATTGTATGGCTTCAGTTAATGGCATTTCTTGTACAAACTAAATATGTTTTTACAATCCAGAAATAGAAAGTAGCTAGTTTTAAAAAATCAGGTCGATAACGTCAGCTCATAACACAATAGGGATGTTGCGTGAAGCACAAAATACATAATTAATGTCGTTATACAGGTTTAGGAACATCGCATTAACACAATAAAAATTAAATTCACAAAAAATATATAATTTCCACAAAGATACTGCATAAAAGTTTCTAGAACTCAACGATTTTTTTATCATCCAATAGTAATTTAAAGGATGCCATCAGATTCTTTACATTTCAATGAGTAAGCAAATGTTATGTTTTTGTTAGTGGGAGGACTAACTCTTCTGCGAGTGTCCGTCTGGGTTGTTACCACCGCTTTGCTCGTGAAGTCTGCCGCCAAGCAGTAGTAGTGTGCAAGCATTACTGTGTTCCGGTTTGATGAGCAGAGTATCCAGTGAAATTACTGGGCTTATGAGACTTAATACCTAATGTCTCAGGGTAACGAGCGCACTGCAGTGCCGCGCAGGCCTTTGGGTTTCAAAGTTCTGGGTGGCACTGCAATTGTTATGGGCCGGCGTTATGCTTACCATCAGGCAAATGACCAGCTCGTCTCGATACCAAATAACATAAAAAAAAAATGTATGACAACTACACAGATTTTCCCTCGACCTCCACCGCCACCTCCTGCATTGGTTGGTGCTCCTGTTGGTTGGAATTACCAACTTGGAATTCGCGCAAATCATTTCCCACCTCATCAGTCCAGGCGGTGCCTTAGACGGCCGACCTGGGGTCAACCTCTCGGCCACCCCTGTTCGGTTTACAGCACGAACTTCCCCAATTCTTTGGAGGCGGCCGAGCCAGCTGGCGACTTGATTTGTACTTCAGTGTAGCGTGTGGTATCTAGGTCGACTCTAGACACAGCTCTATCATGCGAGAGACCCTTAAAATTAAATAATTCCACGTTTTCAAGTATTGAGTACATGCTAAGCTGTTTGAAATGGAGTTCAAGCCTATCTCGGACGAAGTAGTGCTATAATTGAAGATTCCAGACGTAGCTCTCTCATTACGAGTAACTCTCGAAAAATACCTTATATTCTCTCATCCAAACTAACTTGATACGAAAGTAACTCAGTTTGTCTGTTTGTTACGTTTTCACGCCTAAACAGCTGAACCGATTTTTTCCGATTGGACCTTAGAAAATCACATAGGTTACATTTTGTCGCAAATAAGGGCACTCCTCAAGTTTTATTTTTGCGATGGGATATGGGTATGCGATAATATGGGATGAAAGTTTTTAAGAGGATCTCATAATTTCTCATGTTATGAAATTTAATGTTATATTATGCTTTTGGTAAAAGATAAAGTAAATACTTTATCTGATTTTTTCCAAAACCCTGAAATCAGGGTTTTGGAAAAAATCACCATCACTTCATCTAGGTGGTACGATAGGAATAATAATATAAAAATGTGTTGAAATAAGATAAAGGACTGATTACATACATTTCAACTAACTAAATTTAGAAGAAACATCGAAGTGAGAAATAGGCTACTCTAAATAATTATTATACGCAGACGAAGTCGCGGGCACCAGCTAATATATAATACCTAAAGGCCCGATATCAAAGGTTAACATCAAGGGTTATGTGAGCCGCTCCAGACTAGCTCTAGGCGAAAGAGCAGACCTTAAAATAAATGGAATCTAAAATTATTACTGCCTATATTTTATTATAATGGAATTTTACAAAAGTTTATAGGTACGTGAAGAAAAAATCCTTTGTTTGTTTTAGATATGCCTCATGTAGGTGGGCAAATAAACGCACAGGTGTATGACAAAGTGAACTTACTCAAAATAAATGGAACCTACTATTATTGTCTACATTTTATTATAATTGAATTCTAGAACTAACTTTGGGACTCCATTGCCGGCTTCCAGCATGGCTACTAACATATACCCGGCCCGGCCACAGAATGATGACGGGGTTGTGGGCCCGCTTGCTCACTCCACGCAGCCCCGTCAGCCGCCGTCCATAACGTAGAGTGGGGTTCATCTGACCTTCTTCGAGTCGTTCAATTAAATCCAAAGCTTTGAGCTAGTACTTTGCAGACGTTCCAAAAGTGATAATACGAGTAGGTAGTACTCTATACACGACTGGACCTGAGCTGCTGCGTGAAAATTCAAAACTTGTCATTTGAGATTAGTGACAAAAATACAAAACAGATTTGGATTGCAGTTTGAGAGAAGTTTTAAATTTATATAAACCTGAGAGTAAAAATAACGGCATTCACCTCACAGTAATTCTATATGCGCTGGCATAATATATAATGTTGTTAGTGGGAGGACTAACACTTCTGCGAGTGTCCGTCTGGGTTGTTACCACCGCGCCGTGAGTGAAGTCTGCCGCCAAGCAGTAATGTGCAAACATTACTGTGTTCCGGTTTGATGAGCAAAGTAGCCAGTGAAATTACTGGGCTTATGAGACTTAATACCTAATGTCTCAATGTTACGAGCGCACTGCAGTGCCGCGCAGGCCTTTTTGTTTCAAAGTTCTGGGTGGCACTGCAATTGTTATGGTCTGGCGTTATGCTTACCATCAGGCAAACGACCAGCTCGTCTCGTTACCAAATAACATTAAAAAAATTTAATAAAAAACTCTATTTATAATACACTTATTACTTGTTTAAAATAATTAATACTTTGAAAACATCGAAACGTTTGAAAACCATAAATTGCCCGGCGCAGTAAATAGTCAGTCAAGCGTGGCGCGTGTCGGTCGGCGCGGGGGTTCAGTACATAATGATTATTTTGTTAATAGCGGACAGCGTGATATATATTAACTTGTATGTTTTAGTATTTATAGTAATAGAGGTCCTCTAATGTTGGCTACGGCTCCAAAGGTCGGGCAAAGACCCGAGAATGATTTAAATTAGGAGATAATAATCTAAATGACAAAGATGCATAGAGACAGACTACCTAGGAGTCTCGTGGCGACTACTATAATATTTAGACTTCAATTTTAAACATAGTTGCTAGCATTAGATACATTGTGTAAAACATTTTTGAATCTACTACCGCCTGTCATATTTCGTGCCTTCGTAAAATTTACATTAAAGCTAAGTTATATTTTTATAGAAGACAGTGTTTCCTTATTGTAACCGATTGGACAGTCGTCTAGGTGCGGAAGGGTCGTGCGACGGTTGTAAGTTAAATATTCATCCCTAGAGTTTTAGGGGTAGCGGGATTCCAAGTATACAGATAGTGACACGTATAGTTTCTGCTTTAGTAAGTGGTATCATTTGAGGAACTACTCGTCACAATCAATGGTGGTATCTGTGATTGTTTGGCAAATTAATCTTTGGTGTCCATTTAAGGGTTGTCTACTAGAAGCTTGATTCGTAAGCCGAAATATGAGTATAATATTTTACAATTAAAGTTTAGTAAAGCGTAACCTCTCGCCATTAGTTTGATGCTGTAAAGTATCACAATGAAGTAGGCAATCGCTTCAAAGTGATGTCTGCTTGCTGGAGACAATGGGTTATAAGCTGAAAGAAGTCGTCATCTCAAGAATATGTGGGCTGACATCGGTCGCTCGCATACCCGTGTTGGTAAAGGCGTCTAGATAACGAACAGCTGCGAGTTCGAATCCCGTTGGCAACGAAATTTTTGATATGCATATATTTTCATGAACATCCCGATATAGTGGGTTAACACTTACATTTAGTGAGCATGTTAAATCTGGAATGGGAACCGGCTTTCCAGATTGGCTGCTGGATCATGGTATTTTGTCATTTGAGCGTAGTACCAAACAAATTATGAAAAAAAAAATTTCCTTTTCTCTATTGAAATACCTAATGAAGAGCAAACTTCCTCTCTCCATTAAGAAAAGACATTCTCCCCGTCCTCACATATGACGCACAGACTTGGTCCTCGACAATACTTCAAAGATCCGCAATAGAGGTTTGTCAGCGAGCTATGGAACTGTTATAAGACTCTAGGCTGGAGCCTTTTTAAAAAAGGAATTTTAAAATAAAAACATAAATGAATTTTGAGACAACCGTCGGATTTGGAAGTTGGATGAAGACTGAAGGGAAAGGTGGTTAAATCAGACTCTATTGCAATAAATGATGACTTGGCTAGAAAAGGTAAGTAGTAGACACTAAGGGGTACATAAAATATGTATAACAGAACGCAGCATCCTTGGAGTTAAACTTACCGACCACATTCGCAACACTACTCTGCGCTCCACAACGCAGACCTCTGACGTCATTCAGAAAGCTGCCAGGCTGTGGGACTGGGCTGGGCATGTCAGTCGCAAGCCTTACTAAATATGGGCCAAAACAACTGCAGAGTGGGTCCATAATAACGGAAAAAGGCTGCGCGGAAGACCGAGAGGAGTTTGCGCAATCAGTTGGACACATACCTGAAAGACTGGCTCTTAATGACTAAAGACCACGAAAAGTGGAAGGAAGGTAGGAAGGCCTTTTCCCCGCAAGTGGGATGCTGAAAATAATAATAATATATTCCCTCTCTATTCCCTTATTCTCAACCTTCGACCCATCGATTTATAACTTCAATTAGGCTGAAGTCCTGCAATAATATAAAAGTAATGACCTGTAAATATTGAAGCGTCTCTTTTCAGTCAAATGAAAGTATCTCCGGCAAATTGGTCTCTTGACATGTTCAGCTTGATTCATCTCGGGTGAATAAAATAAAATACCCCACCTCCCATTACCCCACCCCCGAAACGTCACAGACATTCTGAAGACATCTCTTTCCGTTTATTTATTTATGCAAAGCAAGCAAACAAAAACTAATTTCCTTATTTTTGGTGGGGCATAATCTATGGACAGTATGGGATGTCTAGATTGGCGGTAAGTTTTGATTTACACACACTAACGTGCGATATTTGGCAGCTCAGTAGAAGGCAGCAAACGGACGTGGGAAATGGATACCACACAGCAGGCGCTTCACGAATGATGTGGCTGGAGCTAGTTTGTTATAAGCTGGTATGTTCCATTGTAGAACGATATCAAAACAATAGGGATGTTGAATGAAACCAAAATACATAATTACTGTCTTGTGTTACTGTCTTACATCAAATTAACACAATAATTTATTTATTTATTTATTTAATTTGATAACTAATACGTTACAACCAGTTACATTAGTTACGCAAGTTTAACAAGCTTACAAAATCAAAACAAACTTTACAAACTTATAAAATAGTCACCGACTTTCGAAAAATAAAAATACAACAATAAGAATAATTCAAAACAATAACAAAATATAAAACAAATGTCAAGAATAAAATTCAATTAAGTATCAGAAGTCACACTAATACAAATCATAATAATAATAATATAGAAAATCAAACAAAGCTTACACAATTAAATAACATAGTACTTAGTCATGTAATGCGAAAAGACAAATCACAAATAATATTAACTGCAAATTAATGTCAAGAATAAATTACTATTATCTACCAGAAGTCAAAGTCACACTGACACAAATATACCCATTCATCATCATCACACATTTCCTTCTTCTTACCCGCTCTTAACAATCTGAAAACTATTAGCCGAAAGTTTAAAATTAAAACTCAATTTGTCAATTTTAAATATGGTTTACACACCAATCAACATGCACACGCGCCTCACCTGAACGA
Organism: Crocallis elinguaria; assembly: GCA_907269065.1. Classification (NCBI taxonomy): domain Eukaryota; kingdom Metazoa; phylum Arthropoda; class Insecta; order Lepidoptera; family Geometridae; genus Crocallis; species Crocallis elinguaria. The sequence goes on along the minus strand of OU026073.1, from coordinate 22,315,309 downwards.
AATCGTTCAACCTTCGTTACTGTGTATAATATGTTGTTGAGCGGAGGCGTAGAACCAAAGTATTCGATTGTTCGCTCATTTTGTAGTCGATCGACAATCGACGAATATCGGAAATTGAGTAATGGGGGGGACACAGACTGCGCTGTTTGTCGAGGGACCACCGCGCTGTGGACTTGACAAAATAAGGAAACGTCTAGTTTTATTAAACCTGAACTCCTTGATGAAGAATAACAGTATAAACATTAACGCGTACACACCCACCACCCTGCACTAGGTCTTCTATGTGGGAGGAGGCGCGGACACATAGATAACAACACAAACATCCAAGATCCGAGAAAAAGCTTTATGTTCACTACACAAAATCTATCCTGGCCGGGAACCGAAACCAGACCAATTTAGCCACGGAGCCGCTCTATGTACTAAACGGTGGTACGGTGGTATGGGCCATAGTCCACCACGCGAGCCCAGTGCGGCTTGGTGGATGTCACATGTCCTCGAATTTTGTGGTTGGTTTTCCTTCACCGTTTTAGAGCGAGTGTGAATAATCCGCACATAACTTAATATAAGTCACTGGTACGGGCCGAGTCGATATTCGAACTATGGTGCGTCGGATTGAAAGTCGCACAAGTTCCCGCTCGGCCACACTCGCTCTGTGTATTGCTTTGTGCAGTTCTAAATTAGTTCAATTGTGTATTTCTTCTGTTATATTATGGTTACCATATTGCAATTTGATTTTTTATTTAAAAAAAAAGTTAAATTTAATGATGATGAGTTTTTAGACTATTCAATTTGTTTTGATATTGTGATTTTGATTCTGTGAGTCGGGAACCAAAAACAGGGGTTTTATAACTTTAACTCATCCGTCTGTGTGGGGTCGTGGCTCACAAACTGAAAATTCACATAATTTATTTGTTTGAAATATGACATGCTCGAGAGTGTTCTTAGCTCTGTTTAAAAAAATTGTTCTACCAATTAACCGCTCTTTTTGTCGGAGGTTTTTTAAATTGTAATTTTTATAGATATGTAAAATACGCATACAAGTCCATGCTCCCAGCGGTCCATGTAAGTCTTTGTCCGCTCGACGCGTCTTCCGGAAATGAAAAATTCCAAGACACCGTGTTGTTATGAGCTGAAGTATTGTTGGTGTCGCTCCGAGCTGAACAAACTGTTCAATCAGGAGATAAATAGTGAACACTAACTGTCCATATAAAAAACCTTATAAAAATCCTAAAACCCTATTCAAACAATTGGATAAAGAGACGAGCGGCTCGTTATCCTGATGGTAAGCTTAACTTCAGTTGAAAAGAATTGCAGTGCCACACATAACTAAACACAAAGGCATGCGCTGCACTGCTCTCTTTACCCTGAGATTAAGTCCGATAAGCTCAATAATTTTACTAAATACTTTTTTCATTACGCCAGAACACTCTAATGCTTGCACAGTACTGCTTGGCTGAGGACTATACGAGTGGTGGTAAGTACTCACCCACACCCGCAGAAGAGTTTATCCTGCCACCTTGTAAAATTTCAATATTGAGATTTTTTTAATTTAATTAATTTACATTTTATTTTAATAAAAAGCAATTATCTTGATCCACGTATCGTCGTATCGCGGCTATTACCAAACCAATCGATATATCCGCCATCGGGCGAGCCCCATTAAATCAAACTCGTGCGACCTTGCGTTCCGAATTAAAAACAAAAGGTATTAAATTCCGCCATTGAAAACCCGACGATAAATTTAAACAAAACGAAACGTTTTTGTATGGTAGATTTTTCAATTATTTACATGGTCTTTACGTACCTATAATCATAATCAGCTGGACTAAGTCTGAAAGGAAATTTTCTGATGTTGTTTGTGGTAGAAATATAATAGATGGCTCTGTGTCTAAGTTGGTAGTAACTCTACCTACAAAACGACGGTCCCTGGTTCGGTACCTAGCTAGAACATTTTTCTTAAAATGTTATTTGATAACGAAATGAGCCGCTCATTTGCCTGATGGTAAGCATAACGCTGGGGCATAATGATTGCAGTGCCACTCAGAACTTTGAAACACAAAGGACTGCGCGGCACTGCAGTGCGCTCTTTACCCTGAGACTTTAAGTATTAAGTCTCATAAACCCAATAATTTCACTGACTACTTCGCTCATCGAACTATAACACAGTAATGCAATTACTGCTTGGTGGCAGACTTCACGAGCCAAGCGATGGTACCAACGCAGACGGACACTCGCAGAAGAGTTAATCCTGGTAAAATAATGTATATCAATAAGGAAATACTTAAAGGAACTTGCAAATGTTTTAAATAAATTGTTTTGAAGTATAATCTTGTAAACCAAAGTTAGACGTCAAGTATACGATGAGTTGTTTAACTGTGTTGCCATCCATGCCAGCTCCGACACAGAATACGTAAGTATCAGGCTGTGTGGGGAGTGGATACCATTGTTTTGCTCGTGTAGTTTGTCACCAAGCATTACTTTGTTTCGATTTGTGTAGAGTCAGGCAGTGACTGGGCATATGAAACCCAATACCTGATGTCTCAGGGTAACGGACGCACTGCAGTCCCACGCAGGTGGTTCAAAATTCTACTGCTATTGGATAGGCTCTACGCTTACTTATCAGCCAAAACGACCTGCTCCACCGATTGTTTTACCGTAATTTATTAATTATTCCTATTTTTGTTGCACATTGTATGATGTTTCTCGTGTTGGTATGCAATAAGAATTATTTGTATTGTATAAAAAAACTAATTCAAAACAAACCCACCGAAATCTACCCTTCCTACCCGGGCAGGCATGGGCGTTATTTTTTTTCGTTCAACCGTGGACAGCGCAGATAAATGTTGATTACGTGAAAACAATCGCGCTTGTTTTTAAACGGAATTGGAGGATATGAAGCGGTCTGAGGGACCCGATGTGGGCCTGTTAGACAGACGGATTGAAAGTAAATATGCAAATGTAACGTAGGCACAGACGGCTGTAAATGAGAGAGCCTTAGAATAGCCTTTTTTTTTGAGCAACAAAACTTTCAAATATATTTTAATAGGATATATAGTTTTACCTACGGCATTTGTAATGCTCACTCGGGTACAGTGGGTAGCTCCTAGACATTTATCGTGTAAGTGTACGAGATATTGTGAAATCTTATTATCAAATTTATAGCAACAGCTTCTGCCCGCAGCTTCGTCCGCGAGATAGTATATATACTATCTTTATTTATAGCCTATATGTTATTCCAGACCCTAAACTAGTACATTCACAATTTCATCAAAATAGGTTTAATTGTTACGGAGATTCGTGGTAACAAACATTCACACACACAAAAACTTTTGTGGTTATAATATTAGTAGGATTAACTAGTTGTATTGTTAGCGAAGCAAGACAAGTTTCCTTCACAAAGATTGCGCTGTTATAACTTTCAAACTTCGGTTCATGGAGAACAGACCAGCAATGCTCAACTTTGTCTCTAACCAGTCGCAAACTGAGCGGCTTGAAGCGTTCGATATTTTGCGGGCCGTATGGAAGTATGTTTTTAATTACAAACATTTGTTATTTATACAAATAAATAAAATTGAAGTCTGTTTGTAATATAAAAATAACAGTATTTTAATAAATGCATATGAAGGTATATACGGTACCTATAACAAAACAATCATTATTAAAATTTTTGTCTGTCTGTCTGTTTGTTACGGGTAATCTCCGAAACGGCTTGACCGATTTTGTCTGGACTTTCATTTGCAGATATCTGATGTTATAAGGAGTAACTTAGGTTATTTTATTTTAGAAAAAGAATTAGAGTTCCGCGTAATAAAATAAAACCCATGAAATCCAATACCTCCGCGCGGGTGAAACCGCGGGCAGCAGTTAGTCTTTAATAAAACATGCAATTTTTTTCTTTCAATTGTATTTACCAACCAACCGAAACTATAAATTTGCTTTTAAAAAACTTGAATTGACTTCGACGCAAATATTGCCATATATGAAAGTTCATTTCCCATTTTCCCAGCACTATGCGTCGTATTCATTAATAAAATTTTCAATATTTTTAAATTTACATTAAAAAGGACCATCTTTGAGATATACTTACCCTACTCATGAAAAAAAGAATCATTTAATTGGTGAAATGACAGAGAAATCGAGTTACATCGCCACGAAAAAAAAATACAGACGGATTCTTCTTTTTTGGAAATCGGTGAAAAATTGGGGTTAGAGTACTAACTCATTTCACATTGAAACTACATAGTTCTCTAATTCACCTATATTCTGAAGCTAGTCGGCACTCCTTCAACACGGTCGTTAGATCGCAATATCTGGGGATGTCATCTTGGCTTCTAATTAAATCTATTTGGTGCCTACTACATATATTAGTTAGATAAGATTTGATAACTTACAGCTGTGGGTCGATCTTGCAACTGATTTTTCCCGTGACTCAAAAGGCTTGAAATAATATTGTATTAATGGTTTCACCTGCAATTCAATATTAGGCAGAAGATAAAAAAAATATGGCGAAAAAAGCTTGTTTTTATCCGACTTCAAAAGGAGGTCCCATATTCGATTGTACGTATTTCTTTTATGTATGTTCTCCGCCAATAATTGTAGATCAATTTTAAAAGTTATTTCTTGTTTGAAAGAGTATACTTTCGAGGTGGTCTCGTATAAATTGTATGAAAGAATACCATTACACAGTACACCATTTCGTACATAGAAAAAAATAAATTGATCTATATCTAAAACAACTATCCACGCAGGACGAAACTTTATAAATAATAAATACTCAATTCTAAGTTTAAATTAAAACCAACAAATCAAAACAAATAACAGCCAGTTAACAAACAAAACCCAATCAAACAACTATTCCAAACTAGACATTAGGCACACTCATCAATGTGGGGACAATATTCAATTTAAATTCAATTAGTTGACACGATCGCGAGCGCTGTTCGGAGGGCTCGGCTCGAGTGATGCCGCGAACAAGAACAAACGAGAGCGAGCGAAGGAACGAAAACAAACGAACTAAAGGGCGTGGCATTAGCGTTCATAGCAATTGGGTAGTTGCATGAAACACAATACACTGTAGTTATACAGATTGAAGAACATCACATTAACACAATAAAAATGAAATTTAAAAAAAATATATAATTTCCACAAAGATACTGGATCTAAAACTTTCCAGAATTCAACGATTTTTTATCATCCAATAGTAATTTATACTTTACTTTCAGATTCTTTACATTTTCTATACATTCTTTACATTTCATTCTTATGCAAACGTACATTTGCTTGTCAGAATAACAACGCTTTTACGTCAAGCGCGGATTTCATGATACTCGAAATGCAGCTGTTTGTTATCCTGAAATAAATAAAATAAAAAATAAAAATAAGCGTCTACGGTCTGCATTACAAATTCATAAAGGAACCGGCTCGCTCAGTTGCGCAGACGCATATAATTCAAGCCTCAGACCTTGCCTAGATGAGAAGTTTTACGCGCGAGTCAAGTCATAGGTTCGAATTCAAAATTCGAACAGCAAAACGCCCGATGGCATGTGTACGGGATGTGTAAGCTTCTAGTTTCTCACAAACAGCTGCGCACGATCCGATTCGTGCGTAAAACGTCTTTAGTCTCTAGTAAGACTGTAGCCTCTGTTCGCTCTCGTTCGTTTGATCTCCACTCGCACGAGGTTCGCGGCAAGTGGCAAACGTTATTAACTATTAACGTCACATTTTAGTAGACGTCGAGTGACGAGTTGCGGCGAGCGCGGCAGTTATTGAATAGATTTGGTGGTTCAGGAGGTTCGTATGAGGCGAGATCACGGCTTGAGACGCAGAATATAACAACCTATATATCTGCGACTGAGCGCCCTCGCCCGCGCGCCGCTCACTGCGTCCCGCGCGCCTTTTATCACTCTGATGTTTCGTCACGCGGCCAGTCGGCCAAGTATTGTATAGCGGACGCAAGGTATGCACGTTGCGCGGGGCTGGTTCGCTCGGTTGCTATTACCTACATATTTTAATTAATTTAGGGTTAAAGTTTTTAATTATATTAGAGGACCCAGGGCCAAGACAAACCTCTACGAGGTTTACCGGTACTGGTGGTAAATCACTAATTGTAATTAAATATAAGAAAGAAATAAATAAAAAAAATTACACGAGGGTAATGTTTGAATTAAGATTTTATTTTAATGTGGAAGTAACATAGAGTAATTTCTTTTCGGTTTTTGTTACATAGACGGGTTTATTTACAAGACGCATAAAAAAGAGTGTAAGTCCTTAAATTTTTATATAATAAATGTGAAAGTGTGTTTGTTGGTTTGTCCTTCTTTCACGCAGCAACGGAGCAACGGATCGACGTGATTTTTGGCATAGATATGGTTTATGAACTGGAGAGTAACATAGGCTACTTTTTATTCCGAAAAAATGCACGATTCCTGTGGGAACGCGGGTGAAACCACGGGCAGAAGCTAGGTTGACATATTAGGAATCTGTCAAATATATAATCAAAGCCAAACCCATAGACTCGAATAACACTGAGTCGAGTTACGCTGGAGTTTCTTTTATGGGTATGAAGGTTGTTATGGATATGGATTCATTTCAGCGTCCTTTTCCTCTCTGTATGGTCTACCGTCAAGGTTTAATTTAAAAGCTGTCACAACCAACCTTCTTTGTAGGCATATATACTTTAATCCCATAATATCGGTGCCCAAAATTGTTTCGTGATATTATTACTAAGGTATACTCGTAATAGCTAAAATGGTGAAACGAGGTACCGTAAAGCGATCGACCTGAGTATGAAAATGGAAAACTGTTACTCAAATCTATACCCTATAGTGTATCCCTTAGGGAAGGTTTTGGTGTGAAGTTTTGAGGTGTAAGTGTATGTGGTCATGTCAGCATAGTAATATTGGCAAGTAATATGTAACTAAGGTTGGTGGAATAATGGTAAGCTTCAGATTTAGTGTAGTCGGAGTTCGTTTTGAATAATGCGAGTAAATTAAATCGAAGTTATTATCTATACAAATAAATAAAATTGAAGTGTCTGTTTGTAATATCAAACTTACAGCTTTTTAGTAAATGCATATGAAAGTATATACGGCACTTATAAAAAAACAACCATTTTTTAAAATTTTGTCTGTCTGTTTGTTCCGGGTAATCTCCGAAACGGCTGGATCGATTTTGCCGTGACTTTCACTGGCAGATAGCTGATGTTACAAGGAATAACTTAGGCTACTTTTATTTCAGAAAAAAAATTAGGGGTTCCGCGCAAAAAATAAAAACCATGAAATCCAATATCTCCGCGCGGGTGAAACCGCGGGCAGCAGCTAGTACCTACATAAAACTACAAGCAGAGCTTAGCTTAGACTACGACAGAAATTGCAGACACAAATGTTAGACATTAATATCTTTACTGTTCACTACAACAACTTGGCCACAACGTGTTCATACAGCCGTACTGGATGTACTGCGTAAGTGTCGTAGTAAACCTAGCTTGAAATAAGTGAAATAAAATAACAAATCGACAGTAATGATCCAAGGAGTTGTGGTTATAAAAGTTGTTGTGGTAACCCTAGTGTTACAGATGTCTATAGGTGCCGATAGCAGCTTTTCATCGCGCGAGCCGTTAAAGCACTTGTTTACTCCCTAAAGCGTAACAACAAGGTTCGCTACCAAGCGTAATTATGTGCGTAATTCGCTGCAGTTGTGGAGGCGTAGTTGCGTTCGCGCGACAGTCGCTCAGCGCTCGCCCGACTATCGCCTAACTGTCGAGCAGTGATCGCGCGATGACAGTGACAGCTATCGTAAGTTTACCAAATACTAATGTACTAACCTGCGAGCCCAGCCGTTAGCGCCCCCTATCCCGTATATTTATTCGTAGTTATTTGCAGCCTTTATTTGTGACGGTGCTCCGCTGTCGGCAAACACTGCTTTGTTTGCGTCTACTACAAACAGCGCAGTGTATAGGCCGTATTGATACCGACACAAGGTAAGACATTCAATGTCACGTAAATTAATAATGCTTGATGGTGCGGTATTTTCTATTGTTCGCCTGGCTAGCTACAACCCTCAAATTGAAAATATGTGACTGCATTTGAGAGCCAGTTCCATTCTAGGTTTAGTACATTCATCATGTTCGACAACCTAAACCATAACCAACCTTGGATTGAAATTAGTTGTTGGGAATTGTAGATTGGTAAGGGCTGCAATCATCATTGCTTCAAAATAAAAATAAAATATAAAATGATGTAATATCAACGCGGTGCTGTTAATTATTGGAATGCTTGATATTGGACATTTCAATAATTAACCGGCAAGCCGCTGTTAGGGTGACCATGTACACAGATTTGGCAGGATATTTCTAGTTTCAGTTTTCAAGGAACACTTCGCTTTACAACCGTAGCATATATAAAGAATTATTGTTTAGGGTACGATGGGGCTGGCATACCTTTGTTAGGTAAAAGCCCCAAAATAAATAAGAAGAAAAAAAAAAAAAAAAAAAAAAACCGTAGCATATAAAGAAAGAAAGAAAATGCATTTGATTCCGGACAACATTAATACTAATATTACGTTAGAGTAGTTTGTACGCTAGTTTATAATGAAACTAGCTGCTGCCCATGGTATTATTCGCGAGGAGATTACCACATAAACCATGCATTTTTCCGGGATAAAATCTAGCCTGTGGTACTTTTCGGTCCATAAACTCTATGAACCAATCAAATATCAAAAAAATACGCCCATCTTCTGCTCCGTTACTGCGCGAAAGAAGGGCAAACCAACAAACACAGTACGGATTTAAAGAAGGTGTGTGAGCTCTTTTGCCAATTATCCAGTTTTGATATGGTAACCCTAGGCAGCATTCCGCCCGGCACTGTTATGAGGAATTCTATTACTACATCATCACTGGATTGCATCTGATTGTATTTGATGCATTCTGATTCAGAAATAGGAACTGCTTTTATTTAATACAAGATATATTGTTTGACGGCTCCGCGAGTAAGTTGGTGCCCTTGCTGTAAACGAGGGGTCCGGGGTCCGATGCCCAGCCACGGCAGACTTTGTGTGGTGATCATATAGTTGGTTCTCGGGCCTTGGGTTTGTGTTGTGTATCTGTGTGTGTCCATGCCACCTGCGACACAGGGAATCCTATTGCAGGGATGTGACTGTGTAAGCGTTTATGTTATGTCAAGTTAAGCACACGCACGCATACTTGAATTCTTACGAGTCGTTATGTTTTAGCTATCACTATAGGTACATATAAATATTCAGATAATAATGTCTCTACCAAACAGAAATCGATGTCAAATAACAGCTTATAAAAATAATGAAAATGAAGTAATAAGTAATTATAAGAACTGCACGTCGCTCTAGTCTCTCTAGAGCAGCTTTGAGTTGGCAAGACAAAAGAATCAGCTCGCAGGAGTGGGGTCAGCATCCAATACAATTAAGAAAACCGATTGAAATCGATCCGCGGCCAAGACAATACCACTTATAGACTAGTTCCGAGTAGTTCCTATTTGTGTCTCCGTCCGAATGTAGGTACTTCTATCTGATGGTAAGCATAAGCCTCTAAGAATTGCAGTGCCGCTCCGAACTGAGTTCTTAGACAAAAATGGTCAATGTTGGCAGTATGTAAAAATATTTTTCGCGAAATACAATACGATATCTTTAGAATTTTATAACAGGAGGATAAATACACACAGCAAATCCATAGGCGCATTGTTCGTGTGTACACGGGAGAATGGGCTCGCGAGTGAAGTGGCCATTCTGCCGTACTATATTGTACGTATTAATTGCTAACTTGAAGCACCATTCTGGTGGAGATTCTGGGAGCTAAGACGACGGTATGACCAGTAAGGACTTCAATGCTCAACCCGTCAAGGCGATTGTATCACAAAGTTAAATATTATACAGTGTTTAGGTGAATTGACTAGCTAATCCTTAGCTAACAGCTATATTTGTATAAAAAACTCCACCGAAAGTCAGTCTGTGCCTATTTCTATATATGCCCTCAGTCTATTTCTATAGTACTTATCGAGCTTACGAGTTGCAGGCCACGTTGAGCAACTGCTTTTCTAATCCCACCACAAGAACTGCTGATTCAAATCCTGTTAAAATTGATGCATAAAGTGATCTATTGAAAGTTAGAGCATATCTTACTGTTAAGAAAAGCCCTGTACTAACTCACAAACCGGAAACAAAGTTTATGCTCATTGCCAAATAAGTACTCAAACAATAACTTATTCTTAGACATATTGTATTTATAAGTCAATATAATATTTTAAGTAATATTATTAAGCTTCCATTCCATTCTCGAGCAAATAACATTTTAAAACTTTCCAGAAACAACCCTTACTGCTATTATAGTCTGAACCTGACAGCAAACTGCATAGTACATGTATATGATCTAAGACTAGTGAAGGAGTTTGAACCTAGTGCCGTATGTTATAGGGTATAAATTTGATTAAATTTCTGAACAATGTTGTTAGAAATTGCAACGTAGGATCATTCAGTGGGCATATGTAGACAAATATATTACGTCAGTGAAGTAATGTGTAGTGATTGGAATTACATGTTGGTTAGTGTAATAAATGATAATCTCTATTTCTCTGTATTAAACATTATCGACTGTGGCTTTAAACCGGAATCTTCTGCGTGCCGGTTAAATCCGCTGCGGTTGAAGTGTGAACGACGATTTGTGGCGCAATAAACTTGCATTTCACAATATATACACGGAGTTTGATATAAAATATACACAATATAAGTAAAAGTGCTTTTAAAAAATACCGGAAACGACTTCGATGAAAATAAATTTTCCGAAAATGGCCGATTTTTCGAGAACAAAAATAAAAAAGAATATGTTTAAATTCGTAACAACACAGAAACAAACGATTATAGAACTTTGCTGATTGCTCTAAACCGTAGGTTTTACTACTTTCTAAACATTTCATTCGAACAACTTTGTGATTTATTTCACGTATTTTGTTACATATTTATTTTTGCGATTTTCCGGATCAAATTTGGAGGATATTCAAAAAATTATATTTCTGGAACTAGATAATTTTGATACCTGGGAGTTTTAGTCCGGCATTTTGTTTAGTTTAAACTATGAACTATCAGGCTTTGCAATAAAAGGGCATGTCACAAAATCGGGTCTCTTACCGCACTATGCGCCGTCAAAAAGAAGAGCAAGCAACTCGACAGTGGAGTCTGTCAACGCTCCTACAGCATGTGACACCACCATGTTTTAACACCATTGCTCATACTGTACCCAAAATTCTCACAAACTAATTTCATTTCATACTTTTTATACGAATGAACAAAAAAGGAGTGTATTGTTGTTAGTGGGAGGACTAACTCTTCTGCGAGTGTCCGTCTGGGTTGCTACCACCGCATTGTGAGTGAAGTCTGCCGCCAAGCAGTAGTGTGCAAGCATTACTGTGTTCCTGTTTGATGAGCAGAGTATCCAGTGAAATTACTGGGCTTATGAGACTTAATACCTAATGTCTCATGGTAACGAGCGCACTGCAGTGCCGCGCAGGCCTTTGTGTTTCCAAGTTCTGGGTGGCACTGCAATTGTTATGGCCGGCGTTATGCTTACCATCAGGCAAACGACCAGCTCGTCCCGTTACCAAATAACATAAAAAAATAGTTCATGTAGGTTTGTTTATTCCACCATAACTTTTATATACCTGAAATTTCACTGACTAAACTGACTGCTTGCTATTTATGCTGTTTTATAACAAATAATTACATAACGACAATATTTCATTTTCATTTTTTGTAAATTTTCTACAAAATTATTTACTTCAGTATTCTTGAACACAAACAAGATATCAAAATACTTTTCATATCCGCTCCTCAAAGGGTATAATGTAAACAAAATATGGGTTGCGTATCGACACCACGTATACTAACAACACAGTACCTTGACTTTAAACAAATCGAATTAATTGACTAGAAAAGTTTAAAGTCATTATAGTAACGAATGGTTACGTGTTTAGCTGTCTTGTATATTAAATTTGTATTTACGTTTGTTCCACTATAGCGTTTAAACTATTTATATGATTTTGATAAATAAGATGTCAATCGCTTTGTTATTGTGGTCTAAGTGAGATAGGCTACATTTTATACAAACAAAATCAATATGACTGATGGGTACATCCCAAAAATCTCGAACTTTTTTCCGTAGTCGTATTACAGTTTTTACACAACATACTAAAAAGGAGTGTAATGTTTCCAGGTTTTTAATTCAATTTATGCAATAAACAATTGGTACATTGTGTTTGAAAAAGCATAATTATACAAAACCATCAATCAGTAATTAATAAAATGTATTATGTATGTGAGTTTCTTTATTCTACCATAACTTTAAATACCTGAACAGATTTGGATGTATGGGGAATCCTTAGATTCTATATATCATAGAGTGACACTGGCTAGGGCAGACGGGTTTTTAAATTTTTAAATTTCTTAAATCTTGAGCTGAGTAATTCAACTTTGCCTCACCAAGTTGTCCCACCTGAAATAGCTGGCGATCATAAACATAAATTATTTTAATGAAGTCATCATACAAACGCCTGAGCTGCGGCACTGTCTCCACTTCCACGGCGCTGTATAGACAAGGCCGGACAGGCGAAGTTTTCCAATTACACGGGCACCGGCCGGTCAGAACTTGTTATTTATATTTACCTCTGACTCTTATAAACAAGGGTGGACTCTTGGACTCCTTCAGAGTACGAAAGTAGACAATTTTGATCTTAGGTGTAGTATTATGAAAATAATGAGCTTTTACTCGCATTCTTATCACTACCTCTCTAATTCATAGATCTATCTATAAACTCTTTAAAATAGCACATAACGAGGCAACTAGAGCCATTACAACTTTCATGGACGCCCACAACGAGCCTCTGTGAAGTAGCTTTGACTAGATGAGGTCGGGTATTCAACCATTACCTACATGCATTAGTACACGCTCATATCTAACTAGGTAATATAGAAGTGCAAGTCACTGCCTACTTTGTTAATCAAACCGGAGCGCAGTAATTCTTGCACATTACTGCTTGGCGGCAGACTACACGAACAAAGCGGTGGTACCCACCCAGATGGACACTCGCAGAAGAGTTAGTTCTACCACCTGGTGAAGTTTGGTAGTACAGCCCATTAGTACCTACAGCCTCCCGTCCTCTATACAATTTCAGTAAACTCAGTCCATCTCTTCATGCAAAGTTGGACTGGCAACGATCGCTCTTAGCGATAAGACTTCTTCTTCTTAGAGATAAGATAATACAATGGTTACACCATAGTCTCGAAACAAATACTCTTTTATAGGCGTAACATTAGTCGTGTCGCCGGAATCAAACCCGCAATAAGAATTGGGTATAAGGATACGCGGCCCATTGACCTACTAAACACTGTGGGTGCTGTCGGTCTACCAACTAGGTACCTACTTTACATAATACCTTTTCCCAAGAATAGCTCAAGTCGTAACAAGCACACGAAGGCATACTTTTATTTAAGAGGCACCTAAGGTATCATTATTTTTACGCTTCTCTTAACTTTTTTAATGACATTTTTATTATCCCCTACATCCGTTACAGAACTATTCACGTGGCTCCTTAGACCAATACATAAGAATAGACGGGACGCCACTTTTATGCGCTCTCATGACAATAACGCCAACGTTCTTCACGATCACTCCAACCCCATAGCTCCACGCGTCGTGGATTGAGTGGAATGGTGGTCTAATTTTCGAGCACCCAGACCGTCACTCCATTTCGGCCGCGCTATGGCTCCATTTTTCAGCCATTCTGAGTCTCGAGTACTGCCAACTGAGCGCAAAATGGATTGTTGTATCGACCACCCACGATGAGTTGGAATGTTTTGGAACGTTGGATTTGAAACGTTTGGAAATCCAATATTTCTATCACTCAATCCTGTACCTATTATTCATGTACCTACGCTAATTGTCAGGATGTTAGTAACGCTTCAAAATCTTCCGTTCCGTTCTAATAAGTTACGGTACTGCCCGCCAAATTTTAATTCAAACCATGGCCAAAAATTTTGGTTGTTTTTGTAGACCTATATATTACATTATTTTATTTCAAGACTGAAATAAAATAATGTTTCAAGACATAAATTTAAAATAAAGCTTTGTCCGTGAAATATATTTTAGACCTGTATTTATCAATATTTTTGTAACTAGTGTTAATAATTTAACGGCCATGTACTTAGTGACGTCTAATTTGTTAAAGATACATACATAATATTTAACAGCTTTCAAACTAAATTTAGACTGGTCAAACATTTCCCATCCCTTTCTTATGCTCTTATTTAAAAAAAATGATTTAAAACAAAACCATAGGTTTAGTTTGTTACGGCAAAAACGATAGCAATGTCACTTTCAGGTCAGGACTTAAGTGCCAACTTCGGTGTCTTCACTTGCAGGGGTAGTGGCGCGCCGTCTTCCTTATGATGATAAGTCTACGCTCTGTTGTATGGAGAGATGAGTCAATCACTTAATATATGGAATATTTTCTATTTGTTACCATAATAGGGATTTTTTATGCTGTCAATCAATTCGTTTCGTCATGAGAATCAAGTGTTCTATATCGAAAAAAAACTGGAAATCGAAGGCTATAGAAACCTCAAAAATGAAAGCCAAAGTCGGCCGTATCTACTGAGCGATAAAACACTCCATACAAATTACTCATGGTATGTGATGTCACATACCATGTGCGGGCTATAAAGCTGTACCAAATATATTTGAATTCTACAGTGAGGTTTAGTTTTTTAGGTAAGATTTCATCAAATGTGAAATAAACAACGTTTACGTGATCGGCAGTTAAAGTCCCAAAATTTGTTTAATCTGTAGTTTAATATGAAGCGTAAGCTATTTACCGTTATAGACCTCGGTTAGGGTCTCAAGAACATAAAATCCGTTTGACCACGAGCTAAATCTTATTGAACAGAGATTCATCTCTTTGGTGGTAGAGCATTTTTAATGCTCACCTGGCTAGCCACCGCCCTTAATATAAAATCTATGATATTCTAGAATAAGCATTGTGTCAGCAGCACTTCATATTTTATAATCTGATGAGATAGCGACCGAATGCTTAAAGAAGAACAAAGTAAACAAAAAATATTGGTAAGTTTAACTTTGAAGGTCTAATAATATGAGGCTTGCCTTTCATCTCAATCCACCAATCACAAGGTCGCTGCGAGCATAGCTCTCGTCTGATTGGTCAACAGTATAGTAGGCGTGTGAGACTGCGCCGGCGCAGGTTGGCATTGTATTGGTGTGAGGCTTGGGAATGAAATGAATGAAAAATTCTTTTTTTGTTTGAAAGGATATACTTTCAGATAGGTCCCTTAGAAATTTCATCAAAATCGATTTAGTAGTTGGTCACTGAAGTCGGTTTGTCGCTTTTTAAAGCAATTTTTATTATTGATGTGCCCTTTAATTAGTACGATTTAAAGTCATAATAAACACAACACCGTAGTACTTACATTTACATCAATTACCTAGTCAATCATAAAAACTTTGAGCTCGCCAAACAAAGTTAGGCCACGGCCGGAGATAGAACCCGGTAACTCGTTTTACAGGCATAGGAACTAAGTAGTTAAGACGCTGACTACTTGTTATGGGCTGTTAGGCTTACCATCAAGTAAATGACCCGCTCGCTTCGTTATCCAGATATATAAAAAAAGTACTTTAGAAGCCAGTGGCTACTGGCTAAAATATTTGTGTTAATTACGCAAACAAATTTAACAACCTTGTTTACGAAAACAGAATGAAGTTATTATAAGGTAAAAATTGGATAAGGAAATACAAGTACATACAAAGTTGAGTTTCCGACAAGAGGCGAGACGTAATTTACTTTCCTAACCTTCTTTATAAATAGATATCAGAAGAATAAGATTACCTCTTTTCCTAAAAGCAAATATATTTTATTATTCAAATTTCTTTATTGACTTTGGTCCCAAGGGAGCACTCATGAAAGCTAAAATTAGTTACTTTAAGTGTCCCTTCCAAATTGGTATAGACCGATCAAGAAGAAGGGTAAGAAACTCACCAGCATTCTTTTTAAAAATAGTTTTTACAATGATTGTAATGCTAACAATCATGTTTATAATTTGAGTCTAAGTATTACAGTAGTCGCCAGGAGGCTCCTGAGCTGTTTGCATTTGTCTTTGCCTGTTTGTCTTTGTCATCTACTTGATAGGTATATTCTTAACATTAGTTAATTGATTGATTTTGATGTGATTGTTAATGGGTTTCAATAAATTGATATTCAACCTACAGTGGTAGGTTGACGCTGTTGATGATGATGATGATGATGATACTGTATTTTTTCTGGTATGAAAAGTATTATAATATGTGTTAACTGTATGTAAGTATGTCTGTTAGGTACCTATGTGATATTACTATACGACAGTAATTATACTTAGTAGGCTTTTATCTCCAAAAATAGTGATTTAGGAACCCAATCTTTTTTACTCTAAGTACTACGTTTTTTATGTTAACGAGACGAGCTGGTCGGTTGCCTGATGGTAAGCATAACGTCGGCCCATAACAATTGCAGTGAAACATAAATACTGAGTAGCACTGCAGTGCGCTCGTTACCCTGAGGCATTAGGTATTAAGTGTCATAAACCCAGTATTTTCACGGACTACTTTGCTCATCAAACAGGAATACAGTAAAGCTTGCACACTACTGCTCGGTGGCAGACTACAGGAGCAAACCGATGGTACACACTCAGACGGACACCCGCAGAAGATAACGGAGATCACTAGAATCTTCTACTATTATCTAGAGATAAGTACTGATATGAACTATCTTTATAGATAGTGGTCAAACGCAAGATTATGCATAAATAAGTTTATAACACCTAACTCCATTTTGCATTTGTTATTGCCGATGTCAGCAACACTTTTCTAATTCCTCATAAAAATACAAAATGGATCGAAATCCAAAATGTCCCATTAATTTCAAAGCTTGCCCCACATCGCCGGGGGCGAGGCGAGGCGAGGCGACGCGGCGCGATAATCAACTCACCGCGATGCATATTCAACGAATAATCGCCTGTGAACGGGAATCCCGGTTTTTAATTTTCGGTTGTACGCCGCGTTAGCATATTTTAAACTTTTCTTTTCAATTGTTTTTTTTTCTCTTTTTGAGTTACTGCTTTTTTAATTTGTACTCTAGGGAGTTAGTTACTTTAGGATTACGTTATTTTAAAAAGAATAAATACTTACGAGTATTACGATTCTGTCTACTAATACGGTTTTTTGAGCTTGGCGATTTCCTTCTATTTATTGGTGTTCAGGTGAAAATTAATAACTAATAAGGTTATAGTCATCAAATTTACCTGACATGCGTGATTTATTACCAGCCTTATTAACGTGTCTGTAGACTATAATCCGTAATATAAATACTTTCGTAAGAATAGGTACTACAGTTTATTAATAATTATAAATGCAAAAGTCTGTAGGTTAGTTAGTTTATTAGTTTGGTGGTTTGTCCATCTTTCACGCAGCAATGGAGCAATGGATCGATGTAATTTCTTGCATAGATTTAGTTAAAGGACAGGCTTTTTATGACACGCGAGTGAAACCGTGGGCAGGAGTATAGGTTTTACAATTACTCAACGAATGTTCATCCAACATTAATTGAAGTCATTCACATGTGGGATTGTGGTCCCCAGACGTAGACCAGTTCAGTGCTAAAAAAGCAAAGATATCAGTAAAATATTTTAGCGGATGCCACGGCACAGTGCGCGGCAGTAGCTAAGCTCCATCTGTCTGCCTGACCGAGCGGCGGCGCGGCGGCGTGGCGGCGGCAGATACCAGGTAATCCTGCCATTTGTCACATTGAAGGAAATACCGCTGGCACTACCCTGAACTTACCTGTGGTCAGGGAGATTTATTTTAGACACGATGACGTTTCTCTCGTGAGGTCGGTCGCTGTTTATCATGTCGTGGGTGGATGCTACTAGTTTGGTGAACGAAAATTATGATACTGGAATAGTTGTAAAAGTTTTTGGTACTCGTCTGGCTAGCTCTTTAAAATTTAAATCATGCTCTACGAGTGTACTGCAAACCGTTCTACGGAATTATACGGCCATTGACGCCATAACGAACAAAAACAGAAAAAAATGGTTGAAGGACAAAAAAAGCGAAAGGAACTACAAATATGTCATAAAATGAGCGAGTAAAAATCATTGTTTTTACAACGGTTTGCATAACTTCATCATTTCACTTTGTTTACCTGTTTCTTGGCTTTCTTCTTAGCTTGGTGGTGATCTAGGCTCTATATTCATTCGGAGAAAACTCTAGCACATCTCTCTAGCAGTGTCCATATGACACTTTTACAGAAAAGTGTCATATGGACACAGCTAGAGAGGTGGAACTCTATGCCGGTATCACAATTTCCTGAGAACAATATCTGAGAATCTTTAAAACAAACAAGCATTCAAACGCAAACCCATTTACTTTATATAAATTGTTACTTTATACTTTACTAATATATACTTTATATACTAAAAATGTAAGTTAGAACGCACAAAAGAAATAAGCCTAGAAAAGTATGTTGTCCATGTCAGTGTATAGCAGAAGCGTGGTACTAAATATCCATACCATACTCCTTGTAGCTTCAGAATTGTCAAGCCATTATATGGCGTGCTGATCGTTGGGCGATAAACACAAACTTGTACCAAATAAAAACCCGGGGAATATTTCCCGCACGTTTTTTACCCCGGGCCGGGATTATGAAAATGATTTCCCCGTGACAGCGCAAAGAAGTGGCGGATCATAGTTATTTGTGTACAAAGATAGACTGCGACCTTGGACAAGAGTAGCGTGGCAATCCTTTTAGAATTTGGTAGGATATTCTTGTTTGATCAATACCTAATTATTATAACCTTAGGTTTTTTATGCTTCAACGTAACAATACGTGACGGTCGTGTGGCTGATATAACGATTGCAGAACGCCTCCCCATAACAATTGCAGTGCCACCCAAGATAGAGATATACAAAAGCTTGCGCGCTGCAGCGCGCTCGTATAGTAAGTGCCAGTTCTGATTTTATGTTGTTAAATATATACTAGTATTTTTCACCTCTTTTTGAACACATCAAGCAAGGAAAGGCGAGATTGAACAAACTACTTTAAAGACGACACAAAATATGAACATTCCCACATAATTACACACACATTATTTAATTTTACTGTCCCGTTCTATTTTCAGAAAGCGTTGCCATCTGAAACATACCTAGTGTTTACGACGCCAATGTAACGGGGTATCAGGGATAAATAATGTATACCACTGTATCTATTTATGGTTTTGTTACTACAATATTTCGCCGGTACAGACGACTGGTAGCACACACCCATCGTAAACCTACAAGATAGAAGAAGAAAGAAAAATAATTAGCATTTTTTTCTAATCTAACAGTTATAATGGACGTTAAATTAGTTACTAGGTGGAAGGACTGACTCTTCTGCGAGTGTCCGTCTTAGTTCGTGTATAGTCTGCCGTTAAACAGTAATGTGCAAGGGTGAATGTGTTCCGGTTTGAAGAGCAAAATAGTCAGTGAAATGACTGGGTTCATGAGACTTGATTCCTAATGTTTCAGGGTAACAAGCGTACAGTAGTGCTGCGCAAGCTTCTATGTTACAATGTTTCGAGTGGCACTGCAATTTTTATGGGCTGGAGTTATGCGTAAGCATGATGGTAACATCAGGAAAACGACCCGCTCGTCTCGTTAAAAGAATTAAAACGTAATGGAAAGTTATGATGTCAGGAATATTCCAAGACTCGGCTCATGACTTTTTCTGGCTAAACTAAACTTTCCTGGCGCCTGCCTAGCTAGCTCCCGTTCGCAAGTTGAAAATTTCGGCAAGCACCTATCGACAGCAAGTTATGCCTAGTTTTTGCTATAATCAGTGTATTTATTTTTAGTTATTTTGATGTAAAAATTTTCGAACTTAAATTTGGTGGATAAAGTTCTTTCTTTCTTTATTTCTATTGATGTGTTCCGGGCTCCGGCAGCTTCACTTGAGAGTTAATCCTATTCTAGATTTAGTCCCTATATGTAATATATGTTATCTTCAACTACATCATTTTATGTTTCATTTGGTATGCAATAAAGAGTTTTTGTATTGTATTGTATTGTACATCGTTGCTTTTTCGTTGCAAAAATCCATTCGGTTGATAAACTTAACAGATAAAATCTCTATCAACAGTTATCACATAAACGTGTTTAAACCCGTCAGTTCAGCGGCTAACCGCCAGTTAGAGCAGTTTAATTGGAGCATCCCGGGAGGTTCAATATAAATTCGGCACAGAGTCCCGGGCGACGGTTCATACTTCAATATTCAAAACTGAAATTCACTGAACGTTTATAATATATACTATTTTATGTCTTGACGTTTAGAACTTTACAGTTTACATGGTTACACTATTTTTTAGACTGTATTTTCTAAAATTTTAGACATAGGCAAATGCACTGGCTGCAACACACTGATATTAGGTGCTTTACAACGGATTTTTAAATCGAGGGCGGTAGCTTGCTAGTCGGGCACTAGTTTCTGCCCTACCACAGTGCTATGGCTGCATCACTATGACAAAGTTTTGATGACTGTCGGTTCAGGATCCTACAATGCGCTAAAGCTAATCCGAACCCCTGACCTACAGGCAGCCGACATCACTACCAGGGTGTTTCAATAAACAGTTTTCTGTCTATTGAGTTTAATTCTTAAAATGTTCTGTAGTTATTCCGGAAGCTGCTCTTAAGAGCTAGTCATACATTAGATGTATAGGTACTAGGCATTTATCTATATCTATACATCTATACAACTAAATAAAATTGAAGTGTCTGTTTGTAATATCAAAATAACAGCTTTTTACTAAATGCATATGAAAGTATATACGGGACCTACACCAAAACAGCCATTTTTAAATTTTTTGTCTGTCTGTCTGTCTGTTTGTTCCGGGTAATCTCCAAAACGGCTGGGCCGATTTTGATCGGACTTTCACTGGCAGATAGCTGATGTTACAAGGAGTAACATAGGCTACTTTTATTTTGGAAAAAGAATTAGAGTTCCGCGCAAAAAATAAAAACCATGAAAGCCAATATCTCCGCGCGGGTGAAACGGCGGGGCAGCAGCTAGTCGTAAATAAATTACTTGTTATTACTATTATACACAGCTAATTTAAAACTACATTCTTCCTCAGCCCTATCATAGTTGGCTACATTTCATACTCTTTTTTAGCAAATAAGTCAGTGAACGACCGGGTTTATGGGACTTAATATCTAATATCACAGGGTAAGGAGCGCAATGCTGTGCCGTGCAAGGCTTTGTGCTATCTAATAGTACCTATATAAAAAAGCAAAGCCGCTGGCAGAAGCTAGTGTACAATAAAGCGGGCATCTATCGTCTACACAACGGTGAAATAATCATCCAGTGGGATCTCGGACTATAACAACTTTAAAATATTAACCGATCTATTGATAAAATTGTTTTAGTTTAATTATAATTATGTCACATTTTGTTCTGTCTCATTAATAAGTACGACTCGTCAAACATATCGGCCTGTCTGCTACAGAACACTGTCTATTTATAATTATTTGTGTCGTTCCTCATTAATTTGTTATAATGAAAGTTATTACGCGGGCAAGTTTAATTGCTTGACCTAAATGCTGGTTGTTTTAGTATTATTAAACAATTAAAGTATAAATAATATTACAATTATTTATTTATGAAATATATTTTATAGTGTTAACCGACACTAGCGGATGTTCACATAAATATATACATCACAAAAATTTCGCTTCCAACAGGATTCGAACCTGCGTCTTCTGGCTTGCCGGGCCAAACGCCTTAACCGCTAGGCTATGGGAGCAATTAATGTTGATTGCGAAATTCTTGATATGATGTATTTCTTTTCGGCTTACAAGCCGTAGCTCCATCTAGCAGACCCGCTTTATAGCGATGCCTACTCCATTGTGATACGTTACAGTACCAATCAAATGGCGAGAGATTTTGCATTATTTAAACTTTATGAAATATATTTTATAGTGTTAACCGACACTAGCTAATTATTTATTATACACTAATTATTTATTTATTATTTATTTATTTATTTAATATTACAATTATAGTTTTGTTTTACAAACAGTGCGGGATTGGTCTGGACATGTTGATAGAATGAGTGACCGAAGAATGACTAGAAAGAGAAATATCTAATCATGATGGCTCAGTGGCTCGCCTATCTGTGTGTCGACGGTTTGAATCTAAATTAGCTTGAGCTTTTGATGAGGGTTTCTTGCCCGTCTTCTTGATTTTTTTTTATTCTTCATTACTTTCTTTTACATAGAAATTTGTATGTTGTACCATAGAAACCAGAGATGGTTTATCTTGGTACTCACATTCACGCTCAAGGTATACACAAACATAAAAATAAAAATAAAAAACAAATAAAAATTAATCTTAAACCAACTACTTAGCACTAACCAATTACCAATACCAATTTGGAACGGGCACTTAGAGTCCCCTGGAGCCCAGTGAATAAAGAATTTTGAATTTGAAAACACCGTGATGCCACCATTCAAATGTTTCAACTTCATATTTTGCATCAAACAAATAAGGGTTCGGATTAATAAACCTTCGCA
Organism: Crocallis elinguaria; assembly: GCA_907269065.1. NCBI lineage: Eukaryota > Metazoa > Arthropoda > Insecta > Lepidoptera > Geometridae > Crocallis > Crocallis elinguaria. The sequence goes on along the minus strand of OU026073.1, from coordinate 22,292,646 downwards.
CTACGTGGTGTAGGTACTATCTACTGAGCTGTTATTGGATAATTTTCGCAGTAAAAGGTTTCGAACAGCAGGTTTCGATTTAACCTACCAACATGCTGGCAGGACATTTAGTACCCGCATGGCTAGCTATCACCCAAAAGTTGGAAATCTGTCACTACAGCACCTATATATAACTCTGCGAGACACTTCGTTCATCTAAATAGGCCTTATGCTTTTTAAAGTAATTCGCATTACACTTTTACTCACACAGTCGAGTTATTAAACAGGTGTCATCACAGCTGATCTTTTGACCCTTCGCTAAGAAACAAAAAGAGACAGAGCTATAATATGCTCGTCTCACCGTTGCACCTGACGTATGACGTCATAACAGGTGGCCACCAACCGTCAAATGAACCACAGGTTAAATTAATTACAACCTAGTTTTTGTATTCTGATAGTCAACGACGGAAGTTGCTTAAAAGTTTTTTTGCATGTGGTGTGTTTGTGGAACAGATGTAAGGCGTGTGCGGTCAAGTGAAAAATGTTAGTAAAAAATGTTTGTGAATTGACGCGACGATGGCTCAATGGTAGCGGTGTCTCCCACCAACCGTAGGTCGATGGTTCTAATCCTACAAAGCAAAGAGTAACCTCGTGACGCAACCACAGTGATAAGGTATTTTATAGTACTTGCCAGGCTAGCTACTGCCCTTAGTATTGACGGCCTTGTGGTTAAGTTGGTAGTAAGGGCATCGGGTTCCATTCCCGGCCGGGGCAAACTTTGGGTGATGAACATAAACTTTGTGTTCGAGTCTTGTGTTTGTCCATAGCACCTGCGACACAGGGAATCCTAGTGCAGAGATGTGAGCGTGTAAAGCTTTTATCGCTGTGTTCCGGCGGTTGCACTTGAGATACCTAGACGACTGCCTAATCTAGGTTTAGGTATCTGCCATCTTTCACTACACCATCGTTTAAGATCAGTCAAGATACCTATTGGTTAAACTCTAGATTATCGTGCATAAAAAAATATAGTATGCCGCCAGACACCATAGAGTGGCATAGAGTAACAATCGTATAGACACGGCATATTGACACGCGGATGGAGTTGCGGAGCGAAGCGCGGTCGTCAGATTGACAGATCCATTTGTGCACTGCTTTTTCATTTTAGGGTATATATGTGTAGCTAGCTGGTGCGAGTATGGCTCGGTATAAATTTATTTAATGATATTGCTTTTAGATTCTCTTACGAAATTTATTTATTTATTTTCGAAGTTACTTGACTTTGGGAGAGTATTACAGTTTCCCACTTCGTCCACCCAAGGCCCAAAATAGATTAAATAAGAAATAGGTTAACGGTTGCCAGGAAGAGATCGCTTCAGCGATACGACCATTTTAAGACATTTTTTGGTGTGCCAATCAGTGTGTCTGTCCACTGTGGTACATAAGCCTCTATAAGCCAGATATTCGGCTCTTCTTCTCCAGTCACTGCCAGAAAATAAAGCAAAAGAAGCAGTTAATAAAGTGTTAAGTATAATTAAAGTTTTTTATTTCATTTTGTTAGGTGATAATCTATCAGTACTGGCATAAAAATATGTGTGACAGTATTTCAAATACTTATACATAGAACCGTTTAGAAGATTTGCCTGTCACAGCATTGTAATTTCGTGTTCAAATAAAGTGTGAAAATTGTTTATTAATTAAATAAAGCTAGTACGAACCTCTACAGTACCAGTAATTTATTGATGACGATACAATTAAAAATACCTGCGTCCTATATAATAATTTTTTTTAAGTTTGACGTTTTATGTAATTGGAGTAAAACGCTTAATTATGGCATAGAGTAGGTAGCGCCGTAGACACGGCGTATCGATGCGGACGCGGTAAAGTGGGCTCTTCTGATTGACAGATCCATTTGTACAGTGCAGTCTCATGTCTGGATTGAAACACGGATATATTAACTGTTGCCGGCGGATTTGCCTAACCACAATTTGAATTTAGAAATTTAAAACTGCAGCAGTTCGAAATTTCCATAAAATAATATTTTAAACAAAAAACAATTCAAATTCAAATTCAAAAGTCTTTATTCAAATAGGCCCCAAAGGAGCACTTATGAAAGTTAAAATGACTCTAACAGCGGGCCTCTGCAACATTCGTCTACCCGAATCACAGACTAAAACTAATGCTGTCTTTATCAGAACATAATAAATGACAAAGACACCAACAGACCCGATCCGTGCTCAAAGTCAACGAACCTTCCAGAAACCCACATAAAATAAATATTTTTGATGTTTTTTTTTCTCGGTATGAATGAATATGACGCGCTATAATTTTTTTTCCAACATTATCATTCTTACGCTCCCACTGCTGGGGTAACAGCCTTCTCTCAGAAAGTGAGAGTACGGGCCATAATCCACCACGCGGGTCCAGTGCGGCTTGGCGGATGTAACATATTCTCGATGTTTGTGGTTCTTGAACATGTGTTTCCGCACGATGTTTTCCTTCACTGTTTTAGAGCGAGTGTGAGAAATCCGCACATAACTTGATATAAGTCATTGATGCGGGCCGACTCGAGATTCGAACCATGACCCCTGAAAGAGATTTAAAAACTTTTAAATTTAATCACTTTCTAAAAAAATAGTTAATGTTATGTCTCCAATACTTTTATGATTTTGTGTAAATAAGGAAGTTCCCTCATCGCATCCTGTTGTATATGTAGAGTACAGACAGTCGAGACAGATTTTTCCACGTATATACCCTATCAGTTATTATAAATAGGTATTGATGCCCCATAATGGGCCCAGTAATGGAGCCGTAAGTGCCATTGACACTCGGTTTTCATGAGCTGTCATCATACGAAGCATGGCCGCGAGTTGACGGAGAATGAATGGAATTGATATTTACAGCGAGGTATCGATTACTATTCTTTTTTGTAATGTTACTTCATTTCTCCGTTAAGTCACAACCAATTCATGACTCCTTTTTTTTCAAGGATACTCTTTTTTTAAATTTGATTAAAGAAAACAACACCCAACGGTGGATAAAGGTCTGGAGTGGCACTGCAATCGTTATCGGCCGGCGCTATGCTTACCATCAGGCTGACTCGTCACGTTATATTATAAAAAAGATATAATATTCTTAGAAACTTTAACTATTTTAGACTAAAAAAAACAGAAATTAGTAACAAATACAATTAATTTAATGATTTAACAAATAATTCAACAATTAAATGAAAAAGCAACGATTGAAAAGACAACCGAATCGTAAGAGCGCAGGCCGGCAAATGAGGCGGCGCTCAGTGAGCTCGCCCCTTATATAGGCGAGTGCGGGGGTGGCCAGTTGAAGAAATTTATTCTCCTAACACGGCCTCTCCTGACATGGCGGCGTCCTCGCAGCCAACTCGATGACCGACGGAGCAGCACCGGCAGCAACATCCTCTTCGCTGGGCACCGCGACGTCGCTGGCGCAGCGCGGCGTGACGTCTCCACGACGCGAAGGGGGCGCCGTGACGTCACCGCGACGTGACGATGCTTCAGCACTGTCCTGGTCTAGACACAATGTTTCATAGTCCTCATCATGACCTAAAAGAATAAACAGAGGTCATGAACAAATAAAGTTATTTTCAACTCGACTGAAATGCGTTTTGTTTAAGTGAAAGCATAACAGCAACATAGGATTTACACAAGCCTCTTCCCGGAAAAACATCAACGCTCGATGGTAGTGATACCAGAGACTAACATGACACGTCCAGGTCAACTAGGATACCTATACAGGATTTACTCAAGACTCTTCCCGGAAAAACATCGACGCTCGATGGCATTGACACCAGAGACTAACACGACACGTCCAGGTCATCAAGATGCCTGCGCAACATAGGATTTACTCAAGACTCTTCCCGGAAAAACATCGATGCTCGATGGCACTGAGACCAGAGACTAACACGACACGTCCAGGTCATCTAGGATACCTATACAGGATTTACTCAAGACTCTTCCCGGAAAAACATCGATGCTCGATGGCACTGAGACCAGAGACTAACACGACACGTCCAGGTCATCTCGATGCCTGCGCAACTAACATAGGATTTACTCAAGACTCTTCCCGGAAAAACATCGATGCTCGATGGCATTGAAACCAGAGACTAACACGACACGTCCAGGTCATCTCGATGCCTATCCAGGGTTTATACCAGACTCTTCCCGGAAAAACATCGTTGCTCGATGGCATAAACACCAGAGACTAACACGACACGTCCAGGTCATCCAGGATACCTGGTGCAAGTCCCGTGTGCCTGCAACAATGATAAAATCAGTAACTAAAAATACAAGTCACAAGTAGCTTACTGCTGTCAAAGAATGCGGAGCAAGCGTCTGGCGTCCATTCGCCACGCCATGGAACCAAATATTCGGCGGCGGCTTGCGTGGTCTTTCCATAAGCACCAGCCAACAACCGTAACTCATAACGCCCATTCGGCAGAATCTTAGTCACACAGTAAGGTCCGCGCATCCCGCTGTCTAATTTACCCGTGCTTTGTGTCTGTTTGGTTACAAAGACTTGATCCTTCAAAGCAAACTTTCGCGGAGCAGTCCTATGTTTGTTAACGTATTCGTCCTGCTGTTTCTGATTGTCGGATAGTAAGCTCTCAGCTCGTTGGCGGCGGATCTCGCGCCAAGCCTCACGGTTCGAGTTAGAACCCTCTACAGCGATGTTCTTGATTAGTGAACTGATAACGGGCGTTGTAGTTTCGGTGCCGATCAACAAATTAAGAGCAGAACACTGTGTGGTCTTTTGTTTTGTGATATTAAGAACCAACTGCAGCTTCCATAGAACATTCGACCATATTTCAGACTTGTGGTTAACCTCTATCCTGATCATATTAAGAACCGTCCGGCAATATCGCTCTACTTGGCCGTTTGATTGGTGCATACCAGGTGTTATGAAATGCAACTGAATGCCGATATCGGACATCCAATTTTTGAAATCTGCACTTTCAAACATGCGACCTCGGTCACAGACAAGCAATTCAGGTGTACCAAACAAGGAAATAGCGTTAGAAATAACGCGTTTGAGCTCGGAACTATCTTGCCTAGACATAGGATAAAGGAGACAATACTTCGTAAAAGAGTCAACAAGAATGAGAACGAATTTATATCCGTTTGACTCGGGCAATACGCCTAACACATCAACATGTACAGTCTTAAATGGGTCAGATGGCTTTTGCCATGAAGTTATGGGTTGAAGAGATGCCCTAGGTACTCTCTTATGCGTAATACACACGACACAGTGGGTAATGTATTTCTTAACGAAATGACGCATTCCCGGAAACCAAAAATGCTTTACGATTAAATCGAACGTTTTATCGGCGTTAATATGATCGTGTTCGTCATGAAAAGCACGTAACAAGCTCAACCTATAAGCCTTCGGTACATAACAAAGTAAGCGTGTATCTTCCCCAGTTACGTTATATTTGTAATACAAAAGATCGTTCTTTTTAACATACCGAGTACTATCGAGTTGACCGTCATTTAATTTTTCTAACATCGTGGTAGTTTCCTCGTCAGCCGCTTGTGCCACTTGCGCCCAGTTTAACGGCTTTTTCGCTGCACAAACGTTGACTGGATTTCTACTAAGGTAGTCGGCATGAGGCATCAGAGTACCTTTGCGGTACTCCAATGTGAAGTCATAGTCTTGCAGATACATCCACCAACGCGCCACTCTCGGCAGGAGATCCTTCTTTCGTTGCGTCATTTTAAGTGCATTGCAATCAGTTACAACTTTAAAATGCTGTCCAATTAAATATTGACGAAAATGCTGCAACGCTTTAACAACAGCGAGCGTCTCCAGCTCGTATGAGTGGTACCTTGGTTCTGCGCCTACAGTTACTTTACTAAAGTAAGCTACAACACGTTTACGTCCGTCATTATGAACCTGCATTAATACCGCACCGTAACCAGCTGAGCTGGCGTCTGTGTGAACTTCGGTAGGTAGTTTCGGGTCAAATATAGTGAGCACAGGCTCATTTGTCAAAATCTTAATAATGTCTTGTCGTGCATCCTCTTGTTCTGTGCCCCAATTAAAAACAACACCCTTACGAGTCAAGGCTGCAATGCAAGCTGTCTTAGTGGCATATCTTGGAACGTAACGTCTAAAATACCCGGCTAGGCCAAGAAACTGGCGTACTTGCTTAACATTTTCCGGCACTGGCGATTTAATCAGTGCTTCAACTTTACGGGGGCTCGGCCGTACCTGACCATCACTTATCAACCTTCCAAGATACTCCACTTCTTCAGCCAGAAACGTGCATTTGCGCAAATTAATGGAAAAGCCTGCCTCCGTTAGGGTTTTTAACACAGAATCGAGAAGCTCTAAGCCTTCCTGGATGGTGCAGCTCGGAAGGAGCACATCATCGATATATACTAGTACGCGACCAGAATCTATATAAGGTTTGAGTGTGTCGGATATGATTCGCTGATAAACAACTGGTGCGTTCGCGAGACCATATGGCATTTTCAAATATTCATAGTGGCCTTCCGGCGTCACGAACGCAGTCTTCGCTATCGAGTCCTCACTCAACTTAATTTGATGGAAACCGGTTACCATGTCGAGCGCAGAGTAGTATTTACTCTCTCCAAGCCTATCTACGTGATCATCGATCAAAGGAAGTGGAAAACGGTCTTTAACAGTTAACTGATTCAAAGCCCTAAAGTCTACTACCATCCTATCGGAGCCGTCCTTCTTTTTGACTAATAGGATAGGACTAGCATAGTCAGATTGTGATTCCCTGATAATCTCTTTGTCTAACAAGTCGCGAACAATAGCGCGTACCCTCAACTTTTCATCATACGACAATTTGTACGGTCGATAACAAACGGGAGAATCACTCGTGAGTCGAATGTGCATCTGTCCGGTTTTGACGGTAGTCGTAGCTGTACCGGTTAAAAAGCTGTCAGAATATTTGTTGAGAACATGTACAAGACGATTTTTATCATCGCCAACCAAAGGGGTATTAACTTGATCGACTTGCACGTTCGATTTCACTTGCGACACACTACTAACAACAACGGCGTTCTTTCTAACTATTCGTTGAGAGTCGGCCGTACGGATATATTCGACTCCCTCTCTATTGAGTACATCGGTACCGATAATAACAGGAGTGCTAAGACAACCGCGAGGAACAACATAGAAATCAACTTCTAACGATATCTCACTCAACTCGATCGGCAACGTAACATAAGATGTCGACTGTATTTCAGTACCACCTAAACCACGCAACAATTGAAAACCAGGGTTCATTTTGCAAGGGAAGTGTTTCAACAAATCGGACGTAATTAATGAAATGTAAGAGCCACTGTCAATCAGTACATCAACAGGAATACCACAGATAACAGCGGCTGTCACATCACGGTTTTTGAAATTACTGTCAATGTCACGACAAAAGTTGACATTGCCTTTATTACGCGATTCGGAACGTTCTTTGGCGAAACACACATTCTCGTTATGACCACTTTTCTTACAGAACGAACATTTCTCTACTGGTGGCCTCGAATTAGTAATGTCACTTCTATTTTGTGCTAACGTTGAAGGTTTTGGTTTCTTAGGACAAGAATTGTACCCATGGCCCCAACGGCCACATGTAAAACAACGCACAGGAGAATCTTTCATGGGACGTTTACGCGGATTGGTATCGTTCGATCTACCCACACTAGCGCTTGTAGACGGTAGACTAGGAAAACTTCGTTTACGATTAGCGGCGTAAGACTCATGCGTTTTAGGTTTTACATAGACAGATAAAAACTCGACTATATTTTCAGGCATAAGTTTTGGATTAGTAGCCGCTGCACGTAATTGGGGGTCTACTATACCACGAATTATAATTGCAGACAAAAGCTCATCACTAAGGCCCTTCACAACACGTAATCTAAGCAACGACCTACGTGCATATTCTGCATAAGTTAAGTACCCATCAGAATTGCTACACATAACCTCAAATAGGATATTGGCAACATCAATATGTCGCGGACACAGCGATTTCAGTTCTTGTTTGAAATTAGACCATTTGCGCTCGGTATGCGACCACTGGCTTAACCAAGAACGCGATTCACCTTTCAAACAATTACCGATACGGGCCAAACACTCATTATCGTCCCAACGGTTCTTAATACGGGCACGGTCTACTTCATCACACCACACAATAACATCATGAATAGCGGGATCAAAATCAGAAACAAAATAATGGTTCGGTCTCACCGGGTTCAAGGCGTTGATTGCGTTAACCAGTCGTTCAGCTGCGTCTCCGCTTGTCGGTGGGGCGGCGGTGACAGACGGGATGTCGGGCACGGTCAGCGGCGCTGCTAATGCCGGCTGCACAGGTCCATGCGAGCAGCATGGTGTGCTGGGCGGCGCGTGCGCGGCCGCTTCGACGCTGACCAGCGAAGTCTGCGAGCCGCTGGGGCGCCCACGAGGCGCGGCGACTGCAACTGCGCTGCTCGTCTCGGAGCCAGAGCGCTCTTCAAGCGCGATCAACCTGTTGAGAATAACTCCCAGCTGCTGCCCAATATTGGGCGACGGCGACGGCGTGCGCTCTCTTGTACGACTAGATTTGTCCTTTCTTTTCGCGGGAGGCATTGCGTACCACGGATTTTAAAATCAGGAATGTTACCAGCGAAGCAACGTCGTCTGATCCCACTTCTGATCTTAGAAACTTTAACTATTTTAGACTAAAAAAAACAGAAATTAGTAACAAATACAATTAATTTAATGATTTAACAAATAATTCAACAATTAAATGAAAAAGCAACGATTGAAAAGACAACCGAATCGTAAGAGCGCAGGCCGGCAAATGAGGCGGCGCTCAGTGAGCTCGCCCCTTATATAGGCGAGTGCGGGGGTGGCCAGTTGAAGAAATTTATTCTCCTAACAATATATAAATAGGTACTCTCAAAAGACATCAAAAATATCCCATCATATACAAATACTAAAAATGTGAAAATGTTTGTTCGTCCCCCACGCAGCAACGGATCGATGTTAATTTTTTGCATAGACATCGTTTATGGAGAGTTACATCGGTATGCGTTTTTTCGGAAAATTGCACAGTGTAACAGGTATTTTACAGGTATTATTCAGCCCAAAAATACTACACTACGTGCACAGAACCGCTCCACTCGGCGGTCATAATAACACTGACTGATACGACTCGATTCACTCAAGACCGCCGGATAAAAAAGGCTCACACTATATGTCAATAAAAATCTACAACAAGCTCCCAAACATATTACAAAATGAACAAAAAGACCACATTTTCTACCGGAAACTAAAAATCTTACTAATACAAAAATGTTACTATACAATTAATGATTACTTAAATGATAAAAATATTTCAGTCTCATAAAATGCATAATTATTAACAAAATTATGTTTACTTTAGTTCTTTTTATTATTATTTTACATTTACCATAACTTGTGATCTCATACTAAGTATTAAGTAGGTAGTATAGATAGGTATAGAATAATATTATAATAATATTAATTTTTTTTTTTTTGTGTAGTGTTAGTTATCATAATTTAACATAGTTTTATTAATTAGGTAATATAAGTTTGCTACGCCCTAACAGGGTGCATAGATTTATACAAAAGTAGGTACCTACTCCATTGTATTAAATGTATGTATGCAAGAAATAAATAAATAAAATAAATAAATAAATAAATAAAGTCAATACACACGGTTCCAATGTAAATCTCCACGCTTTTAGAACTACGGGCACTAGTAGCAAGCTTTAACGAAGGTTTCTAGTACTTACACTAAGCCTCAATACTCTTAGGTATCTCACACATGATAGATTACCATTAAAATGTATTAGATCTAATTTCCTAGTACTTAATCTGTTGTGAATCGATTACGGTACCTACAGCAATTAGGAAGTTGTTTGTCTTAAATGTTGATATAATACTCCGAGTACTACCAGGAAATAACAAGTTTTGATTGGTTGATTTAAGCAGCTTTGAATAATGTGTATGTGAGAGAGAGTGCGTATGTGAGAACTATTTTAATTTGAGACTGAAATAGAAAATGACTAAAAGCGGGAACCGACCCCATTTTTCCGCGTGGTATTCTTTAACGGTACCTAGAATCATTTAACTCTCATGAGCGCTCTCGTGGGGCACATGTGAATAAAGAGATTTGAATTCCCTGCGCATAAATTATTACAGGTATATCTAAAAGTAACCAGTGCTTTTGTATATATCGATCTTTCATACATTAGTCATACTTTGACCTGTAATAACCTTAAAATTCACATTAGGTTTCGTTGAAAATTATTTTGAATAAAACCTTCTAATTACTAGATATTGTGTACTAAATTTTAATGAGCTTGATAATTCGTTGATTGTAATTATTAGAAAGCTTCTTTACAATGAGTTCATGTAAATTGTTTAATATCAAAGGTAAATGAAAATAATAATTATTTATATTAATAAAGGCTTTGTACGGCATTTTCAGTGCTCACGTTGAAGTGTGTTGCCAACCTGTCGGTGTGTTCCGGGACCTGCCCTTGAGAGCCGGTTTTATTCTTGTTTTTTAATTTATTTGATGATGAGACGAGCTAGTCGTTTGCCTAATGGTAAGCGTCAACTGCAGGCCACCCAGAACTTCGAAACTCAAAGGTCTACGCGGCATTGCTGCGCGATCTTTATATGGAAGCATTACCGTGTTCCGGTTTGATGAGCCAAATAGTGAAATTACTGGGTTTATGAGACTTAATACCTAATGTCTCAGGGTAACGACGCACTCCAGTGCCACGCAGGCCTTTGTGTTTCAAAGTTCTGGGTGGCACTGCAATTGTTATGGGCTGGCGTTATGCTTACCATCAGGCAAACGACCCGCTTGTCTACGTAGTCCTTTAGAATTTAGAAAAAAGAACGTTCTCTACCTGTGACTACCTTTCCTATAAGCACGGAGCCGCGCGGGCTGGGCTAGTCTTTACAACAAAACAATAGTCCCATCACAAAAGTAACTACATAATTGTCAATTTGAAATACCGAAAACTCACACAAAGACTCGAATATCAACGTCTGTAGTCACGCGAGCTCGTTACTGTGTCGTAAACAAACGTTTACAGAAATAATTTACAAGGAAAATTCCGATACCAACGAAACAAGGTTAAAAAACCAGCTCGAATTATTGGAAAGAGATCTTTAGACACGATCAGGGCTTGTTGCTTACTGATTTTAGGGTCATTCTTACCATATAATTAGCGTAACTTGACTCACCAATGGTTAAAATTAAGCAATGTTCGCAGCGGTCAGTACTTGGATGGGCGACCGCCTAAAGCGATACCGTGCTTTGGAGGACATGTTAAGGCACTCTCTGAAGCAAAACGTCTTGTTTTTCGTCGCACAAATGTCTATACATAGTATCAGCAAATTGAAATATAGAAGTATAGCCAAGCGTTTACAAAAAATACTTATCTATAAAATATTTCACAAAAACGAACCAGTTGAAATTGAAAAAAAAAACGCAAAATAGATCACGAAAAATTTTGTTGTCTCGAAATTCTCAATATTTTGAACGACAATTATGATATGTTTTGTAACCAAAAGAAAGGAAATTTAATCATCTAAACTATCTAAAAATATTTAAAAAATTTCTTGATTAAATACAAACTGCGAAATAACGTTCCACTAAAAGAAAACGCATCGCCATTTTCAACCTTATTTCTTTACCAAAGGATTATACCTAAAGATGGCTCTGAACACACCGATAGGTGCTTGGTGACTTTCAACTTGAAGGTGGTAACTAGCTAAACCAGCACTAGAAAATGCTCGACCACCATTCTATGGTTGCATCGTGATACATAGATACACTCTTACTTGAAACACAGTATAAAGAATGCTAAATAGATATTTACAAAAAACTATCGCAATGGGTGGCCTTAGCGCTCATAATCTTCCAGACGATTGCTGGTGGGCTTCCGAATACTAAGATACTTAAGTTCAATCTTAGTTCAGGAACGGAAAGCTCCCGCCAGTGATGGCCTTAGACCCTGAACGTTATTGATAACATCTAGACTGCCATAACTGTATTTCCTACATTAAGCTTTGATGTACTTATCTTTTAGAACAAAATTGTAGTATTTTTTATTATGAACCTAAAAGCACAGTCAAATCGAAAATATATAACCGTGACTTTCAGTTATTGAGCATGAGATTATATGAACATAAATCTCACAGAAAGTTCATGTTTAAAAAGCTCTTCCAAAAATATAAGCAAAACCATTAAAATCGTAGAAATAGTACTCATATATCAACCTGGTACACAGTTAACTATTTTTTCTAGAAATACCTGCTCCATTAAATAGAGGTATAGCTTAAAAATAATACTGAACGTTATTAAAACAATCCAAAACCCACGCCAGAATTTGAAATTCCCTCAGAGAAAGCTCTAAAAGACGGCTGAGTATCTGAAATAGGGCGCCACTCCAGAACGGTTGTCTTCACCGAATTCTGGTGACCTGAAGTGTCCGCACACATGCACAGAACTACCCCAGTGTAACACACGCACGCACACAGCCACAGGGCTGCCGGGGCTCAGTCAGTGTCGGTTGTGCCGTGGCGCGAGCAGCACGCTATCGCGCCCAATCTCGTATCGAACCCGAATCGAACGCGGTGTTTTCATTGGATTGAACCCATGTGTCAGTATCAGCCAGTACCTATTTTTTAAATTAAAATAAATGTGTTATATTAACAGTGATGTGTTTACGAGGATGCTGTTAAAAGTGTGAGATCGGTGTGATTTTGGAACGTAATTACGTCAACCGTAAGCTATTTTGGTTGATTTATTTTTTTTATAACGCGGCCGAAGCTCGGGATGACCTCGATGTTTTCTCTCGTTCGGCTGAATAGATTGATGATCCTTGCCTAGATGTGCGCGCGATATTTTTCTCACTGTCAGATCGGCGATGGGTTCGAAATTCAAATGCGTTCCATATTTTTCCCTTTTATTACTAATAGCCTGTGTTTTTTCCGTTTCAATTGGAAATCGGGAATGGAAAATGTTAGGTAAAAGTTGTTTGATTACTTTTTAAAACGTTGGCACTGAAACAATTCCTTTACAAACACTTTCTCATTATCCTCTAAAGTCACAAATTTTCCTCTAAGATCACCAATTTTCCAGTACACAACGAAACATAAAATTAAAATATTATGTTCTTTGTTATTCTTAAATCACGTACGTAACAACATTCAAGTGTTACGTTTGAATTCAAAATAGAAGCGATCTGTACGTTGTTTTTATTTAGCACAAATTCCTGAAGGGTCACACATAATCCGCATGAACACTGTAGATAAGCTTTGGAAAGCATTTATATAATAGGACATAATGTCGCTCTACTGATTCCACTAATATCAACACGCTTATTATGCGGTAGACAGAGAGAAAGAAATGTCACGTTATCCGTGTAAACTTCTTTCGCTTTAATAAGAATTTTGTATAGTAATGAATTTTCGGCTTTTTGCTTTCATATTTATTAACTAAATACTTTATTGTACTCTATGAAAAGTACACAACTAGGAGTTAGTGCTAAAGTTTCTATCAGTCATAGGCTTATTGTACCTACAAGAGAGAGATGTCTGCGTGCATCAACGATATTTGACACAAGACATTGCTCTAAAAAGCGATGAACCGGCTTCAGTGACAAACTAATGAACCGATTTTGTTCAATCTTCTATGGAAGCAACCTTAAAGTATGTACAACTTTATATGATTTCAAATATAAAAAATCAAATCGGTGTATAAATGACGGAGAGCTGAGGTAACAAACATTAAAAAAAATACGCACCGAATTGAGAACCTCCCCCTTATTTAATATCCCTTAAAAAAACCCATAAAGAATTTGTAATAATTTTGTAATATTACCTACTTATATTTTTTTTATTGATAATATATTTTAAATGTTATTATAGTGTGTAAGCCTTAGCATATCGACGCTAAAGCATTTATACCAATTGATCCATTAAAACTTAGAGACAAAGTTTTGCTCTACTTTAAGCTTGTTATATTCTGGGACATCTTCTATTGTTAAAACTGCTAACAGAAATACATAGTGGAATTTTCGTAGTAACGTTTAGTTTATTATCCGACTACGGCGAAGCAAAAAGGAGAGTTATGATTTTTTTCATAATGGTTTCACTAAGTAAACATAATTCATCATCGATCGGATCATCACTTAACACCAGGTGAAATAGTGAACGCAATGTATAAAAGACACCACCAGATTTTAAACAATAACTTTATCCTGGAGGCTACTATACCTTTCCACTCCTCTCCGTTTTGGGGCACAATGGACAAGCCCCTATATGTATATATCTATTTGCTATTCATGCAATATATATTTGTTTCTAGTATTTATACCATGTGATGTACTTACATCTCATTAAAAAAGGTTTTTCCATTTTAGATTTTTAAATTTTAAAAAATATACTTATGTCACTTCTCTGTTTTAGGCTGCACTCGTGTGAAATTACGGTCAAAGTCTATAGCAATCACGAATAGCGTAGCTTAATATTATTGAAAGAATTTTTTAAATCGGTCCGTTGACCTGTCGTATCAGAGATTAGCTGTAAGAACCACAAAAATTTAAACTTGTGTTAGAGTCTAGCTACTAAACATCCCTTAGCTGCGTGTTTAAATATAAACAACCACAAATCTTGATTAAAGTAGCATCTAAACCTTGTCTAACTGCATTCTGTTTTGACTTTTCTAGTCGTTTTAGAATCTTTATACACTGTCTAGTTCAGGCATTTAAAAGTTGTTTTTTTTTTTGTGGTAACACGGTACCTAATAGAAAGAGAATAATCATAAAAATTAGAAAGGAGACGGTCGCCATCTGTTTTAACTAGATTATATTTCTTTTTTCAAATATAAATGTATTTCAATAAAAAATAGTAACGGCGTGGGAATGAACTTTACGTCTTGCTCCAGCAGAACATTTCCATGTGAAATATATAAATATTTTGTCGGTGGAGTCGCGATCAAAGTTGGTCGCATCACGTACGAAATGAAATATCTAGAGATGGGGAATGTGAACATATAAACACACACATATTAAGCTTTTTTATAATATTTGATAACGAGACGAGCTGGTCGTTTGCCTGATCGTAAGCATAACTTCGGCCAAATTGCAGTGCCACTCAGAATTTTGAAACGCAAAAGCCTGCGTGGTACTACAGTGGGCTCGTTAATCTGAGACATTAGCGCAGAGCTTTTGATGGAAAATACCTTGTTGCGACTATAGCATGCTAGGGCATTTTCTAGCACTCGCCTGGCTACCCTCAAGATGCAGCAGATCTTGAGGATGATAGTAATCACCATAAGCCTACCTACAACACAACTAACACACTCTTGCATTTGCAATTTTCCGTCACTCTTCGACTACTCATTATCTCCACAGGCTCCAACTAAAGAAGCATGCCCATTTCTATAATTGTAAAGACATTGCAACAAAGTAGTCCCGGCTAAGATTAGTACCACCCCAGCTCTTCCCTTGGGGCCGTAAGTGCCAGCTAAGGGAACATTCAGGATATAGGCAGTAGCATTGTCCTCTGTTAACATCATAATCAACTGCGATCACCAGGACGCCAGCCAAGAGTGCTTGATGGCAAGATCCCCCGGTCATGGGGGAGACTGTTCATCAGTAGACGTTTTCCAGTTGATGATGAACAACGTTTACTTTAATATTTTCATTCATAACGACGGAGATATTTAAATTCAATATACAAATTGTCATACGGCCCGAGTTGAACATGACTCTTGTACGCGGTTGATACATAAAACATTTTGTTAAATTGAATTGAAATCGAAGAAAATAAAAAGAAATTGAACAAGATTTCTTTGATCTTGTGAGAAATATAATATTTACACTTTAAAACGATACAAAACTAGCGTCTTTAAAGATAACAGTAATGGAGAAGTTTTATGTTTTTTCGTTAGTTTGATGGTAGGTAAGCATTAGGGTAGCCCATAACAATTGCAGTATCATCCAGAACTTTGAAACAGAAAGACCTACGTGGCACTGCAGTGGTCTGCCGCCAAGCAGAAGTATAAATTACTGTATTCCGGTTTGATAACCAAAGTATAGTCAGTGAAATTACTGGGATTATGCGACTTAATGCTTACTAACTTACCTAATTTCTCAAGGTAACTTCAGCTTATTGCAGTGCCGCGCAGGCCTTTGTGTTTCAAGGTTCTGAGTTGCACTATAATTGTTAAGGGCCAGGCATATACTTCACTCTTATTTGCTTATCACACAAAAAGTGTAATGTATTCAGGGTTCATGTATTTATGTGAGTTTCTTTATTCCACCATACATTATAAAGGCCTGAACAGATTAGGATGTATGGGATATCGTCGAATCCTTACTTACATCTGGAGTGGCACTGGCTAGGGCAGTCGTGAATTTTCATTTATTTTATTTACTTAAGTTTATCTTATTTACTTAATTATATTTATGATTGTTTCTTAATTACTAGGGTTGTAAAATATTGTAAAGCCTCTCATTTCAAAGTCCGTTATTGAAGTAGGGACTATCAAACTGAAGTAGATATTTAGATCTGGAAAAAGGCTCTCCCTAACTAGATTTGGGTTCAAATCAGATGACGAGGCAATTCCGCCCAAACGTGCTCTACTTTCTAGTTCGTTCGTTCTTTTCTAACGAGTTATATTCATGAACTGTACCGATATTAATGTAGAGTTGTAGAGAAGGAGGCCAAGTTTCTGCGAATATTGGAAGTTTGTATGAGTAGTGTTAGTTTTTCAATTTCATTTTTATGCGTTCTTTTTATTGGGAGAGTTTGGGAATTTTCCAAAATCAGTTTCTCTAGACCAGATTTCGATATGAAAATTTGGTAATATGTAAAAAATGAATGAGTTTTACCTCATAGACTATACATAGAGTAGTAAAATCTTAAATTAAATAAAAAGGACATAAATGTAGTTAATATGTCCCTAAATAACAATAAAGTTTAGAAAATGAAGGCTTCTTATAAAAGGATATTATTTAGTTATTGATAAAAATGCAATAAGTTTACACTAAGATTCAAATTCAATATCCTGGCGTCAGGAGGGCCCACATTTAGTTAAAACCAAAGACTCAGGCTAAATAATCTGTGGTTAAAACACTCTCTATTGCACAACTTAATTCCTTCAACTCCGTTCTATCTGCGGACGACCAGACGCTCAGCAATGTGTCACCCCGTTATGGTTGAAATCACTCCTATTCACACTAAGTGTTTTGCTTCGACTTTTACAATGCGCACTGATAAAGAGTGGAATTCCCCACCAGCGTCTGAGTTTCCCGAAAAATGTATTCTGGAACTCTTCAAAACGAGAGTGAACAGGTACTTTCTAGGTAAACGTGCTGCATAGTCGACCGCATCGTCGCTTACCATCACGTGAGATGGCGGTGAAGCGGTGAAACTACAGAATATAAAAAAGAAAACTAGTGACATATCCATAAATAATATCCATCAGTTACATAAATGGATCCTAAATCCCACTTTGAATCCCTGGATTAAATCTTTTCAGGAACAACTATTATAGGTATCGATCTCTGGTATTGCAGATCTTTGATATAGGCGGTCGTAACCACTTAACTCAAATGGACCGCTTGCTTGTCTGTCACTTATTTCTATAAATAAAAAAGAATTGCTTTTTTAATAACTACATAAAGATATGACCCAATGCGAGAATTGAACCCTTTTTTAAACAATAAAAATCAAGTTCATCAACCTTCACACTACACCATGGGAGGCGCCAACTCTGCGATGTATCCCTTCACCCTTATAAATAAATAAGTAAAGCTTACACACTTATGCTCTGCACTGGGATTCCGATTGTCGCAGGCGGCATGGACACACAATACAGAAGACAAACAAACAAACACTAAAAACTTTGTAATTGCCACACTTAGCTTGCTTACGCCGGGATCGAATCCTCGCTTGGTAGGCAGAGTATCTACTATCTACAAAGTTAACCACGAGGCCGTCATTGCTTCTATCTAATCTTCAGACATAATTATTTTTATCAAACAAATAAAATATGGCGGCGAAAATAATGACATCATTAACAATGCAAATGAAGAAACGAAAAATCTTTTTCTGAAGTTAAGAAAGCACCCTTAGGCCCGGTTTTGTTTTACAAATTTTTGTTTTGTAATCATCAAATAAAACCAATTATAAGTCTAAGGGGGTTTTTTAGGCCGGCGTTATGCTTACCATCAGGCAAACGACCAGCTCGTCTCGTTATCAAATAGTATAAATAAAACTTAGAAACATGTAGAATAGGTTCAATAAAACTTTCTAACTTTAATATTAATTCTTCCTATCTGTGTAGGTGCCACCGCTTCTCGTTTAGTCTGCCGCCAAGCAGTTATGTGCAAGGATTACTTGTAGTTGTAGTACTTGTAGTACTTTTTTATGAGTGAAAGAATCAGTGAAATTACTTATGACACAAATATGTAATGTCTCAAGGTAAAGAGCGCACTGCACTGCCGCGCAGGTCTTTGTGTTTGAAAGTGGCACTGCAATTGCTATGGGCCGGCTTCATGCTTACCATCAGGAAAACGACAAGCTCGTCTCTTTATCCAATAACATTAAAAAAGTTAACCTAACGACGATAAAAACTCTTCACAAATATTCGCAGCCGAAAAATTATTCAATAATTTCCCTTATTCGTTTTTGTTCCACCCAACACTTATTGAAGAAAACAATTCCCACGCAAGCTCACAACAAATTACGTTGCAGAGCGATACATCAAACTCGGTTATGGCAGAATTGACGCAAAACGGCGCGACATTATGAATAATTTTACCATAACGTGTAGCGAGTTATCTGTGTGATTGCGATTGTGTGGCGGATCTTATATGACGGTTTTCTATTATTTACAGTCTGAATTACTTGACCTTTGCTTTCTTGCAAACCTCACGTGTCACCTGGTGTGTCAATACATAAATAAATACGCCAAAATTACAACTTTTAATTTAAATTTTTAGGCAAGTCCATAACAATTGCAGTGCCACGCAGGACTTTGAAACACAAATGCCTGCGTGGCACTGCGGTGCACTCGTTACCCTGAGACATTAGATATTTAGTGTCATAAGCCCAAGTAATTTCACTGGCTACTTTACTAATCAAACCAGGACAAATTAATGCTTGCACATTACTGCTTGGTGGAAGACTAGACGAGCAAACCTGTGGTACCGGCGAGACGGCCACTCGCAGAACAGTAAGTCTATCACCTGGTAAACTTTTCACCAATATTTTCGAAGATAGTTATCGCACTAAACACCGAAAAGGCTTTTTTCACGACTGCCCAAAAAAAGAGTACAATTTTTAGGGTTCATGTATGTATGTTTCTTCACTCCACCATAACTTTTAAAGGCCTGAATAGGTTTCGATGTGTGGGGTATCGTTAGAATCCTTACATCATCCCGAGCGACACTGGCCGAGGGCAGTCGTGTTTTTTTATGAAACTTTTGCTCTCAAGTACAGCTGTTGTATTGGACACACCAATAAGTGCTGGCGACAGATGTTCAATTTGAATCTGGTAGCTAGTCAGGCGAGCACTAGATCATGCTCTACCAAGTTCCATCACGAAGTTTTTAGTAGTTCAAATAGGCATACTGACGTGATACGGCGTTACCACACGTCGCGGTTTCCGCGCTAGGGGGCGCTGTGATTGCATTCTATTTATGACTAACTGCTGCCCCGCGGTTTCACCCGCGTGGAGATTTTGGATTACATGGTTTTTTTTTTTGCGCGGAACCCTAATTCTTTTTCTAAAATTAAAGTAGCCTATGTTACTCCTTGTAACATCAGCTATCTGCCAGTGAAAGTCCCGTCAAAATCGGTCCAGCCGTTTAGGAGATTACCCGGAACAAACAGATAGACCGACAGATAGACAAACATTTTAAAAATGGTTGTTTTGTTATAGGTACCGTATATACTTTCATATGCATTTAGTAAAAAGCTGTTATTTTGATATTACAAACAGACACTTCAATTTTATTTATTTGTATGGATTATTCATTGGACACATCATACTGTTATCGTGTGTGCTGTTTATTTGTGCAATACGCATGATAAATCATAAAAGCACATTGTTGTTAAAATCGTGTACAAATGAAGATCTTATTCATAATCAGAATTTTGTTCGTGACAGTTTCAAAAAAGGGACGTACTCGTACAACCAAGTTTGTAGCTTGCATTGATTAAAATAATTATATTAATAATATTTTTTAGTATAACAAAATTAATAATAAACTAATAATATGTCTCATTGCAATATTTCAAAAGAAATAGGCTAAACAAAATATGATTTTAATTTTATTCGTATGCAAATACATCTTTAGTCGAAATCTTTAGTTAAAATCTTAGATTAGCCGGAAGACGTTCACTGCAGAACCCTTCCAGAGACGCTACCTCTAACGGGGGCGGGTTGCCACAATACACCATCCTTGGCAGGCGTTTGATCGCATTCGACTTTGATATTGACTGAGAATAACGATGCTTCCTATAACCTGGATACTCCCTTAGCCAGTTCAGTCACGAGAAGAGATAGGATAAGAAGAGATGTTCACAACACCTATAGTCTATTCGAAATAAATAAATCGGTGAATGTCGACTGATTTTCAACCTTACGGTGGTGACTAGTCACACACAAGAAAATGCTTTACCACAAAGCAAATCCATTATCTGTTATTTATGTCTAAATCTTTCTAGTCAGTACAAAGGATGATGTAATTTTCGAAGTACATTTACGTTATCGGTGCCCTTTCCTTTCTCTATGGTTGACCGACTCTACGTATTATTGCGTCTCAAAGGGCAAGTTCAAGCGATAAGATAAACTTTCCTCACCGGAGGGAATGATAGAGGGAGGCGTAGATAACGATGCAAAAGCTGACAAAGTAGAGTCAATTTATAAGTTAACAAAAGTGACCCTATTTTTTTTCATTATTTGCATGTTGTTATGGCGTTTCTTGGTACTCGCCTGGCTAGCTACCACCTCCAAATTGTAAACCTGACACCAGCCTGGTGTAGACTATCAGTGTGTTCAGGCAGTTGTACCTGACAGTCAGTTCTAATCAAAGTTAAACGATCCGCTATCTACGAACACATCGTGGCATAAGATCTGAAAGTTGGAAAAAGAAGAAAAAGTTCACAAAATTTAACCTAAAATAATTTTACACAGACCTTTACTGTTTTTACGAGTTATCGCTGTTTTTGTTTACGTGACATTAGAGAGTACCCATTCTTTCTCAATTCCATCTAAGTTTAAAAGTAAAAAAAAAATACCTTATAAAACCCTGAAAAAGCTTGACCGGTACCGGTCAAACTCTGCCTCCGAATATAACTCTATGCTTCCCCACGTCTCCGCCCTATTACTTATTCTTTCAATATTTCCCCTTCAAAGCGTCAAAGTTACAAAGTTACGTTCGTATCCAATGTTATGCTACATTAATCATTAATTTTTCAGATCTTTGGTAGAGTTCGGAAACTTCGGAAAAGTTTCCCTTTTTTGTATAATTTCCACATCAATTTTGTATTGGAAGGTCATTGGAAGATTTTTGTAGAGATGTTTTTACTTTATTAGTAATTTTTTGTAGAAACGTTTTCTTATTAGAAGTTTTTCTCTTGATTAAGTTTTGTACCTTTGTAGTCTTTGTAGAGTTCTTTCGTTGTTTAGATAGGCTCTTCTGTAAAGGTATTGAATTCTTTTCAATAGATGTTTCTTAACTTCTTTGTTGGTTTAATACCTATCTTTTGGAATGTAAATTTTTTGGAAAGATTTTTTTACTTCTGCCCGCGACTTCACATTTGGAAAATCAAGATAAAAATAAGGGTTATTCGTTCTA
This sequence comes from Crocallis elinguaria, assembly GCA_907269065.1. Classification (NCBI taxonomy): domain Eukaryota; kingdom Metazoa; phylum Arthropoda; class Insecta; order Lepidoptera; family Geometridae; genus Crocallis; species Crocallis elinguaria. The sequence continues at coordinate 22,270,771 of OU026073.1, read as the reverse complement.
AACGAAAATTGCATAATATCAGGGATATTGTAGCTTCCACATAGTGAAATAATTTTTAGAATCGGACTTGAGGTTCCAGGCATTAGCGGTTACAAACAAACTTTACCTCGTTATTATATTATTAGTAAAAATATCGTTTACCAAAGTGTACTAGTATAAGATAGATATTTTATTATCTATACCTTTTTATACTAATATTATAAAGAGGTAAAGTCACACAATTGAATAATACTAATAGCACAAGTAAAAGTTTGTTGTATGTTTGTTTGTTACCGTTAATCTGTGGAATCACTGCACTGGTTCAATTTTAAACATTCTAAGAACACTAAAGTAAGAAAAGTACTCTATCCCTGAGTAATAAGTCACATTTTATGTCGATCCCACTCGTGCGCAACCGTGGGCAAAAAATAGTAATTAATAAAAGTGTTTATATATATAGGATCTTTTGTTTTTAATGATTTTTTATTCTTCACCATATAGAGGATATTTAAAAAAGATAACCTCGAACGCTAAATTTTTTCAGAGTATTTTGAATAATACTAAACAAGAAAGTTTAGAAAAAGAATAAACACGTTGTGCGGTTTAACTAAATAAAGTCATACGTTGTGTCGTCGACTAGGTACTATCATAATTATGCAAAGACTGTGAGGTAGGCAGAACACACACACAGTTTAACAAATGTTTGTAGCTCAGTATGCAAACGTACAGACCAACAAACCGCGTCACGTTCACCCTTAAAGTTTTCATAGACTTTGCACTTAGGTCTGACAGGGTCGTAGCTAGGCCTAATGCTTGGGGCCAGAAAAGTACTCCTATAACACAACAGCTCAAGACCACCTATAGCAATACACGTATACTATGTATTGACACTTAACAGAGTAAAAATACAATGCGCTGACATTTTGTTTTCCAGTCAAGAGCGAGTATATGAAGTGTCATTGATTTCAATCGTGCGACTAAATTAACCTGTTATTGTATAAAAAAAAAAAAAGTTCTATAGAACTATTAATGCAAGTGAGATGTTGCATGTGATACATGCTACCATGCCAATGTGCTGTCTGAAGAGCTGTGGCTCGACATTTGACGCCATTTTTGTTTATGTTTCGGCTCGCAATACGTTCCTTACTTTTTGTTCGTCCGTAACTTTTGTTCACCTCTACTTTTCTTTAATTCTTTAATGTTAGTGGGAGGACTAACTCTTCTGCGAGTGTCCGTCTGGGTTGTTACCACCGCTTTGCTCGTGAAGTCTGCCGCCAAGCAGTAGTGTGCAAGCATTACTGTATTCCGGTTTGATGAGCAGAGTATCCAGTGAAATTACTGGGCTTATGAGACTTAATACCTAATGTCTCAGGGTAACGAGCGCACTGCAGTGCCGCGCAGGCCTTTGTGTTTCAAAGTTCTGGGTGGCACTGCAATCGTTATGGGCCGGCGTTATGCTTACCATCAGGCAAACGACCAGCTCGTCTCGTTACCTAATAACATAAAAAAAAAAAAAAAAAATCTATATTTTGATGTATCGCTGTCCGGAGGTTCGTGATGTCATAGGTGTGAGTTCCGACTGAAAATCAGTTATTAAGGTCCTTGGACCTTAATTGCATGCTGAGTCGGAACCCTTATCATGGCATCACGCAACATTGGGTTTTTATTTATATACTTGTCTGTCCTTTTTTTTTTCATCTTTTATGCATGTGTAAAACTGTAATGTTGTGTGATGTCCTGAAATAAATGTATTTTCTTTCTTTCTTTCTATACATAAAATGTAGACGTGTATGCCACTTTCGTTGCCTAATATATGGTGAGCTTGAATTGGTATGTTATTGAAAGGGGGTGATTAGGACCATGATTGTCCACAAGTTGTGAGAACCTCCCTTGGAAATACGTCATCCCCAATTTCCATACAAAAAAATAATTCACTTAAATTGTTAAGTCTGTGACATTTTCTGGAACTGTTCTAAGTCTCTTCTAACTATAGCAGTAACAACATTTATATCTCACAAAGAAAAAAATCACAGAGATTCTGCTCTCGAACGGTTTATAGTGGAACAGAATACAATACAATACAAAATACTTTATTGTACACTAGACTTATAAATTAAACAGTACAGAAATATTAAGACACACTAAAGTACAATGGGCGGACTTATCGCTAAAAGCGATCTCTTCCAGTCATTTAACATTCACGAGAGCTCTCCTGGGTCCCACGAGAATTAAATTTTTTTATATTTTGTAGTAAAGTGTAACTCTTCGACCAAGAACCCCGCAAAGGGAATGGAAACTTCGAGAATTTAAATTTATTTAAATTGTAAATACTTACGCACAATAGAAATAAACGCTTCTTTTAACTGTTTTAAATATTCTTTAATTTGGTGTTTGGTAACATATTTTCTGGTGGTACAAAGCTAGGCAAGAATTAAATACCCCTAATAACATGTGTAGTGATTTTCTCTACCTTCCTGCCCTGGCGGCGGCCCTGGCCCTAGCTCGGCGCTTGACCTAGAAACCTAGATCGCACATCGCACTGCAAGCGATAGCTTTGGAAGCGATATTGCAAGTACTGAATTTTTAATAAATTTCAATTTAAGTAATTGGATGAGGGATGATGCAAAAAACAATTTAATTTTATATCTTTGAAGTTTTAAACTTATGCAATAAATGGACCGTGTTACCAGAAAAAAAACTTTGAGATAACTGTTTAGATAGAAGATAAACGTCTAAAAGGATTAGAAATGTCACAACAGAATGGAGTTAGACAACGGTTAGACATTACTTAAATCAAGATTTGTGGTTGTTAATATTTAAACACGCGACTAAGCCATTTAGGAGTTAGAAGCTGTTTAACACATGTTTAGGGCTAAACGATAGCTTCTGTTTAGATTCCCACAAGAACGGTACATTTTTCCGGGATAAAAAGTAGCCTATACTCTCCGGTTCATAAACTATATCTATGTAAAAATTACGTCGATCCGTTGCGCCGTTGCTGCGTGAAATAAGGACAAACTTCACTTTTAATCCCGGAAAAATAACAGCTACTGTGGGAATTCCCACGGGGTGAAACCGCGGGCAGAAGCTACTACGAGTATAGCTAGTAAACTAAACAAATGTACGAGTAACTAGATAAAATTTCATAACTTCACATAATATATCACGTTATGGCCCATTACTTTCTCTTCATACATATTAATTGCTTAACATATTGATAGCTCGTTCCACTTTAACTGAAAGTTCAAAGTGTATCAGGTATTTTATGTACCTTTAAAGAGGGCAGTAAAGATAATTGTTATAAAAAAGGTTATCAATTTTATTATTTAAACAGCGATTCGGTCTTGTTTCACAAGTTTATAATCAGGAACCGAAATAGGAAGAGATTTTAAGTAACAAGTGACGCCAATTCCCTGTGAAAGTGCCTTTTTATCCTCGGATATTATAATTTCTCTAAAACTTTATTTAACTACGTTGAATACAAAACTAAGTAGGTAGCGTAAAACATACACACCTTGTATAATTGTAAATAGGTAGGTACATACAAGATGCCTAATGTCTCAGAGTAACGACGTTCTGCAGTGCCGCGCCGGCCTTTGTGGTTCTAAGTGGCACTGTAATTATTGTTGTGGGCTTGCGTTATACTTACCATCAGGCAAATGGCCCGCTCATCTCCAATAGTATAAAAAAGGAAATAAAATTCAAACATACAAAAATTCGTATTTACAAAAGCAAGGAATGAAATGTTATCTATGAAACTAAGTTAAATCACATCAAATTTGTAAGTGCTCGCGAAGACGTCAAAGATTATGTTCCAGATAGTTAGCGCTGGTTCATCACAGGTGGAGGCAGTTTAGGTGGAAATTGCGAGTTACGAAGTGCCGACGTTAGCACCTTGTTAAATCAACTGCAGTTACTCTTGAGCTAGTTGGATTTATAATCTGTGATGTCATTTGCTCTATGGTTTTGGTATCAAACTTTTTACTACTAATTAGTAAGTAAGTATTTAGAACGCTTAGGAATACCATTTTTTTCTATTGGATAATGAAACGAGCGGGTCGTTTGCATGATGGTAAGTATAACGACATTCCAAAATAATTGCAGTACCACACAGAACTTTGAAATACAAAGGCCTGCACGGCACTGCAGCGCGCGTTAAATTGAGACCTATGGTATTAAGTGTCAGCCCAGTAATTTCAATGACTACGTACTTTGCTCATCAAACAGGAACACAGTAATGCTTGCACATTACTGCTTGGCGGCAAAACGATGGTACCCACCCTGGCAGACATTCGCAGACGATTTAGTCCTATCCACCTCTATAGCGGTAGACTTAATTCACGTGCACTATGGAACTTTTAATCTACTTTTAAGCCGAATATTACAATTAAACTGAAACTGAAAACTCAGTCTGCTAATTACCTACCTGAATTTGACTTATTCCACCGTGTCACTTCAAATGCACGATAGACCTACACTTACGATGCGAATTATAACATGTATTCATGCAACCGAACACCACATTATCAGGTACAAAATTCAAAATTCACGAAACTAAAATAACTTCATAACCGTCGGAAGCACGGTAATTATCTCCACGGAATCAATGAGTAGCCGAGCCACCGCGAATAGTAATGACTTCAATGCCGACTACAGGTTTATTTCTAGTGGTATGATATCACGGCGCGGACGGAGCCGTGGACGCCCGTCACGGCTGTGGATATAGATTTGTAATATTTAGACGCTACGTAAACAATAACGACCTTTTTACATGGCAACGAGACGTGAGAGTCTTTTGCTTGTAATGCATAAGGCTTGCTCGTAAAAATTGCAGCGCTGTCAGGGATTGAAGTAGTCTTGCGAGTTACGTAGCATTGTCACGCGGTCGTTGTTGGGAAGACATACTTTTATTTGGTTTGAAATTGGCTTACGTTTGACCACGGTCTCACCTGACGTTAAGCGACGCGCATCGTCGCTGATGTAGCAAGCTTGCCTAGAAGATACCTATTTACTATCGTCTTGAAAACTCCCAAATTATAGCTATTGGGAAACACAGAGCCCGGCAGCCGTCCGTATAATGAAGGTTGAAGTTGAAGCTTTTTGTGAAGAAATATATTTTCCGGACAAGCTTTTATAAAATTGGTATTGAAATCTTGTGGTTAACTTCTGGCTCCATCATCAGGACCATGGACATGGATTTACGTATGTAAAATTTCGGATCAATCGAACACCGGGAAGTGGGACAAACTTGCAAGATTACAGTATATAGTTATAGTAGTTAGGTACATACATAATCTACAAGCCATTGTGAGCCTATAGATAATCCAAATATTCTAGCCACGCGGTTCCTATTAGTTTATGGCACCCTTCACATGATTACAGATGAAAGACACTGCAATGCATTTATTGCGCTTATCCAAAACAATATTTGTAACTGACGTAACTGTGGGATTGTTTAACAACAAAAAACAATTCTCAACTATTCAAAGACAAATGTAAATTCACTACACCTTTATGAATCGCTGTTCGAGTGTACCTACTACCAGTTGGCAGTGTATCTAGCATTCTGGAGGCATTGCCTCGTTACTACTAAGTACTTAGTGTAATAGATTTATTACTGCTCCAAAAATGTTTGTAAAATGAGAAGTTCTTGCAGAAGATCCATTAAAACTAATAAGTTGTTAACAAAGCTAATATAGATCAAGGTTTATGTGTTAACTTTTCTTTATGATCTTGTTTTATTGCCTTTATTAATCCAGATTAGCTTTTTCAGTATGTAGAGATTTAAATGTTTTTTAATTAAATATCGTCTAACACTAGAATTAACTTTAGTAACGGGATATTTACCATGTATTTAATTTTTTTTGAGCACTTGTAGTTTCGGCACTGTTGCAAGCGTATACATGCATAAAATACTACATGGTAAATATCCCGTCACTAAAGTTAATTCTTGTGTTAGAGACCATGAAAATTTAAAAACTTATATCGTCTAGGTCGCTTGCAATAACCTCAAGATACGTGTGCTGTGGGAACCGGGGAAACAGGAACGATGTTATAATATAGTATGACATATTTAGTGATATATTTTGCGTTATTTATAAAAAAAAGTAGGAAAGGAGCTAAAAGTTGTCGCTAGGCGACAGATCTGCTTGTCTCTCCGCAGCAGTGCTACAAACACACAGAGCAATTCCGACACAACACAATTGACAATACAAATTATTTGTAGGTATTTCGAATAATACGTCGTATACAATGACTTGAAAAGTTCCCACAGCGTTTCCCAAACCGGTGATTCAGACGTGTTTTTACTCGCTCGTATAAAAAATGGCTGGAGCTAAAGTGGTAAGTAGCACGTCGTCGTAGGCGTGATGCGGCGACCTTGACGGGTGATCTGCTGCATGTGTTATGATAAATTCGTAATGTTGATCATCTTCAGAACCGATTTACAAGCTTTTCTTTAGTTGCCGGCGGTTTCACTCGCGCTGAGATATCAGATTTCACGGTTCTTATTTTTTTGAGCGGAATCCTAATTAAAAAAAAAAAAAAAGTAGCCTAAGTTACTCCTTATAACATCAGCTATCTATCAGTGAAAGTCCCGTCAAAATCGGTCCAGCCGTTTCGGAGATTACGCGGAACAAACAAAAAGACAAACATTTAACAAAATGGTTGTTTTGTTATAGGTACCGTATATACTTTTATATGCATTTGGTAAAAAGCTGTTTTTTGATATTACAAACAGACAATTCAATTTTATTTATTTGTATAAAAAAAGAAAGATGTGTTTCTGATTGGTAAAACGTTGGAAACAATGATTTTGTACTTACAATTTTTTAGTTTTTAATTACGACTGACCCGCCCGCGTGGTACCAAACCGAAGATTTTACATTGATCCGCCCTCGAAACGGTAGATTCCCAACTTCAAGGTGGTAGCTAGGCAAGCGAGTACTAGCAAAATGCTCTACCAAACTTTGGGTTTATCTCGATGATTTCCTTCACAAAAACCTCAACCTTGTTAGATTCGTTCGTCGTGCTTACCACTGAGCCCTCAAAAACCTAAGTAGGCAGGTACTCCTAAAATTATAATTATATTATAATATCTGCCAATGAACGCAAATGAAATTAAAAATAGAATTCATACCAAATAAAAATATAATTCTGCTTTATTGAAAGAATTATTGGCGCAGTACTGCTTTTCCCGCGAGTTTGATCTCTATTTCTTTGGAAATAAAATAAATTATCGCTTGTGAGGCTGCGAAGCAAAAATTTCATTACACAGCGAGTCCATTTTGGTCGCATGTTTGTTTTATGCGGAGATTTAAGTCAAGAGATGTCAGAAGATATCAAATTAATGTTCTTTCAAGTAATTTAAGAGTAAATTTTGATAGCTTGTCGGAATAGACTAGCGATAGATATAGTGGTCGTGACGCCAGCCACGATCCATAAGGTCGATGGAACTAAGAAACTTTTTTTTAACTGCAAAACATATTAGTAGAAGAAACAGATTTGACAAGAACAACCCGTCACTTATAAAAAAACCAACCTTCGAAATAAAAACTGAAACGAAATTATGCCCTAAGTGCTACAGAACATTGTGCCACCGAACACGGCTCTACACGCAGCCACTACACGGCCACCCAGTACTGGGTGCGGCCTCCACTGGTAGCCACAAATAGAGAGAAGACGCTCGGGCTTTTTTTGCGGCCAAGCGCCCCTTCTGTTCTCTCTCTTTACGTTTTGCGAGCGGAGAGACGCGTTTATGGTCGAGTGTGCGCGGGAGGCGAGCCACAATCCATTAATTCGTCGTGGCCACTTGAACGATCAGTTTGCACTGATACCATATAAAATGTATGAAAAATCTTGTTCGAAGGTTATGGTCGCCTTAGTGGCCGCGTAACACTAACTTGCGGACAAGATTGTTCATAAAAAACGCAATGTACAAAAAATGTCCACATGAGTGGCTCCCAGGTCACACCGAATGATGCTCGGCAACGGACTTTCATCTTAAGTGTGGTAGCTAGCCAAACGAACACTATAAAATCCCCAAACTACCATTGCATGACGACGTTTTACATCATAAAAAGCTTGAGCTCATTGTAAAATTCGAACCCCTAACCTTACTACCACTAAACCACCTTCACGTTATCGCTGACTGCGCACACTCCACGAATCATAATATTTATCACACGTTTACTAATGCCAGCTATTAAAGTATCAAACAATGCCCATGCAGAAGCATACAACCACAGATCAGTGATAGCAGAAGGTACGTGTAATACTTGCGCTACATCAACCGCCTCCATGAAAAATCAAACGGTTTCAGAAAACTATCCCTTTGAATCCAACTGATATTTCCGATGGCTCCGTGGCGAAGTTTGTAGTAAACCCTGCCTGCAAAGCGAGGGGCTCGGGTTCGATTCCCGGTCGGGGCAGATTTTGTGTAAGCATAATTTTTTTTGTGTTTCTATGTATGTCCATACCACCTGCACCACATGGAATCCTAGTGCATTTTTTTACATTTATAGTGATGTAAGCTCACGTGACAGTTTAGCGCGTCATGTATTAAGCATCCCTTCTGCGCTCTCTGTCTTTCCCTGGTTTGTGATATAACAATAAAACAATCTTCCTTCATAGCTAACAAACCATGGACAAATCAGGCGGGTAGACCGCCCGTGCCGCAAACTTGCGTCGCGGGCGGTTGGCGCGTCGCCAGCGCACACTGACCGCTCTGTTCTAGCCGCTTCACCCGCTTCTTGCTTTCATTGACGCGGTAGCCAGTAAACAACCTTCATAAAATTTACCAACACAAACAATGAGCACATTTGTTATTTAAATGTGTGTGAAAACACTGGGTTGAACGTGTACAGTTGAATGTTGCTTTGGAGCTCGTTGGTGAATGCGTTAGCATTTCAGAGTTATTATACCTCGTTCAATTTATTTACAAGCTGTCGATAATTTTGCTGTATTGTAATTATTTTATTATTCATTTTGCTATTTTATTTATTTTTATTGATGATCTCTAATTGAATTTATTAAATATATAAATCTGTCAATTTGATGTAACTCGATATAGTTAATGTGACATATCTTATTAACTACTGACTTTTATTTGATTTTTTAGTTTGAATGTAATATAATTTATTATAATTGTTTTTTAATTTTATTTTTTATTTATCTAAAATTCAATTCTTTTTTGTATGAATTTATGCTACTGAATGTGCCAGTAGGTGAGTTTCCTAGCCCCATTGATTACTCATGTGTATTTCTGTTTGTATTTGGGTCAGTATTGACGACCTTTCGGCATCAAGTTCCCTTCTATTTGCTCTGTGTCATCTTTTGACGTGGCACATCCGGGAAGTCGTGGCAAAATCAACTGTAAATTAAGGGGATAAGGTCGAGTATTGACAGATCGTACAAAAAAAAGAGTAATCAAAATATGAAACAGAACTTGAGAAGTTAAATAATAGTAGGTAATAGGGGTATGATAACAAAAATTGCTGTCCTATAAAGTATCAATAACTTAAATTTTTTTGTAATAACGTAAAAAATATTTAGTTCAGCGTTTGATTACCATATTCAACAAACAAAATAATTATAAAAAAAAATCTTGGTAAAAAATTGAAAAAAAGAAATTTATTTGATTAATAATAATTAATTATATAATTAAAACGTATCTAATGACACTTCATATGACAACATCCGTCAAAACGTGTCGACTACGGAGCGTGTCAAAGAAATAAATACGCTCGAAAAAACATTACCCTCCTTTCCTTCGGCAGTCGGGTACAATGAGACAATAATGAAAGTCAAATTTCTCTACATATTTTTTTAATTAGTAATAGTTCTGCGTATGAATAGTATCTCACCAGATCTTAAATTAAGATATAATCGAAGGTGATAACTGATTAATACACTAAAGCCCCTAGAACACACCAATAGAAAATTAGTGATAGATTTTCAAGTGGAAGTTGGTAGCTAGCTAAGTGAGCTTTTGAAAAATGCTCTACTACCAACATACCGACCGGCTGGACACAGCCAGTTATAATACGTCACTTTATAATACGTTTTCTCAAATATGTAGTAGAGACTCTTTAGTTAAATATATATAGATAGCTAACTAATAGTTTAATTAACAAAGAAATAAACGGCTTATACACACATCTAAGTACCAAGAACAAACTTAATGTTCACCAAGCAAAATCTGCCCCGACCGGGAATTGAACCCGCGGCCCCTCGCTTTACAAGTATACATTGTTTTTGTTACATTTGTTTACATATTTTAAATATTTAAAATATGTAAACAAATATTATGTACTATACTTATATCACAAATCTTGCTATAAACAAAGTACATATTTAGAAACAACTTACTTTACAACTCGTTACTTTATTAGTTTATGTAACCCAATTAGTAACTATAATGCACGCGGGCTCTTGAACTACGCAAACTGAATTACAACAATTTCGGGGAAGCATTTGGCCGCGCGTCATACATTTATTTATACCACGGTGACCCATATGAGCGACATAGTAATTTATACCCTATTCCGATAACCACAAAGTCCACTTCAATGCCAAACGTGAAAGAACAATTTTGAAAATAGCGTTGACTGGTTTCATACAATACTATGCTCTATTTTGTTAACTAGAACGTTGATTTTTCTATAAATTAGGAATAAGCTTTTTGAAATTTGCGGGTAGTCGTAAATGTGTCTTATTTTTGTTACAATACGTTTGATTTTTGAATGTAGAGCTAACTTTATGTTTATGTTTCATCGATGAGGAGTGAGTTCGATTCGAGAAGCTGAATAATAAATGATGGACAGTTATTTTTGGCTTTTATAGTGTTTTTAATGGCCAGGTTAGATAGTAAATATTTGGGTCAAGTTTATGGAGCAAAATGGGGACAACCGGCCAATATCGGAATGGAGACGGGGCATTACCTTCAATCGATGTGTATGAAATATTTGTAGTATAGATGACTGCAGCCGAGTGCCACCCCATCACTTCCCGTGGGTGTCGTAAGAACCCGCTACGGGAACATCCAGGGTATGTGCAGCAGCATTCACCTCTGTCAACATAATAATCTACTGCGATCATCAAGGCCAATCAGTTTACTGCAATAAATGAATTTGAATTTGAATTTGAAGCGTGCTGTATTATGGCTAAATCTCCCATCATACGAGAGGCCGATGTTCAGTGGTGAACATTTTCCGGCTGATGATGATGAGTGATTGAAGGCTTCGGTTAGATTAAATAAAAATTAATAACCCAACGTTGATATCTCGGCGGTATACAGGGTGAGTTTGAAGTGGTATGTTATCCTTAAAGGGAGTGATTAGGACAATGGTTGTCGACAAGTTGTGAGAACATCCCTTGGAAAAGCGTTGTTCTAAAATTTCATTTTTTCTAAGTCTCTTTGCCATACAAAATGTAGAAAAAAATTTATTTGTAGCTTGTCGTCGCGTTAGCGGCTAAAACTAAAATAGTCTGTAGTTTAATTTTAAAGTAAAATTAAATGGAATATTAAGTACCTACTTACGTTTCAACTCTCGTCTGCAATTTGGGCAATTTTACATTCCAATAACTACAAATTCCTTTTTAATATTAGGAGAAATTTATACATCCAATAAATTTAATGTAGTCAATTTGATAGTATCATAAGTATCAGTTTTATGAAATTCATTGCTTAGATACTTTTAACAGTTGTCGCAAAATAGAAACTATTTTCTAAGAGTCTATACTCTAAAAAAAGTAAATAATAACGCACCTACTACACTTTCATCATCATCATCATCAGCATCATCATCATCATCATCCATCAAGGGGGATTTTGCTATAATATACAGCACGCTTGCCAGGCGTCTTGGTGATCGCAGTAGATTATGACGTTGACCGGTGAGAATTATGCACATTCCCTAGATATTCCCTGAGACGCTTCTTACGGTACCCACGGGAAGAAATAGAGTGGTGCTATTCTCAGCTGAGGTTATCATTATCAGCCTCTCACGCTCCCACTGCTGGGATACCGGCCTTCTCTCAGAGAGAGGTTTGGGCCATAATCCATTACGCGAGCCCAGTGCGGCTTGGTGGATGTCACACGTCCTCGAATTTTGTGGTTCTTGAACATGCCGGTTTCCTCACGATGTTTTCCTTCACCGTTTTAGAGCGAGTCTGACCAATCCGCACATAACTTGAGATAAGTCATTGGTGTGGCCGAGTCGAGATTCGAACCATGGTGCGTCGGATTGAAAGTCGCACAAGTTCCCGCTCGGTCACACTCGCTCTAGTTATCGCCGAGGTTATACGGCCCCTTAACTTTACATTCCTCTTAATCTCTCTTTCACCAGGTGATATGACCAACTCTTCTGCGAGTGTCAAATTGCCAAACCTAAAAGCATGCGAAGTTTTTTTTGTCACAGCGGTTTGTGTTTTAGACAGATATCATTTTCTAAAGTATCAACAATTTGAATTTATTTATAGGTTTTATCGGATAATGCGTTTTACTTTTATTACACGCTTGAATTGCCAATAAAACTATATGTGTTGACATTACGAGTAATAGAATCAGATCAATTACTGAACTGGTAATGTCTTTTTTATACGTCGAAGCTCATAAACAAACAGGTTATTCGGTGGATGGTAAGCGCCAGGGATGTCCATAACAATTGATTGCATCTTAGAGTACGATGATGACGATTCTCGTGACATTGAGAAGAGGAAAAGCTCTACCCAATATTATCTGTCTACAGTTGACATGAAATGCTTTAAGTAATTGCTTGTCATGGTCATAAGTTTATTTTTATTTTTTTATGGTATTTGGTAGCGAGACGAGCTGGTCGTTTGCCTGATGGTAAGCATAACACCGGCCCATAACAATTGCAGTGCCACTCAGAACTTTGAAACACAAAGGCCTGTCCGGCGCTGCAGTGCGCTCGTTACCCTGAGACATTAGATATTAAGTCTCATAAGCCCAGTAATTTCACTGGATACTCTGCTCATCAAACCGGAACACAGTAATGCTTGCACAGCACTGCTTGGCAGCAGACTTCACGAGCAAAGCGGTGGTACCAACCCAGACGGACACTCGCAGAAGAGTTAGTCCTCCCACTAACAAAGTTGCAAATATTCTGTAAAGTACAATTGGCGGTCTTATCGCTTCTATCTTATCGCTTTTCCAGACACATGCGATGCTTTTTTCTGAAACTCTGTTATTAGTTATTGCTCAAACACAAAATATTTTCTTACAAATCACGTTCGACAATTTGTCCTAAATTACTTAACAAAATCACAACAAATCGTTCGTCACTTAACAAGCCGTTCATTAAGTGCAGTGAGCATTACACACACGTCTCCCCTCTAGGACTTTGCATCGATAAATAACTACCTACTTTAAGGAAAAAGCGCAGATGTCGCTTATTTTCTTATTGTGACAGGGTGTTAAAGTGCTACCATACTTTTGCACCCTCCATAAAGCAAAGTAAGCGTTCCCGACGACACGCGTTTCTCGTTAGAGTGATTGTATTTAACTCCCCTCGGTGGCAGAGCACAGATGGTGGGCAGTAGCGCAACTCGCTATATTTATGTGGTATAATGAACGCTGATGAAAGTTGTGATACGTAAAATTAGAGATTAAGAAAATTACTTTATACATTGTAACGGGATATTTACCGTGATTATTATAAGCTGGTGATTATTAAGAAAATTGATTTAAAAAAGCGACGAACCGATTTTAATGACAAACTAATGAACCGGTTTTGTAGACATTTGTATGGGACCAATCTGAAAGTACCTATATTCTTTCAAATGAAAAATAATTCTACAAGTCTAAAAAAAAAAAAGTAGTAAAAAATAAAAAAATATACACACCGAATTGAGAACTTCCGTCTTTTTAGAAGTCGGGTAAAAACGTCTAATATTTTTACACCCAGACCACTTAACTAACTAGGCAAACTGTGATGAAATAAGAAGATAGTCTATTTAAAAATCTAAATATGAATAATATTTAGATTTTTTCAGTAAGAGCTTTTTTAAAAACAAAAAAAAATATCTACAATATTTTAGTATGTTAGTACTATTTACAACAACGCCTAGCTCGCTTGTTTTAAATATGTAAAATAGGTTTCAATTTGTTAATATTATCTTTTGTCTAAAAGATAGTGAAAGTATATAGTGTATCAGTACCTATACATTTAACTTTACCTAAAGCAGAATTGACTTGTTCCGCGAGCGAAAAAATAATTTTTCTACGTCTCCGAAAAGTAACGCCTGATTAACGCGTGACATAACATTAATATGACTATTTTAATATTTGCACGCCTGCTTGCAGGCTGAATACTGTGACTTTATTTTTGGAACATCTGAAATATGTAATATTATGTATTCTTGCAAATAAATGTTTGATTTGATTTGATTTGATTTGATTTCCATCATTGTAATCTAATCAATAAATAGAAGGTCGATCATCCTTATTACGCCATAATAACACGTACATATAAACTTAAAAATGTACGGGATTTGTTTTACTGGTTATACCTGAACTAGAGAGAAGGGTTGAAATAAACATGTTAAGATTATTTCTTAATCCCCACCGATTGAGTTCTACGAGGGATGAGAATTACTTATTCATGTTTATTGATAAAAGATTAAGTTTGAGTCGGGATATATTGCGACAGAACAAAATTATTTCATTTTACATGAAGTATAGGTACGTATATAAATAAAGCGAAGTATTTGCTAGTTCCCCTTTCTACCACGCAGTAACGGAGTGACGGATCGACGTGATTTTTTGCATAGAGGTAGTTAATATACCGGAGAATTTCATAGGCTACTTTTTATCCCGGACAAATGCACAGTTCGTGTGGTAAACCCCGGTAAAATCGCCATTCCATTCAGCGCTAGAATACTATTAGGTATAAGTATTATAATGACTAATTATTGTACTCGCGCAAGAAGTAATACTGGCTTAGTGATAGTGTGGTGCTAATAATCAGATTGAAGGTTCAAATCCAGAATGACCTTTAGCTTTGGGTGTGAGAAAGAATTGTGATGCCGTCGCGGTATATTGATGCGACGTTTCCTTGTACTCTCCGCGCTAGTTACCGCTTCAAGTTGATCTGTCAGCAAGCATCTATGGCTGTGTTCCAGCAGCAGTTTTTGTGGATATTCATCCTTCATACACGGTGCGTACCTCTAAAGAGTGGAACCCCTGTCCTGGCATGTCTGATGCCTGGCAAGCGTGCTGTATCATGGCAAAATCCCCCGTTCATCAATCAGCCTCTCGCTCACGAAAAGGATTCTGCTCGCGGCGGCATCGTGTGGCGGGTCGCCCTCTTCCCTCGGTAATGGTTGAGGAGAGCGATGGCTGGCACATGGGTCATACTCGTGAACGGGTGCCGCTTGTGGTGTCTGGTCAACTCCAATTGTAATCCTTCTGTTGTCTTGTAATTTAGTTCTACTTTAATTTAGTTTAAGACCATAGTTCCCGTCTTGATGTTTTTTTTTCTTTATATCGTTAATTTCTATTAATATATGACCTAATCTTATAAGAGTATGGACCACGTGTCCATAGAGTGTAATGTAACAAAATTAATAAAAAAAAAAAAAAATTACTACATGTGGTAGCCAATGTCGCTTAGTTAATTATTATTAGTTTGTCTAGTTGTGCAGGATTTTCATTTGTTAATAAGCCGGCTTCAGTCCAAAATATCCCAAAAATAATAATTTTAATGGAAAATGGAAAATCTACGACGCCGTCTCCCGTCCCATTTGGCTTTGAGTCAAATGTTCCATTCCACCTTACGCCCGCTTTGACAACGTTATATCAAAGGTGTAAGATTGAATTTAGCTTGACATGTTCCTAAATGATATTGCCCGTCAGTCCTGATTAGCGCTGAACTTTATTAGAATGTGTTAGAGTCGAAATTAATTTGTCAATTATTGAGATTACAATTGATGTCTCCATGTTTAGATTAGCGTCTAGTTGCACTCTTAATGCGTTTCAGATAAGGTTTAGTTTCGGCTGAAAATGAGGTGAACGATAATTTAGTCTTGAGCTACACTAAAACGTGTTTTATTGTCTTTAGGAAAGATACATCTTTGATGGAACGAGCATTTAGAGTCATTTATTATAACTTTCATGAGTGCTCCCTTGGCGCCCATGTGAATTTCAATTTGGTTGTTAGTGTAGTTTTGTAAAGTTTCCGTCTCATTTTTAGGGTTCCACAATCCAATATGCAAAAAATGGATTATCTTCCAACGGCTGAACAGATTTTTTAAATCATAGCTCAGAAAATTCTCAATCAAGTCATCTTTAAAAAAAAAACTAAATCAAAATCGGTTCATCCGTTTGGGAGCTACGATGCCACAGTCAGTCACAGACACGCTCGTTAAACTTATAACATATTATATAACACCCCTCCTTTTTTGGGTCGGGGATTAAAAACGGCTTATATCAAGTTAGTATTTAATTATTTATGACATGGGACCTAGGAGAGCACCCATGAAAGTTAAAATAAATGTATCAATATTCCCGTTCCAAAGAGGTAGAGCCCGAGAAGAAGACCAAGAAACTAGAAGGCATCCTTAAATTTGTAATGCTAACTATTATGTTTGTTTAACTCTATGTATCTCACGAGATGGTTACCACCGCTTTTATGTCATTTAAAAAAAAACTATAGAACTCCAATATTTAAATATGTATATAGTCTTAAATATGTATATGTAGGGAGTCATAACCCCCTTATTTATAAACGTTCCGTTGCTTACTTAATTACTAGAAAGTGTTTTGTCTCGTTTCCACGCGTAACAGTTTCCGTCAACGAGAAGTTGACAGAGCAGTTTAAAGCATAGATTATCTTATTGAGCTTTTACGAATAAGGGTGAAAGTGTTTTAATTTCCAGCTAATTAAAGGCTACTTTAGGTAGGTTCACTGTAAGCACAGATCATAAAACAACATCCGTAAGCTCAACTACATTGATTAGATTACTATCTATTGCTAAGTAGGTATGGAACCCTGGGAGTGTAAGTATTAGCACTTGACGGGTTTATTTTTATTTAAATACGTCAATAGTACAGAAATAATCAAGAATCTCGAATGTAATTCATATAAAATCCTTGAAATTGATATACTGAGGGAAAAATATGTGGAGTCAATGACCTTTTTTTTCTGTATTTCTAAATATTAAAATACACTCGGCATATAGCAATGACATAGGCGCTATTTATAACAGGCCTTGCAAAAGTTTATTTGTATGTTCTATGGAACTCTTTGTAAACTTTTAACGATCACTCGGGGAAGTGGTGTTTATAACTAGCGTTTAAATTGTATCAAATACATTTTTGAAACTGGTGTGGTGGTAGCGGGGTATGTTGTAGGTCAAACATTTGAATCAATGAGGTTTTTTTCACTATTGGATAACGAGACGGGCTGGTCGTTTGCCTGATGGTAAGCATAACGCCAGTCGATAACAATTACAGTGCCATTCAGAACTTTGAAACACAGTCTTAGTTGGCGCTGCGGTGCACTCGTTACCCTGAGACATTAGGTATTGTCTCATAAGCCCAGACCGCAATCGAATGATGATTCAAGTAAATATTGTTATATTAATCCTGTTGGAAGCGAAATTTTTGAGCTGTTGCAGGGTTCGAGTCTGCCTAGTTGGTTTAGGCGTCTAGTCTAGATAACCAGAAGACGCAGCGCATGTTCGAATCCTGTTCGCAGCGAAACTTTTGAGATATATTATTTGCGTGGACACCCCGCTAGTGACGGTTAACACTTTGAAATATATTTAATGAAATTGAGTGGTGGTGAAGCTTTCAGTGTGGACAAATCATCACGGTGCAACCACGTATATCAGAGTGCACAGACATTAGTTTCAAGTGGGCACGGCTACCACCATCTAGTAGAAAATCTACCCCTAAATTAGTATCTATTATTGTATGGCAGCCTCAACTCGCAGCTAGCTCTCATCCCCTTTACAATTATCGACTAAATTGGATCAGATCGAGTGAGATAGTAATCAAATGCTAAACATCGAAAATTTGTAAAGAAACTCAATTATTGTTAGTTTTTAACCTTTCTACAAGCTGGTGATTGAACATAAATGTCAAATGTTTTAATTACTACCCTCCACTCGGTCCTTTGTGTGGTTACAACAGAAATATTACTTATAAGGAGAAAGTAATAAAGGAAATTGGGCGAAAGAAAACACTGAGTAGATGAAAACGTTAAGCCATGTTCACAACGACATATAATATATACATTTGTTATATAATTAATAATTATAATAACAGAAAAAGTAAACAACATAAACTAAAATAACTAAATAAAATACACACTAATTTATTTACAATCTTAATCTAATAATCCGCTACCAGTAGGCAACGTTCCCAAATATAATTGTAAATAAATTAGTGTGTATTTTATTTAGTTATTTTAGTTTATGTTGTTTACTTGTTCTGTTATTATAATAAACTTAATAATTATGTGTATTCTTAAGTTAATTTTAATGGTACATAATTATAGCTTTATTCATGCATGTTTTGAACATTGAATTTGTAAAATTATAAATTCCTATGTTTTAATCGTATAATTGTTTCCGAACACTCCAGCGCGGTGGGTGGAGGGCTAAATGTGAATTACCCGTCCACCCAACAGTGGGAAAGTCCAGTGGGTGGACGGGTCGTGCTCCGTATAAACAAATGAAAACTGTGCTGAACGCACCTCTTTTGTACAGATGTTTGTTTTTTAATAGTTTTTATAGATATAGTTTTTACCTTTTGTTTTTTTTTTTGCTTGATGTCAACTTTGAGTTTATTATAGAGCTACCACCAGAACACCAGCGAGTTTTATTATTTAAAGCTAAAACTAGCTTCAGTTCTCAACATTTGGTCCTTCTCCCGTGAATTAGTTAGTATGGTGGTAGAAACCCGTGGCTCTTAGCTGACGTATCCTACCTATACACTACCTACCTACCAAATTTCAGTTTCATAGGTCAAATAGTTTTCTAGATTTCGTGTTTAGTCAGTGAGTCAGTGATTTTTCGGTTTTTTTGATTTGTCATGAAGTCAGAATTAACGGAATATAACGGGATATATCGGGAACTCAATACAAACAACATGCATGGGAAATATCCCTTTAGTTCTGGCTTTGTTCGCATTGAGTTTTCGCTTGTATTCGATTGAAATCTCAGCTTAGACGCAGCTTTACACCAACAATAACATAATATCAATTTCCGTTGAGAGTAACCAAACGCGCCTGTTCTGTGTTACAGTTATAAGCATAATTGTTTGGGCGATTCGAGCAATAATCGTTATTATTCCTTATTAATAACCTAATGTCTTTGTGGGTATTCGGTTTGTGTTATAACGTTGAGAGTTGGGCTGCGGTCTTGGTGAGGCGGAGCGGAGGGCGGAGCGCTTTTGGCCTTTTTTTTATCTGTATCGTCAGTAGCAGTGTCTCGCTTGATCTTCAGCGATCGGGTTTGTTTAAGATATTGACTATGATAAAGCTAGATTTTAGGAGTGGCAGCAGTCACACTTTTAGGTCTTGGTGACAGAATTTTTAGCCTGGAGACCAATGCGTTTTCCCGAGATTAAAAGTGTCATATCCTAGTTTCAACCGATCTGTTCGTGTAATATGCTGATCGGCGACATCTGTTGCGTAGTTTTAACAAAATTGAGTTACAATCAAACAAAAAATACTTTCGTACTGTATATTGTATACATTCGTAAATACATAGTTATTACAAGTACAAGTCTGCTAAGTTGTAACTTGGTGCGAGTACTTCTATTGAAACCTAAGGAAGCGAAGCTTTTCCGAACTTGTGGCGGGAAAATTATATTTCATTGTTTCTATTTAAAGAGAGATTGTCTGGAGAAGATTATTTGTATCAAGTATGAACTGTCACTTTCTAGCGGAATTATATGCATAATGTCAAACACGCAAACCGTCAAAGCATGCCCTAAACTAAGCTCTTTTTGCATTTAATTTTATATTTCGGTTTCCAAAATCACCATTTCTAAACCCCTTATTTAACCTTACATAAGCACAAAGCATTCCTTCCGTTTCCAGATCTAAAGATTGCAAAAGTAAAAAATGTCTTTCTATACTGGATGGTAGAGTGAATGGAAATAAAATCGCGTCTCGCCTCTAGCACGGCGCCGTAACAAGTAGACAAAAACCTCGCTGATATTAACTCTCTTTGTGACTCTATCAACATTGGACCAAGGCATAGGAGGAAGGGATGGTACTAACAGAGAGTTTTTTATTTGTTATAGTTACTTAATAGGCCTGCGTTTTACCGCCATATCACCTAATGTTAAGCGACGATGCGGTCGACGAATCTACTTTGTGAATGAAATGAATATTCGCATCACACAATTCGAAGACTGGTTTATGGACTATTACACAAATCTAGAAACGGTTTTATCATCGTCACGTAACACGTTCCTTCGCGAAATTAGTTATTCGGTCAATGTAATGAACATTAAATTTCATTGTACGCGAAATGTAATCAATAACTAGTAATACTTGTTGTGGTCGTAGCATAGCTAGTTTCGAAGAATAGTTATCTTTCACGGGAATAAAGCTGTGTTTCGTTTTCTCGATCTACCTACTTCTAATCTGGAAATTCTGGAAGAGCTTCCAACATTTTTTCAACATATTCACCTTCGACGGCATCATCAATCATCACGTAAGAGTGGGTAACGTAATTATTATCATTATCTACCAGGTGATAGAACTAGTTCTTCTGCGAGTATCTGTCTGGGTGTGTACCACCGCTTTGCTCGTGTAATTTGCCGCCAAGCAGTAATGTGCAAGTATTACTGTGTACATTGGATGTGCAAAGTAGCCAGTGATTCCAGCGAAATTACTTGGCTTAGACTTAATACCTAATGTCTCAAAGTAACGCGCGCACTGTAGTATCACAGCATTTATATTTTAAAATTTTGAGCGGTCTCATTTGCTTACCATCAGGCCAACGGACCGCTCGTCTCTTAAGCCTCGTAATACAATAGTAGGTATAAAAACAAATAACTTTCCCTCTAGATAAAATCGCTCACATTGCGTTGTAACGCTTCAAGCTTAGCCTTGTACTGTCTCCTAAAAAACCGAGCAACAAGAGAGGCACACGTGACGGCAGGTGGCGCCGGTGTCGACAATATTGCGATGGGCGGCCAGCCGTGAGTTATACGTGGTGTGAACGGTGAAGTGTGAACAGTCGGTATGCGAAGTTGGTAGCATGTGGCTTGTGAGACCATTTGGTGTGTCAACTCCACGAAATGTTGCTTAAATACCCTTGCATATTTTTTTTAATACTTTTTGATAACGAGACGAGCATAACGCCTGCTATAACAATTGCAGTGCCACCCAGAACATTGAAACACAAATGCCTGCACGACACTGTTTTGTGCTCGTTACCCTGAGAAGTTACTCGTATTAAGATTAATAAGCCCAGTAAATTTCACTGGCTACTTTGATAATCAACCCAGAATACAATGGTACTTGCTCGGTGGCAGACTACATGGTAGAATACATCCACCCAGCCGGTCACTCGCAGAAGAATAAGTTCTGTGAAATGTACAGATATTTGAAACTTTTTAACTAGTGTGCATATTGTGCGAGACAAATAGATTAATAGCTATTAGGTCTAGAGAAAATATAGAAGAGCGAGAAAGGCGATGCACATACTGATACCGATCACAAACTTTGGTGCTAGTAACAGAACAAAAGGACTAGACAAGCGGCATTTCACTTCAAAGCGGTCATCGCTATCGATAGTAAAAAAGTAAAAAATGTAGGGAATTTATTTATGTCACCGTGGTCACTAGTAACTTATATCACCATGGTCACTAGTAACTTATATCACTATGGTCACTAGTAACTTATGTCACCATGGTCACTAGTAACTTATGCCACCATGCTCACTAGTAACTTATATCTCAATTTCATACAATTCACAATTATCAAATACAATAAACAATTGAATAATTGTGGAATTGTGTAAAAAATTACATCTAATAATCCTATTTGTATTCCTTTTCAAGAACATTAATTCAAAATGTATGTTACTAGAATATCGCCAACAAAAAGTTCGATTCAGCTATTCCATACAGTAAGTACGGCCACGGTTTATTCTATCATTCCACTGTTGATTATTCAAAGCATTTTAATGTAGCCCCGAGTAACAGCCCGCACCTGCCATAACTCCAAACAAACGAATGCAAGAATTCAGGGACGGAGAGGCATTCCTTGCTGTGACCACTGCGGAGAGGTAGCGGTCAGTTTGACTAAAGCTCTTTTAATAATCCGTAGAAATTAAAATTCATCGCTGAAAATTTGACGTAATCGTTGAGAAGTACACGCAAGTCATATTATATATTCAAGCACTAATATAAAGCACATATGCTAATCTTGTTTACTTATGTGAGCCGTTTGTCATTTTCATAATTTTACACAAGCGCCTGATTAATGTGATGCGAAACCAAAAATCAGCATTGCAATTCAACGAGGCGACACCGCCAGTTTAGTCTCACTACTGATTTGTGGCCATATAGAATAGTTAGATCGTCTTCCAACTTAGTTAGGCTTAGTAGGTATCTAGTGGATAGATAATTTTTATATACTGTTGGATAGCGAGACGAGCTGGTCGCTTACCTGATTGTTAGCGTAACGCCAGCCTATAATAATTGCAGTAGGTACCATCCAGTACTTGAAACACCAAGGCCTGCGCGGCACTGCATTGTGCTCGCTACTCTGAGACCTTAGGTATTACGCCTCATAAGCCCAGTAATTTCACTGACTACTTTGCTGATGAAACCGATCACTGCTTAGCAATAGACTGCATGACTAAAGCGGCAGTACCTACTCAGACGGACACTCGCGGAGGAGTTAGCCCTGCAACATATACGATTAATTGTAGAGAAAAGCACTCACAATGGTCATAATACTTAACAAAAAGTAGAAGTAAAAATATTACTAGCGTCGCCACAAGCATACTCGTATTAAGCGAGAATGTCTTACAAAGAGTGCGTATATATTTGGTCCTGACACAAACGTTAAGCTCCGGAATGCCGCTGACATGACTTTTCCTAAATCGCTTGGATAAGATGAAGAAATATTAATGAATTCGTGCTGCTTGTGTTGTATGAATGTTATTTAAGTCTGCTTAAACCATCGATAAATTATTGTATAATGAGACTTGAACCACAACAATCTCCAGAGCACCCAATGTGCGTAGGTAGGATAGGTAACCTATGTCTATGTCTAGGTATTTAGTATGTAGAGGTTGTAAATTTGATTCTCGTTACGGGATGATTTGGCACTTATAAAATAATAATAATAACATCACCGTTCCCCATGACGAGAACCTCGTGAAAGCCGAGAAGGACAAGCTCAGCAAGTACCTTGACTTGGCTCACGAGGTAACCGCCATGTGGAATGTTGATTCAACGATCATTGTACCGATAGTTGTTTCGGCGAACGGCCTTGTAGCGAAGAGCCTCGACCAACATCTCAAGAGGCTCTCGCTAGACGGTTGGATCAAGGGTCGGATGCAGAAGGCAGTGCTCCTTGACACGGCACGTATTGTCAGGAGGTTCCTCACTCTGCAGCCCTAACCACCGGTAGCTTGGGCCCTGCCCCGCTGCCGGCGGCACTCTAGGTTTAGGTTTTTTATAATATTTTGTTTTTATAGAAATATTGTAAAAAACTTAGATTTAAGATTAAAAAGAAATAAAGTGTATAATAATAAAATTTTATTTCGGACTTACATCCATATGTTGTTAGTATAACACCTTAAACCTATTGTTAGTGAAATATTAAAATAAAATAAAAGTTGAAAAAACACGACAAAAAAACACAACAAAAAAAACACAACACACGGACACATACAGTACCTACTTATATTTTACCTGGCTGCTCTACATGAGCACTCACCCAGTGCTTCCATATAGAGCAGTCAGGTCTATCAGCTAGTGCTTTCAAGATGCTGTTGGGGCTGTTCCTGACTCTCTGCATCAGGGAAGCAATTCTTTTACGCAGAATGGCGTAAAAGCCATCCGTTATTGCTTCAGTGAACATCCCCGATGCACTGCAGTGTCTTCTCAGCCCCATCAGCATTCTGAACGCATTATTGTACTGCACCCTTAGGACATTGAGAGTGGCCTTTGCCATAAAAGCACAAGTAAATATTTGTTCCGTTTTTATACTACGTATTCGATAACGAGAGGCACTGGTCGTTTGCTTGATGGTAAGCATAACGCCAGATCTTAATCACTGCAGTGCTATTCAGAACTTTGAAACACAAAGGTTTGCGCGGCACTGAAATGCACTCGTTACCCTGAGACATTAGGTATTAAATCGCATAAACCCAGTGATTTCACTGACTTATTTGCTTGTTACACCGTAATGCTTTACTCATTACTGCTCCGTGTCCGTGTTTTGAGTCTATGGTCCTCGTAAATCCTGGGTCAGTGTCCTGGGGTCCTGGGTCCAGGTTAGTATTTATGTAACTATAACCGTTGGGTGCCAACTGTTTACCTATTTATATAATCATGGAGTGGATGGGGATCCACATATTCACAAATGCTAAATATTAGATTCCTTTTATTAAATACTAGGCTACACTTTTTAAGGCTCTTTTTAAGCGCTAAAATTCTGTTAATTTTAATTTCAATGTTATTGCTTATATTTAGATTTACAATATCAGTTTAGATTCGATTTTATATATCGTATCAACCTATGGTGTTGTATCTCTGAGTGACGTACAGTCTTAAAATTTGGTAGGAAATGTGTTGTATTTAGCATAAACACCTAAAGGATATTCGGAAAATCATTGATATCCATTCTTGTATGGAGTGTAATGTACTTGGCTGCAATAAATTACAAAGAGCTCGGACTCTTTAATTAAAAAAAAGTAATGGTATATTTCCTTCCTTCTCATGCCCAGTTCTGGTGTCAGAATTTTCAAACCACCCAAAACACTTCGACATATCTTAACAACTGTTGTCATATGACAACAACCGGGACCAAGTAATGATTTTTTTGCATCCTATAGAAATTGACCTATGTCTCTCCGCCTCGATTTCCCGCAAACCGCGCAAAACGATAGATCTGAAACTAGATTGGGTCGGACATACCTACTACCTAATCTGTGTCTTTATGGACGTCCAGCACGAACTGCGTGCTAATCTGTGGCCGTACGGACGCTCTGTATGAATGAGAGCGCCGGCCTAATTTAGCTTACGAATGTGGAATTATGCAGGAAATTCCTGGAATGTTCAGAGAATTTCTAGTTTTTAGCAGTTTAGTTTTGTACATTGAAATGAAAAACTGAATTCTTGTAGGATCATTTTTCTGTTCACCTGTCTGGTAGAACCCTTTGTTTCAAACACGGTAGAGGTATTTGAAGGTAAATACAAAGTGGAAGCGCTTCAAAGCGATCCTAATTCTACAGTCGTTATTGGACAACGAGTCATTATTGGATAGAGAGAGAGAGAGAGCAGCGCAATTGCAGTGAAACTAGAAAACTTTGAGACACGTAGGCCTGCACGATGTTGCTGTGCACTTGTTACCCTAATAAATTAGTCTTATGACCTCATCAATCAGCTGACTATTTTGCTCTTCAAACCGGAACACAACGCTTGCACATTACTGCTTCGTGGCCTTAGACTTCCTTAATCAATGTAGGCGGCGGACTACAGAAGCTAAGCAATGGACTCGCAAAAGAGTTACAGTCCTACTACCTGGCAAAATCTTTTTTTGAGTTTAAAACCTATTGAAAATAAAATGAATTTGCGACGGCTAAGGGTTAATTTTTATTCACAGTATTGACTAAATAATCAAATTCATAAAATAAACTAAAATTACTATAAATTAGCAATACCAAATTCTTTATTGCACATCTACCAAAATCAGACAAAGAAAAATAAAACATTCTATAAAATTACTAGCTGCTGCCCCGCGGTTTCACCCGCGTGGAGGTTTTGGATTTCATGGTTTTTAGTTTTTTTGCGCGGAACCCTAATAGAATTTGCAATAAAATAATATTGCGGCTATAAATTGAGATGTAAGCTATCCTATCTTTTAAGTTAGATCAAACTGCACACGGTGTGCAAATTTGATTAAAATCGGTCAAGTAGTTTAGGAGTCCATCGCGGACAAACAACGTGACGCGTAATTTATATATGTATATTAAGATATATAGCATTCTTACCTATATCTAGTAATGCAATGGCCGGTCTTATAACTTAAAACTATTTTGTCCAAGCAACCTCTGGATAGAAAATATAAAAAAAAACATCTAATTAGGCAAAGCTTCCAAAATACTGGCGGCATTGCAACGTTCAATGGCAATGCTCAATTTGTGACTGATTTTGAATTTAGTACCACGATGCTTCAGAGATATCTACAAAGCAAAATTAGATTGATTATAAACGAGCAACGCCGACCCCGCGACCTGGATTCCACATCTTCTGGCATTGAACGTCCGATTGAACATGCAATTGCAGTTAATGTGCTACAGTGTAAACACTGGCAGGAAGTGGTGGGTTACGGTGGGAAGTAGATCACTTTTAGGCGCCGTCTACGTGAGATATTAGTACAGATTTGTCGGTATGTTTAAGCTATATGGCCTTATGTACATTTATATTTGAAACTTAGATGAAAAGGGTTATAAATAAAACGATGATAGGTCAGTGGTAATTAGTTTGGTCGCCTATTTCTTGGTCCATTTGACTTGTAATGAGATTGAGCGTTAGATAGCGGTAAAGTGTGGACATCTTAAGGCGCTGTCTAAAGCAAAACTCCTGTTTTTCGTCACACTAGTATCCGTTTCCAAACTTATTATACAAGCAAAAAAATGCAGAATTATAGTCAAATGTTTAAAAAAAAGACTTGTTAAAAATAATTTATAAAAATGGTTCAGAATCTTGCTAAGAAAAATCGCAAAATATTTTTTGTAATCAAAAAAAGAGAATTCAATCATCTAGGAGAAATTCATCTAGGAAAAAGAATAAACTTAATGGCGTCTTTTTTAAATTAAAATAAAATCACGAAATAACTTTCAACTAAGAGCAAACGCATCGCCATTTTCAACCTTATTTCAATACAAAATAATTATACCTAAAGATTGACTTTTTTACAATGTAAAATTAGCTTTTAATACAATGCTTGGCATTAACTCCCTCCTTCACATGTCTTTATTGTGTGCTAAATAAGAAATAAATAGTATAAACACAATCTAAAACAGATATAAGTACACGAAACCTAGAACAGCAACTGATATATAGAGAGTAACTCCCGGCATATCTCAATGTGATTTGCGGAAGATTTCATCTAGGTAACTAGCCAGAACAGCACTAGAAGTGCATCACAATGTTTTCCTTCACCGAAACATCGGGTTCATCGTAGGATTCGAACCATCGACCTACAGATCGGCGGCCGACGTCTCTACCACTGAGCCATCATCGTTCCGTTAATTTTGAGCGATGCCATAACGATATTCCCTCGTATAACGTTTTCGTTCGTTGGTACCGCGCGGTATGTCTGGTGAGTATTAATAGTATTCTATATAGGAGCCGTCTCTACGCGAGCCGCTATTTCAGTTCGCGGAACTCTGCGATGGAGGAATAGTTTCGCTTTCATTGTAAAAAGTAATAAAAAATGTGTGTTTGATGATAGCCTTATGCCTAATGCACTAAAGTCAGCTAAGATAAAACTTACGTATATAAGCCACGCTTAAACTAAGTCGGACTTATACACCAACTTCGTCTGCACCAAACAGTGCAAATGACGTTTCGGTTGGTTTTTGACGCTTGTTGGATATTGATTGTTTGTTCCGGGTAATCTCCGAAACGGCTGGACCGATTTTGACGGGACTTTCACTGGCAGATAGCTGATGGTACAAGGAGTAACTTAGCCTACTTTAATTAAAAAAAACAGTGTTCCGCTCAAAAAAATGAACACCATTAAATCCAATATCTCCTCGCGGGTGAAACCGCGGGCAGAAGCTAGTAGAATATAAAAAGCATAAGAGATATACGACGTTCTTCCACTAACACTAAAGTTACCGATACTTAAAACGATACTGTTCCATATGTTTCAAATTTAACTTACGTCGTTTTACTACTTCTGACACGTGGGGGTTACGTCGTTTTGCCACGAGTGAGGCAGACGTGATTATTTAAAGTAGAGAAAATGAAAAGTAAACTTTACTGAAATATTTATTTGAATTCGAAACAGGGAGATAATGAATTATACTTTCGTTCTTTACTCTGGATGTAAACTGTCGCAATTAACAACCGGCGTGGAGCAATGGAACTATTTTTTTATTGTTTTGCGTTTGAGCGCCGTCGGAGGGTGAAACCTAATATTAGTATGTCTGTTAAGACGTACTCCACCAAGCCCATGTATGTACATTGTACAATTGTACATGGGACAAGGGTAGGTAGGATTATCGTACTAACTCTTCTGCTCGTGTAGTCTACCGCCTAGTAGTAATGTAGACTAAGCATTATAACTGTGTTCCAGTTTGGAGCACAATGCAGTGCCGCGCAGGCCTTTGTGTTTCAAAGTTCTCAGTGGCACTGAAATTTGTATGGTTCTGGCCTTATGCTTACCATCAGGCAAACGGCCTACTCGTTTCTTTAACCAATAAAAAGACTATTTCTTAAATTAAATTGACTAGATAACTGATAATTATTTTGCAAAATACGAAAGCATCTCTCAATACTCAATACTCAATCATTTATTGCAATCATATGTACATTATATGGAGATGTTGTATTATTAGTGAAGTTCACATATGACCCTGTTAGGATATAGCAACACAAAGTAACAGAGCCAACCATTCCACACACAGAACATCCCTCTTCTCTCGCGCCGGTTTTCGTTTGCGTCAGACTCTACTATCAATTAAATTTTCTTTCTCGTTGTTTTAATGAAGACCTTTGACCCCTCGTGGCTTAATTATGTAGGATTACGAATTTACAACTTTCGGAAAAAACAGAATGTCAATTTGTTGGCAGGGAACTAATAAATATTTCTGTTTGTCGTTGCTGGTTAAACCTTTCAAGACAAATTTAATATTTATTTGAAAGCATACAACAAGATTCTGGCAGGAGCAATTACGAGCTTGTCCCAATCAAGTTTTAGCATAATTATTTACCACCTTCGCGAGAGTATAGTTGGAAGATAACAATGAGTATAAAAATAAGAAAGCTTTCTTTGTTAGATATATTTTCTAATACATGCTTTTTTTTTGTTACAGGCCACACTTCGAACGAAAACGACTCATCATGTTCTAACAAATCGAAAACTAAAAAAATAACAGTGTAGTGTCCTAAATACCTAGTTGTAGTGCAGTGTGTGTGATGTAAAGGTGTTTGTGACGTGTTGATGTGTATTCGTCAAGAGATGGCGCTGAATCCAATTCTGGCGGTCGCCATTTTGGCTGTCGTCGGGTGGCCTTCGACTTTAGCTGAAAGAGGTAAAACAAATTGTTTACTATAATTAGACATACCTGATCATTTAGTTTATATTGTAAAATATCACAAATAAAGTAGTACAGCCGTATCATATCGTCATAAGACATCTAGATTGACCCAAGAGCTTGCTAGAATTCACAAACATTCGTTTCTATAGCTCAGTAGGTTAGATCATCTGAGCCGGTAAGCAGAAAACGTGGGTTTAAATATAGACTCCAACGAATTTTTATTTAATTTATAATTTATAACATCCTGTAAGTTTGGGTTAACAGTTTGGGATCTATTTATTACTCGACAACAATTTATAAGTTGTTTGCTATTCAATTTGTTTCTACCTGTTAAAATATCATTATTTATTCACAACATAAACTAAACTACAGTTAACTTACTTTATCAATATAAACTAAAATAACTAAGTATACATTATAATTATATACGTAACGTATATTATTATAATGCGTTTATATTTATCTATGGACTGGCGTTATGCTTACGTAACGCCAGACCATAGATATTGCAGTGCCGCTCAATACTTTTGAAACACAAATGACTGCGCGGCACTGCATTGTTCTCGTTACATTACATATTAAATCTCCTCAAACTCAATAGTTTCATTGACTGAAATAAATCATTGTAGAATTTTCATTGTAAACCATTCACTCCCAAGCTCAATACTCTTGTTTCATCTACCATCTTTTATTCGGACCGTAATGAATACTCCTACTATTGTTGTTCCGTAACAATACACCGTCCAGCAACGCCACAGTGCAACTCTGCAACAGTGACACTGAAAAATCTGGAAAAGCTTTTAAGCCCACGTCACAGCAATTTCGGCGGGTGAACTGATTGGCGCCGGCGCAGACCGGCGGGAAATAAACGCCCACTTTTCCAGTCGCTTGACCACAATCGTGAAGCCTTACGAGTCTATAGTGCCTCGAATTGCTTAGCATGATCCTCTATCGCATTATGTTATGCGAAAACGAAAAATAAAAGAAAAATAAAATGAAAAGTTACCTACTTCCAAGTCTTGCAATAAACCACTAGTATTCAATAAATACTTTACATTAGATCATAAAACTACGCATAGAAGATTGTTTGGAAAAATATATTTTCCACAAAAAACTTATCGATTTTATGTGGGCCAATACTACACTGTTTTCTATCGCCACTATTTATTTTGTTGAGTTCGTTGGTGTATGTGTGAACTGTTTAGGAAAAGTAACCTTTACAGCGTCACCAAACGGGGATAATGAAAACGCGGCGTTTCTCCCGCTCGTCTACATCGCTAACTCAGTTTCTGCAGTGGATGCAGTGCGCTCGTTCGTTTTGGCCGGGGCCCGCCGTCACGTGACATGATATTTGATTGTGTATTCAGTGTTATGGAGAGACAATATTTGATAAACAAAGATTTCCAGTGTGTAGCTTATAGTCCTTGACTAATATTATCTTCTATAATTGCTCTAATAAAAAAAATGAGTAAAGGATGGAATATATTTGAGACATAAGTAAAAGAAGCTTATAACGAAAAGTAGCCAGTGAAATTTCTGGACTGATGAGACTTAATACCTAATGTCTCAGGGTAACGAGCGCACTGCAGTGTCGCGCAGGCCTTTGTATTTCAAAGTTCTGGGTGGCACTGCAATTGTTATGGGTCGGCGTTATGCTTACCATCAGGAAAACGACCAGCTCGTCTCGTTACCAAATAACATAAAAAGGTACACATCGAAAACATCCAAAACCCGAAAATAAACTTTATGCTCGCATAATTTGCCTCTACCAGAAATCAAACCTGGGGCCCCCTTGCTTAGCAGGCAGGGTTGCAACAAATTTAGCTACCGAGTCAACTGAAGGATTTATTCCACGAGTGTTTGTAAATGAATGCAAACCAAACAAACCATGTACCGGCGCTGCAATGTGATGTAATCAACAGAAGCTGACTGCCGTTTTGGCGCGCCGCCAGATCCTTAATGGAGTTACCTCCTCACATTATCAGGGTATTGCCTCCACTGCACCGATGTGCGATAATGATGCTCATTATTGGATATCCCTTTAAATATAGTTAATTAATTTATGTCTGTGTCGCGTGGCTATTTGCCGTTGCGTGTCATTAGTAGGTAAGTGCGGGGCAAGCTTGCTACAGCATCAACCGCATTTGTTTACATATACAATCTGAGTTTGAAGGAGCTCAATCTACTCCTGGAGGTCAACAACATTAGTTTTACGAGTTTTAGAAATGCGGAATTTTTCATTGAAGAAAAGACATTTAAAGCATACGTCAAAATTTTGTTACAAGCCTTCCGGGCAGCAGATCAGGCGTTACTTTGCGGAAGTCCATTTTAAATAAAATATTTACATGTAATTTATATTTTTAATTCCGCGATAAAAATCGCAGAATCAAATGTCTTATTCTTTTTTTGTATGGAAATTTAGAATGACGTATTTCCAAGAGAGATTCTTACAACTTTTCGTCAACCATGATCCTAATTACACCCTTACGGGACAACATACCAAACTCACCCTGTATGGTGATGACATGGTGAGGTAGCGGTCACATAGTAGTCAGTGAAATTACTGGGCTTATGAGACTTAATACTTAATGTTAGGGTAATGAGCGCACTGCAGTGCCGCGCAAGTCTTTGTGTTTCAAAGTTCTGAGTGGCACTGCAAATGTTACAGGCCAGCACGACATATAAATCGGTGGCTGACCTCACTACCACTGAGCATCACAGCTTCCTCACTAATGTTTGTGAATTTTGGTTTCAACTCGTAAACACAAGTTACCAAACCCAGCTCTCATTCGCCAGCTCTGCATTCAAAGCTGCCATTTCCGTGTATTCAATTCGAAACGGTTTTATTTGAAACCGGGATAACAAAACTAGGAAGATGGATCTGTCCGGGAGTTTGGATCGACGTCCGGTTCCTACTCGCCCCGTGACATACCCGTTTGTCAGAGGGATATGTTTTTAGGTTAGATTTTTTTGTTAGGGATTGAGTATTTCTGTCTCTCGTTTGTGCACGTGGCGGGGTCAGTGTTGAGTTTAAGGCTGTATGGATTAAACAACTGAGACCGCGGTCCCAGTTTCTAAGCGGTCACAATTTCTAAGCGCTCCCAGTTGACTGAGTACATAATCAATCATTTATTTGCTTCAAAACAAGTAATTATAAAATTAAATTAGATGTTGTTGGTCCCAAAACTTTCAATTATAGGCGCCAGCTGATTAAAACAAAAACAAAAATTTCTTAGAATTAATGATATAATTATTTTATTACAAAGTGTTTTAAAAAGTAAGTAAGTCATAAAGACGATGAAGGCACGTCGATCCGCTGCTCCGTTAAACTAACAAACTATCAAACACACTTTTGCATTTACCTGACTGCTGAAGAAAAGGAGGGTAATGTTTTTCGAACGTATGTATTTAGTAGCTGCTGCCCGCAGTTTCACCCGCGCGGAGATATTGGATTTCAGGGGTTTTATTTTTTTGCGGAGAACCCTATTTTTTTTTCTAAAATAAAATTAGCCTGAATTACTCCTTATAACATCAGCTATCTGCCAGTGAAATTCCTGACAAAATCGGTCCAGCCGTTTCGGAGTACCTGGAACAAAAAGACAGAGAGTTTTTTTTAAAAAAATGGTAGATTTGTTATAGGTACCGTATATACTTTCATATGCATTTGGTAATAAGCTGTTATTTTCATATTACAAACAGACACTTCAATTTTACTTATTTGTATAGATTATATCTCGTCTATTTCTTTGGCACGCTCTATTACGACGGATATGACGGATAACATACCTATGAGAAATTTAACATGTCATACGGTATTAACATTTTCTTCTCTTCATTTCTTATTATTTATTGTGCTTTCCTTTTTTCATTATTGTTGCTATTATTGTTTACTGCTGCTTGTATTAAGAGAGATTAAAAAAACTTAATCATTGTATTGTGCTAAACTAGTTATTAATATCAAAAAGTAGGACGTAACGAGGCATATATTTTTGCTTCTAAGACAATAATTTCCATTTTTCATTACACCTATTATCTCTCCACCATTTCCCCTCGATCGCATCAGGTAATAAAATAAACTTTATCTGTCATTAAATATACAAAATAAATTAATTTTATCCACGCCCCAACAAGCCAGATTTTATCATTATAATTTAATATTAAAATCCGGTCCGCGCGAAATAAGCAATATTCGACGCCATATTTATAAATCGTTTTTTATATTATGGACCGGAATATAATGATAAATCCAAATTAAATTTTGCAAAGGAAAAATATGGGCTTTAAGGGACTTGAACCTATGACCTTTGGGTTGTTTCTTAGCTCAGAACTCTATGTAATATTTTATTCTTCTACTTTTTTATTCATGGTAGGTTAGCATTTGACAACTTGCTTTGAAAAAGCGACGAAACGACTTCAGTGACAAACTACTGAACCGATATTGACGAAATTTCGACCGACCTTCTATAGCCTTTCAAAGAAATAATTTTCCAAATCGGTTTATAAATGAAGGAGATCTGAGTAACAAACAAAAAAATACAACGGAACTGAGAACCTCCTCCTTTTTAAGGTCGGTTAAAAATGTATAGAACCGACATAAGGTTTTGTCAAGGTTATCATGTCAATTTTCGATTCGTTATTTCACTTCAATACATTTTAACTTTTGTAAATGAGGAAGAAAAAATAAAATAAAAATTTATTTTAGAAACTGTGTAGGTACCTATAGTAAAGTAAGTAGTAAGTTTGTTTAAATTGAGATCGTGGAGGGTTAGAAACATACCGTGCTACCACAAACAACACTTTTAGATACATGTTTAGGAGTTAACAGTGTTTAACACAGGTTTAAAGTGTGTCTAAACTTTTTGTGGTAAGACCGATAAAGTTTAGAAAATAATTTAGTGAGTGCACACAGTACTTTTGAATTCAAATTCAAACGTGTGCTTTAAAGTCAAAGCTCTTCTTCTTCTTCTTTCTTTATTTCCTGGCTTCTGTGGTAAACTCTTATTAACACTGTTAGTTACTGTCACTGTCACTGTCACACTGTTAATCAAATGACGTGCGCCATTCAATTTCGTACCAACAAACGATACGTAAAATATTAAATAAATTCTCAACGAAGTTCCTGGCCCCAAACTAGGATTTCCTGTGTTATACAGGAAATCCTAGAGTGGGGGCCGGATCAGTGAACGGTTACGGAGATCATAGTACCACAGCAGCCATATGATATGAATAAATGGATCTCATTATTACATCACAAAATTTACGAAACACCATGTATAAATGTATATTACTAAAGTCGGCTGCTATAATACGTACACACATTCAGATTTTCAAATATATGTCACAAAATGATTTGATGAAAATAAATGTGCTGAGCTACATTTTTATAATATTAGACTAGCTCCTGCTCGCAATATCACACGCGCGGAGATATTGGATTTCAAGGTTTCTATTTTTTTGCGCGGAACCCTAATTATTTTTCTAAAATAAAAGTAGCCTATCAACTATCTGCCAGAGAAAGTCCCATCAAAATCGGCCCAGCCGTTTTGGAGATTACCCGGAACAAACAGACAGACACAAAAATTTTAAAAATGGTTGTTTTGTTATAGGTGCCGTATATACTTTCATATGCATTTAGAAAATAGCTGTTATTTTGATATTACAAACAGACACTTCAATTTTATTTATTTGAATAGATAACGAGACGAGCTGGCCGTGCCTGATGGTAAGTATAAAGCTGGTTCATAAAAATTGCAGTGCTAATCAAAACTTAGAAACGAAACACAAAGGCGTGCGCGGCACTGCAATGTGTTCGTTACCCTGAAACAAGTCTCGTAAGCTCAGTAATTTCACTGATTACTTTTCTTATCAAACCGTAACATAGTAACGTTGTACATTACTGCTTGGTGGTAGAGTTCACGAGCAAAGCGGTGGTAACCACCCAGCCGGAAGAGCCTATTTTTAAAAAGGGTACCTATCTAAAATATAAGCCTCGCATTTGTGTAAGCTGAATATGGGGCAAACCATTAAGAGGGCAAATATTCACAGATTGAATAACGCTCGCAAGGGGAGGGCAATGCAATTTATGAAATTAACTTTACAATTTCCGCAGGTGCCGTAACGGTCGCAGAAGAAAGGTTATCTGGAATAGGGATGTTGTATGAAATACAAAATACATAATTACTGTCGTTATACAGGTTAAACTACATCACACCAACAAAATAAAAATTAAATTCATAAAAAATATATATAACTTCCACCATGATACTGCATCTAAAATTTTCCCGAATTCGCCGATTTTTTATCATCCAATAGTAATTTGAATGATACCATCTGATTCTTTTTATTTCAATGAATAAAAAAATATGACAACTATGTACTTAAAGCAGTTTTTCACGGCCAAATCAACAAAATGCATGTTTTAATACAGCTTTACGGCTCGCGTTGAACAAGTGACGTCAGATGTTCTGTCCAATTTGTGTGGCGCGTTTTAGCGCTCAGTAGATACGCTCGACTTTGACTCTTATTTTTGACGTTTCTAGCGTTCGAATTCCAGTTTTTCGATATAGACGTTTGATTCTCACGAGAAAACGAATTGAATGACATCATAAAAAATGGAGTTACATCCCAATTGTATGCCCAGGTTTACAGGCCTAAAATTATTGAAGATTTATAAAATAGCTTTAAAAAAGCGACGAACCGACTTCAGTGACAAACTACTGAACCGATTTTGATGAAATTTCTATGAGACAAATCTGAAAGTATATCCTTTCAAATAAAAAAAGATTTTTCCAAATCGGTTTATAAATGAGCGAGATCTGAGGTAACAAACATAAAAAAAACTCGACGAATTGATAACCTCCTCCTTTTTTGGAAGTCGGTTAAAAACTTATGATTTTGTTTCTATAAAGTCTTCTAAGTACTTCCTACTATCAGACTAATTACCTGCTCGCACTGACTCCTTGCCTGAACGTCACTTACTAATAGATACTCTATAATAACATGAAATATATAAACTGAAAATATACATGTACAAATTGTTAGAATTTGAATGATATTAACAATTGTTATCGGTGAGAAAAGTGATGAGAAAAAGTAATTAGAGAAAAATTAGAAAGGTAGGATAAGACACGTCGTCTAACACGCACTAGGGTCGTTATTTTTTGTAATTTCCACCGTTACAGGTACCGCTGAAAAGATTTACTCATATCTTCTCTTTACTCATATAAAAAAGTGTGTAGGTACTAAGTTTTTCCTTCATCTTTATTACGCAAGAAATACTACAAAAATGAGCCCAATTTTCTGCGAACGCTACGCAATGACGTAATTCGTTATAACCAAATACCCTCGGGACGCCAATTCATATATAGGGGCACCTATAACATATACATATATATATATCTACTATATATGTTGTATACTTATTGAATTTAACAAAATGCGCACTCCTACGCGGGCAATTCGCGTAATTTCCAGAACCAAAATGTTTTTCTATTGTACTTTGATTTTTTTGAAGGTAGAATCATATTTGGCGATGACAGTGCAGGTTTGGGAAGTGAAATTTAATATATAGGGGTAGGGGTCAGGTGGGGTGGTTATTTTATAACGTTACGTGTAGTGATGTTTGATTTGCATGAATTTGTTTTTAGTAGTTTTACAAAACTGAAAATACAATAAAAAGTCATGAAAATATAATAAAAATCTGTAAAAATGTAGACGAAAATATATAAATATATGCTGCGAAATTAAAACATTGTTTTTTATATATTACCTATACATTTTTAAGCTTAACTAGCTTCTGTCCGTGGCTTCGCCCGCGTGGTAAATATTTTTATAACCTATGTGTTAATCCAGAACCTAAAATATCTACATTCCAAATTTCATCAAAATCGATTTAGTTGATACGTGGTGATAAACATTCATGCAAACCTTCGCATTTATAATATTGACCTGATCTTAAGCTACATTGTGATCACATTAAATCAAAAATAGGGCTAGTTCTCAAGTGCAGATTTTCAACTACAGGGTGGTAGCTAGCTAGATACTGACCTAGTACTGACTAGAAACTGTCGTACCACTACAGTTACACAAATGTTTGAGCTTTTTTGTTCACCAAACGCCCAAGCTCTATAAATGATTCGAATAAGTGGCCTCCGAAACCGTGGCTGATCGCACAACCACAAATCCATCATCGCTTTAAATATGTACTCCTGATAAAAAATAAAAATACCACAATATTTTGTAACCTTTTAGCTTTTAATATCAAACGATAAATAACATTATACCCTTAATACAAACCACACACGCCTAAGTAAACCCACCGGGCCCGAGGTGAAACCGGAAAAATCTGGTTACAACCTCCCTCCGGCGAAAATTGTCCGTCTCTGCCCGCTCCCTAATGGAATTAGCGTGAATATTGGATACATATTTGCATGAGAGAAGACATAAATAAATAAAATAACCCTTTTCTGAGTTAGAGGTTTTTATTTCGGACTAGCCGCTGCCCGCGGTTTCACCCGCACGGTCTTATTGGAATACATGAGTTTTATTTTTTTTGGGCGGAACCCTAATTCTTTTTCTAAAATAAAAGTAGCCTATGTTACTTCTTATAACATCACCTATCTGTCAATGAAAGTCCCGTCGAAATGGGCCCAGCCATTGCGGAGATTACCCAGAACAAACAGACAGACAAACAATTTAAAAATGGTTGTTGTTTATAGGTACCGCATATACATTTGGTAAAAAGCTGTTATTTTGATATTACAAACAGACACTTCAATTTTATTTATTTGTATAGATGATTTGAACGTGAATTAGTAGTCAGTGAAATTACTGGGATTTTTCTCAGGATAACGAACGCACTGCAGTGCCGCGCAGGCCTACGTGTTTCAAAGTTCTTGTTGGCATTGAAATTGTTATGGACTGGTGCTATGCTTACCCTTAGGCAAACGACCAGCTCGTCTCGTTATCAAAAAAGCATTAAAACAGTAAATGTCCTACCACCGTGCTATAGTTACGATAATTCACCGCTAGCTCACCAGTGACCTACTTAGATCTCCCAATTAGCTCCTAATTTTAATATCAACGTGACTTTTCCTCTCGGTATTAAGAGTGACGCGTCCCTTGGCTGTTCGTTCAATTACAATTCTCTCAAACACTTACGAGAATTTTAGTAATGTTGATTAAAAAACGTCCTGAAGGCGCTTTTCGTGGAGGTAGATTTCGTAATTTTTTCAAACATTATTTATTACACAACCGTTATTGGTGTTGTGAACATTTATTTACTATATTTTTTTCTAGAAGAATCGTGCATTTGTTTCAGGTATAATAATATTCCTTAGTTATCTTTGACTTTTAAACTATATGCGACAAACTAAGCCGATCCGTTGAACCAATGCTGCGTGAAAGAAGGACAAACAAACAAACGCACATACCGAAAACACACTTTCGGAATCACAATATTAATTGTAATACTTAAATTACCATCGCTCTGCAATTACAAAAAATAAGGTATTGTAGTGTATATGTTACCGGCAATCTATTGGTAGGTCCACAAATAAGACAACTTGGTTTGAATACTCGACACACATGTATTTTCACTCGTAGATCAATGAGGACTGCTGTCCTTCCCCGTGTCTTCT
This sequence comes from Crocallis elinguaria, assembly GCA_907269065.1. Classification (NCBI taxonomy): domain Eukaryota; kingdom Metazoa; phylum Arthropoda; class Insecta; order Lepidoptera; family Geometridae; genus Crocallis; species Crocallis elinguaria. The sequence goes on along the minus strand of OU026073.1, from coordinate 22,231,658 downwards.
CTTGCGTAGCGCTGGGACGACTACGGCGTAGCACTGACTTCATGACGTCATAGCGTAGCACCCAGCACCATACCTTGCTCTACTTTTATTCTTACACTATAATAATCCGGTATTCTATATACAATACCTAGGCAATGTAAACAATACCAGGCAATGTATAAAATATTATTTGTTTTATACTTTGCCCTGGTGTACTATACAATACTTCGTCTAATCACGTTTTAAAAAATATTGTCTAAATTAATTCGATACACTAAGCAAAATCTACCCTTAAAAAAGGTCAAAAGCAAATTGAATTATACAAAAATAGTAACGAGCAGTAATTAGAGACACAGCCAATACTTGAGTGTCCCAAATTTATTTATTTTTTTGTAGAAAGAAACTCTTAATTATCGTTTTGTAATATATTTATGTACCAAACAGAATCAACCGCCTAGTAATATTAACCTGGCTTGATATTAATGGTACTTTTACATACTACCATGAACTTATAGTTGTATCTTCTTTCCTTATTAAAAATCGCTCCTTAAAACCCAACTACCCGTAGGTCGCGGGTCAAAACGACCGCAGCACCGGCCAACCCCGAATACTTGCACAACTATTCGCGCTGTTATTACAAGCCGGGATTGAAAAGGGTAACGTTCTCAAATAGAACATATTCACTTAGATATTTTTATTCCAAAAAGATGATACAATTTGTACAGATTTTTAGCCTATTTGTCTTACATATTTTTAATAATTTGCTAATGAAGTCTGCCACCAAGCATTACTGTGTTCCGGTTTCATGAGCAGAATAGCCAGTGAAATTACTGGGCTTATGAGACTTAATACCGAATGTCTCAGAGTAACGAGCGCACTGCAGTGCCGCGCAGAGCTTAGTGTTTCAGTTAGTCTTACCACCTGGTAAACTGTTTACACTTCAGGCGGTTCTATTCTAAACTAGCTGTGCTCGCGGCTTCGCTCACGTAATAAATTTAGTCTAAGTTACTTGTTATAACTTTACCTACCTGCCAGTGAAAGCCCCATCAAAATCGGTCCATCCGTTTCGGAGATCAAATGGATTAAACAAATAGAGAAACAAAAAATTTAAAAATTGTGTTTTTGTTTTAATTACTGTTACTTTCATATGGATTTAGAAAAAAGCTGTTGTTTTGACATTACAAACAGACATTGCAATTTTATTTATTTATATAGAAGATCTAGGATTTAGATTACATCGTCACATACATCACTTAAGCTATGATATAAATACATGTACCTAATAATGAAAACAAAACATTCACAGTAAAAAACACGTCCGTTTAAAACTTGAAAGCTATCGATCTAGTTGGTTCCATAAATAAATCACTTAAGAACCCTTCAGTTTCAAAAAACAAAAGTTAAACCCCACGTTTCAACACCAGTCATAATATACACGGGAACTCAATCAACAGTATCTTAAAACCACAGTTAATCATCTCCGACGGATGTAACGAAAGAACGAACGAATTCAATTAAGCTTACACACATACACACTGTCACATTCAGTTGGTCGATTTCTATTCAGATTTCGTTTGATTTTCAAAAGTCGTTTTGAGAATAGAATAACTCAAAATAATTTATTTAATTTTTTAATTTATTTACTATGGGAAACAAACAGCTTATAACAAAGGATTATAGTACTGTGACTGGTAGATACAAAAAAGCCTTAAATAGAATGACAACGTTTACAACACTAAGTAATAATAAAAAATAAAAAACTATATAACACAATTATGGAAGGAATTGGACAGTATATTCTAACAACTTTTGATTTTTTTAATAATGTGTAAATTATGGATTATTATATTGATAACCCAGGTCACACCATTTATGTCCATAGATGGACACTAACAGCCTTATGAATAAACACAGTATAACGGTTGAATAGTTACACAATGGTTTATCTCTTTCGATTCAGTTCAAAATTGTCAAAGAACAACAAAGACAAAACATTGCGTAACTATACTACCGTTCTACACTGCTTATTAGTAAGGCTGTATTTGTAAAATTATTAATGTAGTAAACTTTCAAAAGTTAACTAAGAAGGGGATATCGATGATCAGTTGCTCAAATTTTCAAAACCAATTGTAATCATCCTCATATTTTAAAAACCCGTTATAAATCTTCGTTTTTGAAATCACGTGTTTTAATGTTAGCCAATATTAAATGTGAAGTTTAAAGTTGAGTTTCTGTTTGTATGTCGCGTCAGCGGTGCTCGTCGCGCGACTCGCACGTGACAGATGTACGGTTTAACCGACTCTTTCCGGATATTTCCGATTATTTACCGGTGAATTAAAAAAATAGATGCAAACAACAGTTTTTTTTACTTCTTTTGTTTCGTATTTCAGTAGAGAGCCGACCAGTGATGGTAAGTATCAATGTTTACCGTTTCTAGAGAATATAAAGAAATGACTAGAGGGGCTTTTATATTCTTTGCCTTTCCAAAAAAAGGATAATTATGGTTTTTCTGTTACTCATATATGATATATGCACGTCTACATCTTTGTACAAATAACGGATGACTTAGAAAAGGCGTAAGCATTGAGTCTTCCTTTTGTCCTTAGTGCAATAAAGTATGAAATAAATATACGCTTATACGCTGATAAATAATAATTGTAATAATAGTTTTAAAATTACCTCAACGTTCGAAACTCAAATGTTCAGCTATTTTTGTGCAAGACTAAGTATTACCTACGGGTAGTACTAGTAACACAGAAGATTACCCAACATGGTCACAACGGTCAGTTGCTATAAACATGTCCCGCTTGTCGTGTAAATCGGGACGCGCGGGACCTTTACTTATTTAGGATCGTCCCGGCTTGTGTCCCGGTTTGTGTCCCGCTAGCGGTCAATAAATATTGATTCGAAAGAATGAGTTTAGTTAAAAGTCATGGCTGTGCAGCTGAGTCGGGTGAAAAGTTTTTTGTATTAAGGGAGAATAAAAGTCACAGTGGTTTTTTTACTCGATTGGTTGATTTGTTGTTGTTGTTGTTGTTTGATTAGGTAATTCGCCTGACGATGTGATTAAACGTTCAGCAGTGGAAGTCTTCCGGCTGATGATGATGATAATGATGAAATTAAGACTGGCTCTCACGTAAAACTGCGAAAACCTACCGATAGGTGCATTTTGAGCAACTGATTTTCAACTTGAGACTGTTAGTTAGCTAGGCAAGCATTAGAAGTGCTCTACCACCGTCCTTAATGATAATTATATTATAAGAAACAAAACAATACAGATATTTTCACGATGTTTCAACTATACGTAGATCAGATGTACAGTCATGGTAAGAATACCTTCGTCAGTTTTCAAATTATTTCCTTTATCACGTATAGACACTTAGTACCTTTTGATCTTACGGCAGTTAGCGGACTACCTTATAGAATACTAGTATTTAATTCAGTGATAACAAATGTTTAAATAGAATTCACCTTCGACCAATGTCTAGTTTACATCAACATAAAACCTTATGCTTTTCATATTCATGGTTATGTATATAAATTATGTTCTTATGCTTTTATAATTGCCTTGCTATTTGGAAAATTAAACCTAATTTGTTTTATTTAACTATCAAAGTCAGTCTCCATTAATTTTATCTTTGTTCATAAATTTTATAAAAACAGAATCGTTGTCACGTTAACGCAATAGTAGCATAGACTAGACAAATAGATTTAAGTAAGGATTCAAAAAAAATAACTACTGCGCAAACAAAAATAGACCTTAAGGTGGCGAACCTTTTCTTACTGTGACTGTACCTAGTCTAGAGAAAATTATTACAAAAACTAATGATGATATAAAAACAATTACTTACTCGTATTATAGAAAAACAATATAATATTTAATCGCTATTTCATTCCAGACTTTTCTCTCATCGAGAAAGACAAATAAAAACGAACATAATCAGCAAGTCGCAAAGAAATATCTTGTCCACAATACAGTGAGGCTACAGTAGCACAAGTTTAAAAATAACATTTTTTAACCGACGAAAAATCTATGATCACGCATATCTTTTTGCAGGGCAGACCAATTTTGATGCTTCAATTTTAATTGGATAGTTTACTTCGAGGATGGTCCAAAGTTTTTAAGAGCCATGATAGAAAAACACATATTTTCAGAACTATACACACATTTCAAAGACTTCTTATCTCATTTCATCTGAAGTTTGATTAGTATATTGCTTGTAGCTATAAGTCCACCCATTGCAATTTTTCGAGGTGGTGTACAATGAAGTATTTTCGATTTGATACATTTTTATTCTAAAAGTAAAATTATTTTATGACATAATTATCTTGTACATAAATAAGATTATATTATAATGTGGGTAATTTATAGTTTTAATTCCGCGATTTTTATCGCGGAATTTATAGTTTTAATTCCGCGATAAAAATCGCGGAATTAAAACTATAAATTACCCACGTTATATAATCTTATTTAAAATGGACTTCCGCAAAGTAACGCCTGATTCCATCAAATATATCTTGTACATATTTTCAGTGAATGCATAGCCCGTCAAGGTAGTGAAAACTGTGTTTTAGAAGCCAGTGGCTTCTACCATCAGTAGACGCTAATTTAATTACGCCAAACAACTTAACACAAAAAAAATACATCTTAAGTTGTGCTTATCAGATCCGCGTCTAACTTTTAAACAATCCTTAGTCATATGTTTATATATAAACAAACACAAGTTGATTTAAGAATCTATCCGTGGTCTAATTAAATTCTGTTGTGACATTTCTAATCATTTTAGACTTTTATCTTTTAGACACGGTCTAGACCTTGATTTAAGCGGTGTCTAACCGATGTCTAAGTCACTTTCGTTGTGACATTTTAACCATTTTAGTGTAATACACAAATAATGTATGTATGTTTCAAAATTACTTTTTTTAGAGTACATTAAATAAAATAACTAAAACAAAATATTCAAGTAATTTGTTCTAGTTAGATTAACTACTGTTAGTTCACTAGCTTACCTGATCTTAAGTGTTATAAATGTCGACCACATTTACACTTAAGATGGTGACAAACTAAGCCTAGAATAGAGTCTAGCTCTTAAGTGTGCCTCGATAGTTGTTTGGTGACAATTTTTAACTTGAACATGGCGTACATAACACTGCGAGTACATTAGTAAATTGTTAAAATTTGACAATCTTGTAGATTTGACATTCTCTTTGAACTAAGTAAAGATACAAAGCTTATTGTACCTAAGGTCATTGACATTTCTTAATGGATTTTAAAAGGTCAACTCGAGCGTGTTTCCATAATATTCAATTTAGCCGTTTTGAAGTAGTATTACAGCCTAGAGACTTTTGAACTTAGTGCTGGGGTCCAGAAATAGACGAAGAAAGAAAAAGTTCCGCACGTTCGAATGAAACGAAACAGAACCCTTGTCTCTCTATCCTTCTCTCACAGCCAATATGCTCAGTAGCTTCGTAGCAAATTGGCTGATTAAGTTGAAATTTGGTATATGATTTCTGTAAGTTTTTGCAAACTGTACTGTGTCAAATGAAAGGTTTAGTGTGGGCTTCCGGACCCCTACAGCTGTGTAGCAGCGCAGTTTAATTCTCAATCTATCCATACTCGCCAGTCAAGTATTTATTTATTTATTAAAATACCAACAGCACAAATGATAAATACAGATAAAGTGCATAAAGTTTCGAAATACAGCCAATAATTAATAGGTCTCGATAATAGTTTTTGTATTGATTTAGTTTCCAGAATCGGACCTGTGCTTTTAGTATTTGTAGTCAATATATAAGTTGAATCTCCAAATCTCTCAATCTGCCCGACCTTCTCAGGTTACCCTCGGAGGCGGCGTCGTTCCTCACGCGGCGAGGTTTGAGCCATTGTTTACCACAATGCTACAACGAGCCGAGTTGCGCCGCGGCTCATTGTGCCTAGGGTTACCATACGTACGGATATTTAAACCTTTTTTGAAATATTCACTGAAGATCAATTGACATTTCACGATTCTGTTAGTGGGAGGACTAACTCATCTGCGAGTGTCCGTCTGAGTTGTTACCACCGCTTTGTGAGTGAAGTCAGCCGCCAAGCAGTAGTATGCAAGCATTACTGTGTTCCGGTTTGATGAGCAGAGTAGCCAGTGAAATTACTGAGCTTATGAGACTTAATACCTAATGTCTCAGGGTAACGAGCGCACTGCAGTGCCGCGCAGGCCTTTGTGATTCAAAGTTCTGGGTGGCACTGCAATTGTTATGGGCCGGCGTTATGCTTACCATCAGGCAAACGACCAGCTCGTCTCGTTACCAAATAACATAAAAAAAAAATAACATGTCAATTGCGGTCATGACCGTTAGGTACAATCATGTCAATTGATCTTAACACAAATTTGTAATGTTTTGTGGACGTGTGTAAGATAATATTATTTTAACAGTAATAGTCGTTTTACTAGTCGTTTTACTAGTCGTTTTACTAGTCGTTTTACAGTTCTAGTCTATTTAAAATAAAATTGAAGACTGTTTTATTAACTAAATGCTATTATAATATACGTGATTTTTTTAATGACGAAGAATTTTTATACTTAATGACATGCATGTATTATATTTGATTGCTATTTTTATTTTTTTCTCCTGTATGTTTCTATTAATATTTTACTGGATAATTTAAATTGTAATTTTAATTATAAATAATTTCATTTTTTTAGAATGTGAAAGTGACTGTCAGGTCACAATATTTGTACGCCAGCTGGGCAAAACATGTTGCAACTATGTTTGTAATTCAATGAATACATGTACGCCACACGTGTTTCACAAATAAACATATCTTTATCTTTAAATGTTCTAAGTATAATATTGAATTATATTAAAGTTAAAATATCAATAATATACAACTATTTCCTTTTTTAATTTGCACGCTAATATAGCAATAGCCATGATAACACATTTTTACAAAATACTATTATTAATTAACTGGGCTACTGCTAGTTTACTCACACTACAATGAGCTGAGTTGCGCAGCGGCTCTAAGCACTAGGATTCCCTGTGTCGCAGGTGGCATGGTCATATACAGATTGCACAACATATACGTCCAAGACCCGAGAATAAACAACTGGCTCACACATACTTTTTCCTCAGTGTGGGATCGAGAAAATTTGAAAAACCATTTTGTCCGAACTTTACAAATTTCGATATGGTAACTATAGCATGGTGGCTAAATTTTCAGCTTCACTGTAGAAGTTGAGCCTTTGATAAATGCTTCTTATAGCGTTTTGGTTTAGGTACTGTTGTTCTTATTGTGTTTATGTACAAACGGGGTGTTTTGCTTAATAAGGGAGATATACCATTTATAATAATAGCTACTGTGTCTTTAAATTATCTTAAAGCCATAATTGGTCTGTGGTAGCAAAGGCGCGGTGATCCAATGGTGAGACTCCTGAAGCGATGAGTTTTCCGTAAAAAAAACGTCGGACGACGTGATGAAACCGTAGCGTACCATGGTTGATGGTGGGGCACCTTCAACTTAAAAATCTACAATCTATCAGTGTATTCAACTATATTTTGGGAGATTCACATGAGGACCAAATTTCTTTCTTGTACCCTACAAATAAATATGTTAATGAAAACCTTCTTTTTGGCAGTTTGTTAGCTTTTAAAACTGAAGAACTAAAATTTCAAAAAAGAACTCCAAGAAAACAGCAGTAAAATAAATAGAATAAAAATTTTTCTAGCTCAATGTTATCCGTGTTGTAAGTTCTCTCTGACGTTATCTCCTAAGACAAAGCACGAAACTACCCGTTTCGTCCCCAGGATCCACCCCAATCTGGACCCTGGTTCCATCAATCTTGGCGGGATTAAAAGCCTCCCTTAGGGTAGTAATAAATACCACTTAAGTATTGAGTGTTTGCGATTACTATTTCTCGATTTGGAGGGGTGGGGGTTGCAGGGATGTGAAGACGCGTGTGTCTGTAGTTTAGGGGTATTGAAACGTTTGGTAAATATTGAGTTTACTTATCTTCCAATGTATATTGGAACGTAATACTAGTATTTTCTGTTCCTGTTATCTAGTGCCACCAATGAAGTAGATGAAATGAACTAGTAGCTATGAACTTTTAATACACTGTTTAGTAACTAAGCTATTGTCTCGATCGCCAGAGCTTTCCCATTTCTATATCAATTATGATATAGACAAGACAACACACAATAATCTATAATTAATTATTGCAATACTGCATTGCAAGACTTAACTTCTCTGAATGTCCTTCCGAGTTTCCTTCACTGATTTAGAGCGAGTGTGGTAAATCGAACTTAGGTAAAAAATATAATAAGTATGTGATAAGTTTAATATGTTTTTGGTTTAAACTCGGCGTAAACCTGTGTCTACACCGAGCGCACCCTCACAAAGCTCAGTAGCTTCGAGAGGTTTGAAGTACGTAGCAGATGACCAGAATTAACGTAATTTGTACATGGTCATGGCCTGCTATCCAAATACAAATATGAAAGCGGCAAACTACTTAGGCACCACGCGAACTATACAGTTTTATTGCCAGCGCACAGGTCACAACGCACAGTTCACTTGATACATCGCCAGACCTCAACTTGTTTGCGGCTTGATAGATTTTAGTACTAGAATTTAAGAACGCAATATTTAACTTTTTATATTTTTATAATTTGAACATTAAATCTCGATTAATCTTAAACAACGATGTAGTCGAAAACTGTGGATTTGCGAATCCTAGATTAGAAATGGCTCTCAAGTTTAGTTGTCGGAAAAAACTGCTTGGTGACAGGTTTTTAATTGAGGGTGGTAACTAGCCAGATGAGCACTAGAATATACCCTTCCACCGTGCTTTGTACTAGTACTGTAACTAAGTTTCATTAGACAGCGCAAGTCATCAAGGAGGTCATTAACAGAACAGCGATAATGTCCAGATAAATCTAGCATCGGAAACGCTGAGAGGCAGATTCCTGAGATAAGGATGGGGTTGTCATTTTGTTGATCGTATCGATAACCGAAAATTGCTTTAAGGATCGATTTACGGCCGATTGTAAAAAATATTCTCTGCTTAATAGTACAGGCCAAGTGCATATTGGGTCACGTCTATAGATTAGGTTTTCCTTTCATAAAACTTTCTCATAGGATACTAGAATTATTTTGTTATTGTTAATTCTACTTTTGGGCATTTTTATTAAAACACAACAGATTGACTTTTTACTTACAGAAGAAGATAATTAAAAAACTAAGAATTTATCAATTAAAAACAAAATTAAACAAAACCTTATAAATAAAAAACAGCATTAAGGTCGCCTTCTGTTAATTCTTACATTACATTGGAAATCTTAAAATATTAACTTATACATATTATTGCAGCCGACGGTATTAAGAAAGATCGAAAGCAATATGTATTTTAATATTATTATAAGCTACATTTCTACACGGAGGGCTTATAGTATGAATTGAAATTTTACTTACTAAGCTTTCTTAAAAAAAGTAATGAAATTTATTTTAAGATTGACCTTTCACCTTTCCGCTTAGCTCGCTTGAATATGTATACGAGAAGGATTAAAGTCAAGATCAACTAAAAGCTATTTTGGCATGAGAAATGAAACCATTTGAAAGTGAAATCTAATAGTTATATGAACAATTTTATTGTTCGCCTGACAGTCTGTGTTAGAACATTTTCCCACGGGTCGAACTGTAAAGTCATCAAAGTTTTTATCAGTACCCAAACTCGGTAGCGCTGGAGTAGTTTTAAACAACTTTGAATGCGAATGTTTCAAAATGCAATTAAAAACTAATTTGGACTTTATTACGAGTTCACTTTTATTGCCTAGAAATTCTTTTTGTTAGTTTTTTAATAGAAAAAACATACTATAGCAGGTGTATACTTACAACCATACTTACTTCCCTACAAAAAAATGCAAATAGTGTGTTTGTTGGGTTGTCTGTCTTTCAGGTAGCAGTGGAAGGACGTGACATTTTACACGACTGTACAAAAAAGGAGTGTAATTTTGTTAGGGTTCATGTATGTATGTGAGTTTCTTTATTCCACCAGAACTTAAAAATGCCTGAACAGAATTGGATGTATGGGATATCGTCGAATCCTTACATCATCCCAAATGACACTATGAGTAGGGCCGTCTGGTTTTTTTACGTATTTTTGTTGGTTTATGGGAAATGAAGTCAGGCTACTTTTTGGCTAATAATGGATATTCCCGTGATCATGACGCTTGCCACAGCGGTTAAAATATCGGTTGCTCATATCTGAATAATATCCCGTTAAAATATACGGACACAGTACCTAGGTGAGACTTAATACCTACATAATGTCTCAGGGTAGGAGTGCAATGCAGTGCCACGCAGGCCTTTGCGTTTTAAAGTTCTGAGTTGCACTGCAAATGTGATGGGCCGGCGTTATGCTTACCATCAGGCAAATAACCAGCCCGTACCGCTTTCCAATAATATAAAAAAATGATTTATTACAAATTTCTAATTTAAATTTATAATTCTTGGCCTATCTTGTAATATAAATAGGGTTGATTACATAATTAATCCTAAGGAGAAAAAAGACGTGTTCCTTGACGACGATTTGGCCCAAAATTTATCGATATAATAGTTGCCGGTACCACCCATTCTTATGTACAAATCATCCCCGGCTAGGCGGACCGATGCGGAGTTTACTTCGTTTGTAAGATTCGATTGAACTCTTCGACTGTTGGTTGTTTCAGTGATTAACTTATAATGTCTGTAATACAGCTTTACGGTATCATAAAGCTTTACTACTAGCTGCTGCCCGCGGTTGCACCCGCGCGGAGATATTGGATTTCATGGTTTTTATTTTTTTGCGCGGAACCTTAATTATTTTTCTAAAATAAAAGTAGCCTAAGTTATTCCTTGTTATATCAGCTATCTGACAGTGAAAGTCCCGTCAGTATCAGCCCAGCCGTTCCGGAGATTACCCGGAACAAACAAACAGACAGACAAAAATTTAAAAAATGGTTGTTTTGTAATAGGTACCGTACTATAACTTTCATATGCATTTAGTAAAATGCTGTTATTTTGATATTACAAACAGACACTTCAATTTTATTTATTTGTATAGATACGATCAATATGCTCTTTATTTGCACTCAAAAATATACGGTAGGACATTAAAATTACATAGGTACTGAGAACGGTCTATGTTTGAGAAAAGTAACTTTGTACCAGTGACGTAAATTACAAAGTGTAAGGTCGACCGCCAAGTCACAGGTGTACGTAGTTCCGAATCTAACAAAACATTTTTTTTAATTATATTTGTTATACTATTTGCTAACGACGTCTCGTTAACGTTTCGTAACGGTCTCGTCAGACCATCAGGCAAACGACATGCGTTTGCCTGATGGTAAGCATAACGCTAGCCCTTAATAATTACAGTACCACTTGGAACTTTGAAACACAAAATCCAACAATATTAAAAAGAAACAGTTCTATAATTATTCTAGAACCCAACTACATCGTCACTTAAGATCAGGTGAGTTACTACTGCTTGTTAACAAACCGTCTATATTCTAGCACAAACAAAATATGCGAAAGAGTGCTTTTCTACCATCAACTGAATCAGCGTATTTATCACCATAAAACAAGAATTATTCGAGTCATGACTATTATTAATAATCTCGCAACTTATTATTATAGTCTCATTTCCCATTACAATAAAACTTCAATTCACAGACGTGACATTATCTCCAAAAATAACCCTATTTTATCCCATATCAGACACGCGACACGCCCTCGGAAGATTCCATACATCACGACGGAGCCCCACAAAAAACACGCTTAGGTCCGCATACATCGTTGCTTATGTATGAGAGTGAAATGTTGTGTTGAGAACTCGAACAGTAATGTATGTACAATTCTCTATGCGCTTTACGGAATAGATTTGGAGTGACGTAGTATTGAAGAAGTAAGGTAGTAAGTACACCGCGCCCTATGAATCGCATTTGGAATTTGTTTGTTCTTATATAAATTCAACAGTCTTTATTCCAAGTCCTTATATCATGGATCAGTTCAATCATTGTGACCTAATCTAAACAAAAAAATTAAATTGAAGTGTCTGTTTGTAATATCAAAATAACTGCTTTTTACCAAATGCATATGAAAGTATATACGGTACCTATAACAAAAACAAAATTTTTTAAATTTTTGTCTTACCGTCAGTCTGTATGTTCCGGGTAATCTCCGAAACGGCTTGACCGATTTTGACGGGACTTTTACTGGCAGATAGCTGATATTATAAGGAGTAACATACACTACTTTTATTTTAGAAAAATAATTAGGGTTCCGCGCAAAAAAATAAAACCCAAGAAATCATTCATATATACATACATACAGTCATTCAAAAATACATAGTAAAAGTCTATAAATAAAACGAGGCTTATTTTTCGAAAAAAGTATGTAGTAAACTAAATGAGAGTGATTTTAAGTTTTCCATACAAACAGGAAATCGATCAACACATCGGCTCATTTATTTCGGATATTTTGGCCGAGAATGTTTGTATGAAAAGCATTGAGAGGCATAAATCCTCTACACTTTTACAACGGGATTGTCACTGTCATTGCCGTACCTAGTATTTGACAGTCAAATACAACAGCAATCCGATGCGTGCAGCGTAGATTGAAATACGTTCACCCTACACAGGGGAAGTTAAGGCGTGTCTTGAAAACGATGCGTTTTGTATACGATAATGGTTCTGAGACGTCCCGCGGGTGCGTGCGGCGAGTTGAGTGTGGAGATGAATGATGAATGACGTGGGGATCAATAGCAACACTGTAGATAGCACTGTGGATCTGTTCAATGTATTGTTATGATACGCAGATTTACTATACCTATAAGAATATAGTAATGAGCATTGATAGGTTGAAGGTTCGTGTTAGGGAAGTCGAGAGCAGTGAAGTAGTGGGTAGTAAGTCTGTTAGTGGGAGGACTAACTCTTCTGCGAGTGTCCGTCTGGGTTAGTACCACCGCTTTGCTCGTGAAGTCTGCCGCCAAGCAGTAATGTGCAAGCATTACTGTGTTCCGGTTTGATGAGCAAAGTAGCCAGTGAAATTACTGGGCTTATGAGACTTAATACCTAATGTCTCAGGGTATAACGAGCGCACTGCAGTGCCGCGCAGGCCTTTGTGTTTCAAAGTTCTGGGTGGCACTGCAATTGTTATGGGCCGGCGTTATGCTTACCATCAGGCAAACGACCAGCTCGTCTCGTTACCAATAACATAAAAAAAAAAAAAAAAGTAGCTCTGGCATAAACCGTTTGACGTATGTAATTAAATCGTGCACGTAAACAAAAGTTGAATCTGAAATACTCATTAGACATAATATCCAGTTAGACGTGCTATCATACTACGCGACATTGGCAAAATTGTCGTCACCTTTCAACACTTTACCAAGAGTTGAAGTCAGACCGTATAGACTACAGAGCGTGCCCAAGAACACATATATGTTGATACGCTTAAAAACATTACTCTCATTTCCTTCGGCAGTCGGGTAAAACATATAATCCACGTTGATTTTGATGCAAAATAGAAGTAAACTTACGAACAAACAGGATGGCGTAGCGAGTTCCTTCCTTCGCGTACGGACTAACTTTGGTGTTGTAATATTTTAGGACATCCGACTGCATGACTCGGGCAGGAACAACAACTCTCGTCTAAGACAACAACCGGAGAAGAAAGCTTACAACTGAACCCAATGTATAATACGTGGTATCGTTCTATTGCGATGCCTGAAAAGGGCTACTAAGTCAAAAGATCTCATATCAGTAGAGTAAGACCTTTGTACATACACTTAGTTATGCAAAATAAATGAATATGAATATGAATATGGTCGTGGTATATTTATTGGGGACTAGCTGCTGCCCGAGATTTCACCCGCACAGAGGTATTGTATTTCATGGTTAATCCACTGCTAATATCAGCAAGCAGTAGTATCCACTACTGCTGTCAATCTGTCAGTTACCAGTCCATCATAGTTTCCACAGTAAAGTCAAGAAGCGTTTGAACTCTGTAATGAGTAGCACGTGCGCCCAGTGGCGCTCTATTTCTGGCATCGTCGACAAACAGGCACGAGTCCCCGATAAATTTCACGGGCACGACTCAGTGACATCGATTAAGTTTGACCTTGGCAATAGCACGCAATTCCATGGTATTAAAAAGGAAAATGGAGGGAATGGGGGATATATAGACAACTAGCTTCTGCCCGCGGTTTTCACCCGCGTTCCCAGAGGAACCGTGCATTTTTCCGGGACATAAAGTAGCCTATGTTACTCTCCGGTCCATAAACTATATCTATGCCAAAAATCACGTCGATAAGTTGCTCCGTTACTGTATGAAAGAAGGAAAAACCAACAAACACACTTTCGCATTTATAATATTAGTAGGATACACAGTCCGTATACTATTATAATAAATGCAAAAGTGTGTTTGTAGGTTTGTTGGTCAGTTGGTTTGTCCGATGACGCGATTTTTTGCGCAGATATAGTTTATGGAAAACAAAGTAACATAGGCTATTTTTGATCCCGGGAAAATGCACTGTTCCTGTGGGAATCGTCACGCGGACGAAACCGCGGGCAGAAGCTAGTTGGATTATATTTTTTAACATTTAACTTAAGCATAGAGATTGTAGTCATTTATTTTAACTTTCATGAGCGCTGTCCTGTGAGTAAAGAATTTTGAACTCGAATTTTGTACCTACTTAGTACAGTCCTAAGCTAAGTCTAGCGTACCCTCGACCTTCGACCTCATCTTCGCTAGTAGCCATAGCAGAGTGGCGTTCTATCTGGAAGGCTTATGTTCTTCAGTGAATGTCTTCCGGCTGATGATGATGATGAATGGTCAAATACTAACCTATCAAGTATACATCTAGAAAAAAAACTGCTGGGCGTAAAGCGTAAGAGATGCTATGAGACTTTTCACTTCGTCATCGGGAAATACAATCGTGAGAGTTGCACATTACTGCTTGGCGGCAAACTACACGAGCAAAATGATAGCTACCTACCCAGACTACTCGCAAAAGACCTACCACCTAGTGGTAATAAGTAGCTAAACGCAAACGTATCAAAAACAATTAAGTGTAATTTATTATACTCTTTATTATTTTACGCCTACTACAATAATGTATTTATAATGGCTGGATCACAATGTTTTCGTTCATCAGACGCTCAAGCTCATTATGAGATACGAACCCTCCACACACGGACAGGCGGACCGTTGAGCCAACATCACTTCAGCTTATGAAAAGCTATTCTACGTCCAAACATTAGTTAATTCCCTAATGTATACAATACACACGTAGCTAAATATATGCCTTTGAATACAAGCGTATAGATACCTAATTCACACATACAAGTGGGAGCGAAGATGCTTTACTAAATCGTGTCTGGAACAGCTGGTCCTTTTTTAAAATATTCTTTCACTAATAGGAAGCAACACTATCCCTGAGTGTAATAAGCTATATTTTATTCTGATTCCTTGAATGCGAAGTCGCGGGCAGACGCTAGTTCATTCATACAATTATATTATACTAAAGTTGTGTCCAACTATATTCTGTGGCTAGAACAATCGTAAGCAGGTACAAAGTATCAACCAAGACGAAACATCTATCTGGATTAGAAAACACATTTATAGTGTAGAAAAATAAACGGAAAGTCACGTTGCAAACGCACACACGCGCACAACGAAAATAAAATGACTTCTTTCGAACATATGCATTCCAATAGAAAGTATCCTTCTACGCCTGTTCATTCTAAGTCAAACCCGTAGTAATTTTCATAATCCTCTCATGAACATATTAATCCAACTAAGGCAAGCTAAAATAAAACCGTTACAGTACACTGCGCCGTAATGGAAACAATAACACTCCCCTCAAGGGTGCGGGTTCGAATCCGGGCTGGGACGATTTGATTTGATGGAGTGTAATCTGTTGGTTAGGGGAAAGTTGGAAATAGATGACTTAACCGTGGAAAGTTATAACAGCCATGCATAGTACAAAGAGAGGGTAAGAAAGCGCCGCTCTCAGGCTTTTTATTTTTATACAATTTGTTAACGAGACCAATTCACTCGGAATGATGTCCGTGTCGGAAGCGACTTACTTGATCATTTATATTTTGAAAACGCATATCGTCAGAGAAATTTCCAGTTTAGATTCGACAACTCAGCTGCGTAAACACGGACATAATCCCGACAATATTTCTATGTCGGGAGGCGTTTCCGAGATTTAAACGATCAAGAAAGTCACTTCCGACACGGATATCATTCCGAGAGAATTAAAATAGCCCTACAGAAAATCGTCTGCCTGGTGGTAGGAAAATGCCAGCCCTTAAAAATAGGAAATCATAAATGTCATATAATCATAAAATCACAAAATCAACCCAATAGTACATAAAAAGATTTGCGTTCATTCTGTCTTCTATCGTCGCAGTTTCAGAAGACAAATATAGTAAGCATAAACGCTCTAATATCATTTTGACTTCTCAGCTAGAGAAATTGCGGATACACATAAATCTATTTAAAATTTCATCAAACGCAATTGACTGTCTTGAACCTCTAAGCCGAATCAGATTAAATACCCCCAGGACCCTTGAGACAAGTGCCAGACCCTTATTAATGTACCGTTATAAATACAAACTACGCCACTATTAATTTCGTGGCAAGTAACACGAAACAAAGCATATTTGTGTCGCACTACACCCACAATCTGGACTGTTTTAAGAGACCCCATACACGATCGCACCAATCCACACCATTCCAAGCCAACGTTGCAAAAACCGCCCGTTGAAATTCCCGCGTGGAATTTTGGAATATTGGATACCCAAACGTTCCAAATTGAATCTCATCGTGTGTGGCCCATACAACGATCCATTTCGCGCTCAGTTGGCAGTACTCTAGCAGAATGACCGAAAAGTGAAGCGATGGCGCGCTCGGAATGGAGTGACCGTCTGTGTGCTCGAAATTGGACCATCGTGCATCGTTCCAATCGTGTATACGGGGGCTCTAAGAGAAGGATTCTTTTCTCTAACCGTTCCTGAGAGGAATCTCTTTAGATTTTTTACACAGTCCTACCCTGCACTAGGATTCCCTGTGTATCATGTGGCATGGATACAAACAGAACGGGAACAAGCCTGAGGCCTCTCGCTTTACAGGCTAATACCAACTTAGTTAAAGAGCCGTCAAAAGGAAGGGTTCTTCTCTCTACCTTTTGGGGAATCTCTTCAGATTCCTATAAGACCGTGTGAATTTTGAAAAGTAAGTCATAACGTTTGATAAAATATTGATGAATTCGGATAATAAACATCCATCTAATATAATATGCTCTCTGTTACAACTTGCAAGCTATATATATTTCTTGATAGTTCTTGAGATACCAAAGCAATGAGTACAACAGTATGGGGTGGTCACGCACAAAAGCGATAAAAAATCGTCACATCGTTCAAATAGCCACCCCCTGAGTTATCATCACGGCGTTGCGTTAGGGGACCAGGCGCGGGACTTACAACGGGGTTTTTGTAAAGATTTATGTGTTAGGCGATTACTTTAAAGCATTTTTCTTATATCTATTTCTATCTTTATCTTCTACTAGCTTTTGCCCGCGGTTTTTCCCGGAAAAATGCACGGTTCCCGTAGGAAAATCCACGCGGGTGAAATCACGGACAACAGCTAATATTTAAAAACCTCTTTTTATACATTATTATATCTTGATCCGATGTTTGATACCTAATAAGAATAGAGATTAAAATAAATAAAAAACTCTACAAGATTAACGGTGTTACAAGTTTTAACGGTGCTTGTTATTTTTGTTTCAGGTATTTCTACTATTATTTTCTGAAAATAAGAAAAATCTACATTACATCACCTACGTGAGTACCGACAAATGCCCAACTCCTACATGGCTTAAGAGTTTGGGGTTCCAACCCCACAACACTATATTTGTGCAGTGCATGCAGCTGCATGCAATAAGTATTAAAATTTTAATCGGTAATTAAATTTGATCATAAGTCTCATAAGCCCAGTAATTTCATTGACTACTTTTCTCATCAAACCAGAACACAGTAATGCTTGCACATTACTGCGTGGCGGCTGACTACTGGAACAAAGCGGTGGTACACAACTAGACGGACACTCGCAGAAGTGTTGGTAAATTATTGTATACAAACTGTACCCCGCGGCTTCGCCCACGTAGCCTAAGTTACTCCTTAGAACATTAGCTAGTGAAAGTCCCGCCAAAATCGGTCCAGCCTTGTCGGAGATTAGCTGGAACAAATAAACGGACAAAAATATTAATTTTTTTTTGGTTCAGGTACCCCATATATTTTCATACCCATTTAAAAAAACTGTTATTTTGAAATTACAAACAGGTACTTCTATTTTTTTTATATGTATAGAGTATCTATAGATAGCTGCTCTATCTAGCTAATATTACGATGTACCCTCTCGCATTAACATGTCAAAATCATTTTATAAGTGCGATACAACTCATAATAACTACCCTCAATCTGCAAATGTTTCCGATTCATTAACTTCTTCCCTTTTCACCCTTCTTACTGCTCCCCACCCTTCGATGAAATTATCCATAAAATAAACTAATATCACTATTATACTAAACTGTTCTACATTGTGTAATACGATATAGTCTGATGATAGAATGGGACATTGCTTTTGTATTTGCATTGCATTTGTAGGCTTGCTTTTGAACATATCTCACCTAATCTTAAGTGACGATGCTTTCGGAGGTGGTAAACATTCCAAACCTAGAATCAGACGAGCCCAAACTCGATTGGGCTACTCTGTTTTGTTACAAAGTTTCTGTGTCCACTTTCCGGCTTCATCATCAGGACCCTGGACATCATCTAGGTTTAGAGTACTTGTAAAGATATATCAAACAAGCCCAAGCTCGATGGGGTTATGTCGTTTCGTTATAGAGTTCCTAAGGCCATCTTCCGGCTCCATCATCAGACCAGCTCTGTGACATCATTATATTGCATTGTCATCCGATTTACACATGTATGTACAATTTCGGCTCAATCGAACACCGAATCGAAGTGGGTCAAATTTAGCTTGCAAGATTTGACAGTCAAGCAAACATACATTAGTGGGAGGACTAACTCTTCTGCGAGTGTCCGTCTGGGTTGTTACCACCGCTTTGCTCGTGAAGTCTACCGCCAAGCAGAAATGTGCAAGCATTACTGTGTTCTAGTAGGATGAGCAAAGTTGTCAGTTAAATTACTGGGCTTATGAGACTTATACCTAATGTGTCAGGGTAACGAACGCACTGCAGTGAAGCGCAGGTCTTTGTATTTCAAAGCTCTGAATGGAACTGCAATTGTTATGGTCTGGCGTTATGTGTATGATCAGACAAACGACCAGCTCATTGTCATAGGAACCACAAACACAGTCATATATTTCCACAAAAAAATGGTAGAGTTAAAAAGTATTTCCATTTTTTAAATCTACAAAAAGATCGCTGAATAAAAAGTAAAAATACTTTTTATTCAGCTATCTTTTTGTATTCTTTTCTTTTCTGTCATGGTGGCCATTGATTAAATTACCCATAAACAAACTAAGAGAACATTGAGTTAACAACTACATCGAGTTACGCGATACCGTCTAAATTGTGGCGCAGCGACCGCAACGAATAAACACCGTAAGCATTAGGGTGGCTACTGACAGTCCTCGAACTAAAACTCACGAAAAAAGGACCTTCTTAAACCAACTCGTACCTATATTTATTTATATACTTAAACTTGACATGCATGTGTAAATCCATAGTTTAATTTATTGCTAAAATGTGTTTAGTTATTTTGGGTTTCCAGAGCGGCTGCCAAAATACAGCGATAGGTGTTTGAAGAAGATTTTCAAATTACTATCCAGGCAAGTAAACCATGACGTTTTCTTTCTCGTAGTCCAACCGTGGTCAAAGTTCAACGTAGGTTTAGAACCATTGACCCAGACCGGTGGATAACTCACTACCATCTGAGCTATTATGGCTTCAAAGCATTATATTCAAGGAAGGCTTATTCTTTTTTATTTAAATTACAGTGAAACTTTATTTGAGATTTTATTTCATCACTTTTATTCTGGGAAAGTAAAGTAAACTTAAATTATGAGAAGTAAGTCAAAATGAAAATTCATTGCCAAAAAAAATATAAATGTATAAAAAAGCTCAATTATAATTATTCGGTCTGTTTATTGACTAACAAAATTTGGCCTCAGATTTACGTCACAACAACTTCTGTCAAACAATGAATATTAAAATAATAAACAGACAAAATTTGATTAAAACATGACGGCAGAATCAGCTTCATTACCTCATCACATTACCTTCAGAATTTCCACGTAAAAGCCCGCATAAAACTCGATCACCTGTCGATGTGATCGAGAAACAATAGTACCCCTCAAGAGTACGAAACGGGATAAAGAGATTAAACTCGAAGCAACGTGTCGAAATGAATCATTGCCGTGCAGATAACTGGCGGGGCGAGAATTGTGCGAGTCAGCGAGTTTTTATAGTAGGCCCCCTTGTCCCCTAAGGGGTTCCGCAGGGGGATCTAGGATCTTGTTATTAAGATTTAGATGGTGGGTGTTATTTTTGTGGTGGTTTTTGACCTCTGTCGCTTTAGATTGTGTTGATGTGGCGGAAGATTACACGCGGGAAATGTTTTACGTTTCGCAAAACGGTTACATTTGAGAGTTAATTAAGGCTGTCATAATTGTTAAATTTTAATAAAGCTGGCTTACGGGGTATTTATGTTAATTAAAATATCACAAAACATCTCTGCCGAGTCGAAACCTGTGCTTCCTTATCTTGGAGCCAGACGCGTTCAGAAATAGCGTAGTTACAAAAAAATTGAGTTGTATTTATTTTCTCTGAATAAGCAGGCGTGGCTATGGAGCCACGCCTGCTTATTAAGATGCTCAGGTGTGATTTTGTCAGATTCAGATGATACTAGATGATTAGTACCACTTTACATCGATAGACTAGTTAATTTATGATATTTCGATACCAATCAAGTGACCAAAGTAATTGCCGTTTTTGCTTTAAAATTGAAACAATATTTTGTACTTTCACACATATCGCATACAAAGCGATGATAGCTTAGTGGTAGTCGGCTGATCCAAGGGTTGTACTTAGGCTATCAGTAAAGAAAGAAACTGTGATGATCCCAAAGCATTTCAATAGAGCGAGCTGATTAGCTATCACTCTTGACTTAAAAAGCTGTCTCCAAGCACCAATCAGCTTGTCGCAGCAGAACGCATTTAATAGCCTGTCCTTATTGTACCCCTAGCTTTATTTCACCTTGGACCCTTATCATGAGATCAGCAGAGGTCAAATTATAACATAAAAACATAAAAAATTGTACTCGTATGTATTGTTAAGTCCAGAAATGAGACAACTCGGTTTGGATAATCGACACACGTGTATTATCGCTCGTAGTTCAATGAGGACTGCTGTCCTTCGCCACGTCTTCCCCTTGCGTAGCGCTGGGACGACTACGGCGTAGCACTGACTTGTTGACGTCATAGCGTAGCACCACAACACCATACCATGTTCTACCTTTATTCTTACAGTATATACAAGGTTTTGGTAGGTATATAGAATGAGCCATAGTAAATACCATACCATCATGATATGTTTCCAGTAAGGTGTTCTCCGTAACCGATAGCACAAGAACGCTTATTACAAGATTCGAACAATCATGGATCGGCGAGCGATTTTTTTAATTCTGAGCCATAGTCGCCCCCAAAACACTTTTAGACATTTCCTAACGTAATAATCGGACTGACTTTAATAAAATACCTACCAAAGATTTCCCAACTCTTCAGTATTACAATCACAAACTCTAGGAGAAAGTCTATTTCTCAGATATCCTATCTTATTCAAACAAAATAAGAATCTAGAAGGGCCAAATTTCTCTCGCACAATGATTGAAACCGAGGACTCAGGCCTGTATCCCCGCAACAACATTACATACACCACAATTTGTACCCGTATTACTTTAAGTTAAAGTCTAATTTCACTTGATTGAATCGCTTTGTAATTTTGTAAACAGATGCTTGTCTAAATTGTATCTTACTTAGAAAGGGTTAAAGTTCCTTTTCTAGTAAAGGTCACAGTCATTGGTCATGTCTTTTGCACAACAAAGTTTTGCTTAGCTTCTTGCTTGGACCCTGTGTCGTTGGTGTTAGGGTCGGGTTTAGATTATTTTAGTTTTGGATAAATTGGTGATGCGAAATCGCTTTGTTTCTCGCAAATTGGGTCACGTCTTGGAGCCATCGCTGCATACAGCCTCCTGAAGGTTGGGTGACTCTACCACGTTTATTTACTCGCTAATATCAAACATATATAAAAAAATTAGCGACTGTAAACGCTTCAAAGGAGAAAATTATATGGCTGCGTGACATTTACTCATTCATGCTAACTTGGTAAATAGCTCATACATTAAAAAAAAACATCGTTTCTAGTCATTTTTTAGAATAGATGTTGGGAGGGCCTTTTTTTACAGTCCTTTGACTCTCATTAAAGCTCTCTTGAGGTCGTTGTGAATGAAGTGTTTACATTTTGGATATTTTCTGACTCTCGAAAAAGTTTTTAACCCTAGCAGCGTACATTAATAATAATATAGATTAGGTTGATATATAAATCATAACAATTAACTTTTTTGATGTTTACGAGTAACCGAACGCTCAAACAACTTCCAGCCTATGAACTAAAGTAATTTATTTACTAGTACCACGTTGATTCATCCAGTGGAAAATTACATTTACCCCTGTCTGAGGGATGTATTTGTTTAGGCAAACCTTTTTATATTGAGATGATCCAGTGGCGGGAACACAGATAAGTTTTGGATTTCCGAGAATGTATCTCTTTTACTTATCCAAGTCAAAGTTTTATTCGGAACCCTTCTTTCAAAGAATTTTTACATGTTTATTTTTGTGTTGTTGTTAAAACTTGCAGCTACTCGTATTTGACTTGCAAATGTAACATAATAATAGGTATGGCAGTCGAATAAACATCTGTTTTATAAGAAGCATTTTTACCGTACATTCCCGACGTCCCTCCCTCCCCAATGATGTTTTACGATTTTACAGTTCCACTAAAACTTACGAGGGAGTATGTATAGTACAAAATACCAAATCCCACAGCCAGACAAATGTAGACTACACTTTAGTTTCATCGTAAGAAAATTAAATTTACTTTGATGAATGCCACATCACACTCGTTTCGCTCGCTCGGTTCACGCTGCAGGTTGTCACAACTCCCCAGTAACCTAACGTTCCCCCTCGCTTCGCTTGTTGCACCTCATTTTTCACTATTTGATAATCAATAGAGTCAACGGCGGAGCTGGGAATGGGGCCACTACTGAGAAGGTTAGTTTGGTTGTTACCCTTTTTACGTACTACTTTAAAAATGAAAAACGTGTTCCTTAATGTAACATTCTATTGTTCGTTTTACTCTTCGTGAAGGCACTTTATCTCTGGAACTGACAGCTAAGACAGTGTCTCAAAGTCAAGTTTAAAAAAAGACTTTCTATCTACTTAAGAACTAGCTCTGCCTTGCGGCTTCGTCCAGTAGCTTTAGTTATTCCTTATAGCATCAGCTATGTGCTAGTGAAAGTCCCGTCAAAATCGGTCCAGCCGTTTTGGAGATAAGCCTGAATAAACAGACAGACAGACAGAAAAAAATTTGGTTTTTTGTTACATGTGCCGTATATACTTTCATATGTATTTAGTAAAAAGCTGTTTTTTGACATTATTACAATCATACACATAGACAAGTATTTGTATAGATATAGACTAGCTTCGACCGCGACCGCCACCACCGCGCCCGCGGTCAGGTTATAGCCCACTTTTGTAACGCTACCCCGGGCATGGCATATGCCCGCCCATCCTCTCACGTACGCGTTATTACGTTTACGTTTTATCCAATATCTGAGGTATTGGCGGTACGTGACCGTTCTACGTTCCCATTTTTTTGTAACTCTAATATTTTGAACGCCTTTTATTATTGAAGATGGGTTTTGTGACTTAATGTATAATTAACACGTCACAGAGTTATTGCTATTTCTTAATTCCATTCACTTCACTTCCAGATATGACTTTTTATAGATAGGAACTAATTTCCGAGCTTATGAGACTTAATACCTAATGTCTCAGGGTAACGAGCACAATGCAGTGCCGCGCAGGCCTTTCTGTTTCAAAATTCTGAGGCCTGGAATTGCAATTATTATGGTTGCGTATTGCTTACCATCAGACAAACGACCCGCTCGTTCCTAGTGAAACTCGCCACTTCTTTCCCTTTAAGCCAACCTCCTTGTCCTATACAAACACTGGTAGGAGTTGTTCGGAAGGTTCCTTGGCTTCAATTTTGCATAGTTACAGTGTTTGATCACGTTGAGGGCCAGCTGTGGACGCTAATGGACCGTTGCGAGGCTTGCGAGGACCAAAATTGTCACGTTTGTTATGATCTTTCCGGATAAGCCTGTTCACACACGGGCCACGCGCTGCAACTACAAAACTCCACCACCGAGCTGTAGACTGCAGTTTTTGTATGAGCTCGCCTCACACGGATGACGCTGGTGGTCACTACATGCCACGAAACGCCGCTTCTTGGTTCATGTAGCCGACATCAACCACGACACATTGACATAAAAGCCGAAGCTTGTCACTCGCGCGATACCCCACTCTTCTCTCACTTCACTCAGACTTCGACCTAATTAAGATACAGCAAGCAATGGGTTAAAAAAGAGGCGGCCGACTTCTACTTGTGTCGACCACCGACCACAAGCTTCGGAAGGCAGCCGCCTCTAGTTTCATGCGGCGACGTTTTGCAGCTGTAGCGCGCGTGGAAAGAGCTAGGTGATTGATTTCCAAGTTTACCACCTATAATACTCCGGGAACTGAGAAAAAGTTTCCAACTAGTTTCAGTTTTCATTGACTGAAAACATCGCAAACATGGTGGTATGGTATTTGTTACTACTCGCCTGGCTAGCTGCCACCCTGCGTGTATTCCGGCGGCTGCACTTGAAAGCCAGCCCTAATCTTGGTTTGCCGTTTAACGTATTGATCGTCTCCGACCACATCATCGCTTAAGAGGCCTCATCTCGCCATACTTTCCATACAACGATCGTACGTGATTAAAGTGTTGTATAAACTTTTTTCTTTGGGTTTTTTTTAACAAATAGGTATCTTGTTCATTATATCTTAGGATTTTATGGAAACAAAAAATTAAAATTTTGACAATCCAATTCAGTAAAAGCCTTAAAAACACAGCCTTTTTAAACCAATTTTACCTTTACTTTGCCCGTTCACAATATTCTCATAAATGTAAAAGTAAACAAAACACTTGCATAGGATCTTTTGACATATAATGGAGATTCTAAATAATAAAAATTTTTTTCACAAACTTGTAAGGGATTTTCAAAAACACTTATTTCCTGGCACATGTTTTAGGAATTTTCTTTAAAAATTTATTTCAAAATTTTCAGAATGCCAACCAAAGGCTCTGGCGTTGTCTTTCTTTTTCCGTAGTGCCTGTTTTTCTTCGATTGCCAATAAATAATAAAGCCTTTAGGCCACTTTTGTTTGGTTCTACTTAGGCGGGTCGTGATGAGGCACCTTAAGATCACGCGAGATAGTTGTCAAACGCTAACCTATCAAGTATCAATAAACATAGTTGGATACGAACCAGCGACCTAGATCGGCGGCCGATGTCAAAGCTATCATCGCATCAAAATGTCTTTATAAAGTCCAACTTTGCTCTCCAATTAAGTCCCGAATCGAAGCTCGCTAGAGATGACTTATATGACACTTGTTTGTTCTTCGGAAAACTTTGGCTGACCAACTTGATGGCAGCGGAGGATAATGGACCTCTCACGACAGTTACGAGTGCACGAGCT
Source organism: Crocallis elinguaria (assembly GCA_907269065.1). Lineage (NCBI taxonomy): Eukaryota > Metazoa > Arthropoda > Insecta > Lepidoptera > Geometridae > Crocallis > Crocallis elinguaria. The sequence continues at coordinate 22,205,756 of OU026073.1, read as the reverse complement.
GTCACGTCAGTTCTTATCTCTTGCTTAAATTAGCATACATTAGTACCCATTCGCTACTAATGTCAGTGTAAGTCTGTGGAGCTCGAGTAGTGGAACTTCTCAAGGGCTACTAGTAAACCTATAGAGCTTGGGCTCGTAAGATTCATTTGGAGATGTCCAATAGATTACGCTTGGTCAAGGGTCAAATGATGAAGCCAGGAGGTGGATAGTGGAACTTCTCAGTGGCTAGAAGTAAACCCCTCAAGTTTGGGCTCATGTTTTGATGAGTTCAATAGATTAGAGTTGGTGACGAGAGAAAATGTATATAAGTAATAAGTATATATTAAATAAAGCGCAAAAAATATATTTTTATTAATAAGAATTATAATAAGCGTGCTTTTTAGCTTTTTTGAACTATACAATATATAATTATTTCCATGACCGTGGCTTACTAGATTTTTGACAGCTCGCAGCGCGGGAAAAATCACGCTCTTTCGTTCGAAAACGAGCTGCAAAATCTTGCGTTGCTAACACAATAACGATTTAACTATTGTAAAAGATATTTCCAACAAATAAACTAAAGAAAGAACACTCAATTCTTCAAGAAGACACCACAAAGCGCCGTTGACGGTAAATACACAACTGGAAAACATTTCTAGCACATTATTGATGCTTTTCTTATGAGAATGCTCTAACCTACCTTTTATACGAACTAATCACGAACGAAACGCACAAAACCGGAGCTTTATTACTACTGACATAAGGCTCAAAGTTATATAAAGAGCTATCAAGTTTTCTCTCGTGTAATATGTAACCATATGACGATTGGTATAAGGTTTGAAATTGATTACGTATATACTTCTGTATCTTTAAATAACACAATCGTGGGAAAATTCAAAAGCATTGTTTTTCTACTCTCTACAGCCTTTGGTTCATTTTAGTTCAGTGAACTAAGACTTGACAGTGGTATTCTAGACTTTCCAGGCTAGAATGATAAATTATTATACTAGCGGCGCAAAGTAGGCAAGTTTCTCGCGGGAACTATTTTTTTCCCGGAATAAACAGCATGATAAGAATTTATGAGTCGTTTTTAAAGTGGTGATGGCTTAGTGGTAATGTCGTCGGCCGCCGATCTGTAGGTCAGTGGTTCCAATCTTATACAAAGAAATTGAGCTTTCAGTGAAGAAAGACATCGTGATGTCTTCCTTCCACCCATACCTACCATAGCATAGTGGTAGAGCATTTTGTAGAGCTACCACCCTTGCGTTGAAAAGGACTTGTACCAAATCTGTATGGAGCTACTTTATTCCCAGAAAAAACTAACTAGCCTCAAATTTTTTTTCTAGATATGTCCCTGATATACCGAGCTTAGCAAATAATAACAAAATTTTTGAGGCCTGCGTTTCTTAAAACTGGTTTTAAAAAAAATGTAGTAGAAACGAGAAATTAATTAACAGCAACATGCAACACTGTGTTCCTAAAAATATCCAAAATGCAGCAACATTATAAATGGCGTCATCGTCACGTCATTTTTGACAGTTTTAACAAAAAAGCTGTGTTGTCATCTATTTTGTCGTTTCAAGAAATTTCGTTTCGTTTCTCGTTACGTACCAAAACAAAACTTTATGTATTTTCAGGAAATCGATGGCCTGTAAAATTGTAACATCATTTTAGTAATTAAATGTTTTAAAACTATTTTACTAATTATGTAAACAGAAAGAACTGAGTACCTATTTCAGAAGGTTAATGATATTGGCGTGTTTCAAACGCTTACTCGCTTTTTTATCCAAAGAAGTGGTCTGAGTTCGAATGAAAGCAGCGATGTGTGACGACGTGTGGGTGCAATAACAACCACCGTGGGAAAGCCCAGCGTGGTGTGAAATCATTGGTATTTGCTGGGAACATCTGTGTTTTATAATAACTAGTTTAAATTATGCCTTCGCCGTTGCTCCTCGCGCTACCAATATAGGTAATATTAAAAATAGTTTTGGGTCCGTGTCACTACATTTAATATTAATTTAAGATTTCTTTTATACTATTGGATAACGAGACGTGCTGGCCGTTCGCCTGATGGTAAGCATAATGCTGGCCCATATTAATTTCAGTGTCATTCAGAACTTTGCAACACAAAGGCCTGCGCGCATTTGCGCTCGTTATCCCGGGATATTAGGTATATCATAAGCCCAGTAATGTCACTGACTAGGTACTTTGCTGCATATTATTGCTTGGCGGCACACTACACGAGCAAGATGAACATGAGCCAGATGAACACTCTCAGAAAGTTACCACCTGGAAAATAGTGTATGGCATTTTTATAAAAATTTCACGGCAGCATCGATGCGAGTGTTCTGCCGTCACCGAAACCAAACGTCAGCACATCACAGTTTTGGAAACATTTACATTTTAGTAGCGAGCGTGCTTTAGCATCGACCGCAACCTATAATGGTAAAACAAAAGTTTGTGACAAAAAATACTGTACGATCTCTAGTGTCGTACTGAAAGCTGAAAACTAATCAAGAGACTGTCAAGTAGCTGTAATTAGTTATCTGATATAATTTGATGATGATGATATAAATACGTACCTACTTATTTTTTCTACTATAATTTAATATATTTAAAGGTGTTAACCGACACCGCGGGATGTTCACGCAAATATATTTAACAATATATTTTAAATATTATTTACGTGAAAATCCCGTTAGTATCGGTTAACACTTTCAAATACTTATGTATAATTAGAGTTAAAATAAAGTGAAATTTTTCGCCTGTTGATTTATACTGGACCTTAACATATCACAAAGGGGTAGGCAATCACTATAAAGCGAGGACTGCTAGATGGACCGCTCCTACAGACTAGGTGGTCAAGTCATCTGGTTTAGATAACCTAGAAAATGTGGGTTTGAATCTCGTTGGCAGCGATTATTTAAGTTCTACTGGAACGTTGCCTACTGGTAGCGGATTATTAGATTAAGATTGTAAATAAATTAGTGTGTATTTTATTTAGTTATTTTAGTTTATGTTGTTTACTTTTTCTGTTATTATATGAACTTTTCTCATGAGTTCTACTATAGTTATATAGTTACTATAGTAGGTAAGTGCCAATTTTATACTTGTATATTATCTATGTTTTAGATATGTATTATGTGCATGCTAGCGGATGTGTGTGTGTGCGTGTGTGTGTGTGTGTGTGTGTGTGTGTGTGTGCGTGCGTGTGTGTGTGTGTGTGCGTGTGTGTGTGTGTGTGTGTGTGTGTGTGTGTGTGTGTGTGTGTGTGTGTGTGTGTGTGTGTGTGTGTGTTTGCGTGCGTGAGAGTGTGTGTGTGTGTGTGAGCGAGAGTGCGTGTATCGTATTTTTGTTTGTGTGGGGGTGTGTATGCGTTTGTGTATGTGATATAAACTATAATAATATTAAGGAGATTACACAGTCACCCTAAGTAAGTGGTCTGTTTCAGCATAGCTGAGTTTTTTCAGCCAGTTGCGAACTGCCACTTTAGCATCCCGGTTTGATAACACTGCTAAATTACCAATAACTTTACTTGCCTTATTATATAGGAATGCTCCAAGAAAAGATCGGTGTCGCTGAGCCAGTCTGGTGTTAAATTTTGGTGTTAGGAAAATTTTATCTTTTCTTCTTTTATTAAGTGCAATTGCTTGTTCTATTAAGTTCGTTTCTCGATGTTGGGCCAGTAAAATATTTATTACAAACAATTGTCGTACTGTCAATACACCAGTGTCCCTGTAGAGTTCTATTGTTGAAAATCTAAACGGTCTAAAAGTAGCTACCTTTAGTACTGCCCGTTGGGCACGCTCTAAAGCTAACATGTAGGTGCTACATGCGCCACCCCAAGAGGTATTACAGTATGTTAGGATAGGTTTACAAAGAGCATTATAAACCTCAATAATTAGCTGCCGATCTGCCACATCACGTAGCTGCTTAAAAACATAAATAAGTTTTCGAACTCTGCTGCATACAGTGTCAATGTGAGTTTTCCATGTTATTTTAGCATCTATAGTTATTCCTAGGTACTTAATATTTTGAACACGTTCTAATTTTGGGCAATTACAGTTACTCATTACACATCCTGTATGTACTTTGAGTTCAATTTCCGGTGTTCTCAGGCGAGCGTTTGTGAAAGTGATAAATTATATTCAGAACATAGTCCTAAGTCAACAAAGTTGGCCCCGACGCTCCTAAAGTAAGTGGTATCGAGAAGCTTAAATAAATGAGCAAGTAACTTAGCTAGCTTGATTAAATCTGTTTTGTTAGACAAATAACCAACGGACACTATAGGTTGATCGTCCATATTAGTAGTATTCAAAAGAATTTCACCTCTGGAGACCGGATGTAGCCAAGTGGCGAAGGATACGAAGGCTTTTCTATTAACATTAGCGTCATACCATTTCTGGCAAATGCTTTCCTTGTACTTAAACACGTTGAGGCATAGCGGCAAGAGACCTGGATTATTAGCAAAAATTATCAAGTTGATTCCTTGGTATTCGGCAAAGTTGGCATCATTGTCTTTCAAATTGGCGTAACTGCATGTCAACGGGGTAGGAAACTTGGAGGGATCTGAAGCTGGGGCGGATGACGTGCTGCGTTCTAAGCCAAACAACATGGGTGCTGCAACGTGATCGTGTAAGTTTTTCCCAACGGGCAAATCGGCGACGACGGGAATATTCTTGCTTCTCAAGTGATCTGATGGTCCAATTCCAGAAAGCATGAGTAGTTGTGGTGTTTTTATAGCTCCTGCTGAAATAATAACCTCGTTGATGCAGTGCACTACGTAAGAACGTCCGTTATGTGAGAACTGAACCCCTGTTGCAACTTTTTTGTCATTTAAGACGATTTTTGTTGCAGTCGCCCCAGACAATACGTGAAGATTATGACGATTCTTTACTGGAGCTAAATAGCTTATTAGGCTACTTTGTCTAAATTTACCATCATTTTGAAGTAGAGGACTAGTAATTCCTAGAGAATGGTTATTGTTTGTATCGTCCAGTTTAACGTATCCAAGTTCAGTAAAAGCGTCAAAAATCCCATCATTTTCAGAAGTAAGCTGCCTCTCTAATTTTGTTGGGCCACACGTGCCATGACTGTAAGGATATTTTCTTACGATTTCTTTCTCTAAAACGTTTTCGCTTTTGATGAAATAAGGGAGAATTCCTTCATAGGACCATGAGGAATCGTTTGCGATTTTGGCCCAATGGTTGTAATCTGGTATATCACCTCTGACAAAGAGTGCGTGATGAAGACTGCTGCTTCCTCCAAACATTTTACCGGTGGTTAAACCTGCTGCACCATTTTGGAGGTTCTGGAGAGCGTAGTGGTCGTTAACAGCGTACATGTCGTAATCATACTTAGATCGAGGTAGGTAAAAAAAGTTACCCAGAAACTGCGAACAACAATGAAAGTAAAGTACATACTAGTCAAGTTCATAGATATACCACTTTAAATACCCAATCGGGATATCATTTTATAATGATTTCACCTTATAGCACGAGAAAATGTGGTTTAAGATGTAGTATAGCTTAATATAACAAGTTAAGATGAATAAATGAACCACATTTCAACGGTTGTGGTAAATCCACCCAACAACAAAAATGCTGTACTTACATCAGATGCAAAAGAAGGACATCCTCCAGCTTCTATTAAGAGAACCGACACAAAAGGGCATTGTGACAGTCTGTTAGCTAACACCGACCCGGCGGTGCCGCCTCCGATGATGATGAAGTTGAAGCGTCCTATAGATGCTGAAAACAATAAAAATAAACACTTTTACACTCGTGCCCCTAAACTAGGATATTCTGTGTTGCAGGTGGCAACACAAACTCATATATGACAAAAACATCCAAGATCCAAGAACAAACTTTTATGTGCCCTACATAAAGTTTAGCCCCGGCCGGGGATCGAATCCGGTGAATTGCTTCATGTAAAAATAAGTTGCCACTTCACTTCTATTCGATTTTACTCATAGTTGTTCCCTGGGGACCAGACGCGAAGCTGTTTTTTAAGGAGTTGTCCCGACGCTTAGTAGAAGTGACAGGTGACCAACGAGCTGGCGCTTACCTCGGTCAACGTATTAGTTTAGCAATTCAGCGAGGTAATGTCGCCAGCTTTTTGGGCACCCTACCTGCAGAAGGCGACCTTAATGCTGTTTTTTATTTATAAAGTTTTGTTTAATTTTGGTTTTAATTGATAAATTCTTAGTTTTTTATTGAAATGTAAATAATCCTATGTATAGACGTATATTGTTGTATATTAAACTATATCACATTAATAATAACATATCTTTGTCTCATGAAAATTTGCCTTATACGAATAATAGTTGTATATATAAACTATCTTTTTGGTGGCTTTTTTACAGGTAAGACTCACTCTAACAAAACTAGTCACAAATATGAATTATATTTCAAAAATGAAAATGAAAAATGGTTTCAAAATGGTTAAAATTTAGTACTGTTTTTTTATTTTGTGTGTATTTTTAAAAATCAATAATTATTTTAATTACTATTATTTTTTACATTAATTTATTATTTAAATAAAATGGACTTATTTTTTTTATGAAATATGTCGAATAATGTCCTTATATCGTAAAGCTGGAGAATGAGAGTAAAGTAAGGTCATAAAATATTCAGTTTCAAAATTAAAATTTGCTTTCTTCTAAACTATAACTTACTGATCTTTTCTATAGGGGTGTCAATCGGGCACAAAAAAGAACCAAGTTTGAATGTAGTCTCAAAGGTGCTAAACACCGACTGCATCGCCTGAATTGTGAGCATTGCTGCAGCAGCTTCCCCGCCATTTCTGAAAAATGTAATACTAATCGTGTATCTACTATCTTCACAACACTTTCCATTCCCTGGATATTCTCTTAGCTGGCTCTTACGGTACTCACGAGAAGAGGTGGGGTGGTTCTCAGCCGGGACCACACGGCCAAGTCCAGGGGCTTGTTTCATAAAAAATATTAGTCTAATATTATCAGTCTTTTTTTTTCATATATAATATGAGGCAAATACTCATAATATTAGACTAATATTTTTTATGAAACAGGCCCCTGGCCAGTGGTATGTTCAAAATTTGAATTTGAAATTTACTAGTTTTAATAGCAGTTGAATTTTTATTATAATAACAGAAAAAGTAAACAACATAAACTAAAATAACTAAATAAAATACACACTAATTTAAATAATAGCAGTTTAAATAGTCGTGAAGTTCTTACCTTTTTGTGGTCAACTTACAATGAAGTTCAGTACTATGTTTATATATTTCTAAATATGTTTTTTAAATTAAATATAAGTTCAAAGAACAAGCTATACTGTAGTACGCACTACTTGAATGACTTAGAATTTGAATACATCATTTTGTTATCTATATATGTAGAACTAAATGATTCATTCAAATTCTAATTAAAAATAGTTAATTGCTTTTTAAATTTATGTTAAAAAGTTGTGCCAAGATAATTGGGATGTTGCATTAAAAACAAAATATATAATTTCTATCGATATATAGTTTTAAGAAAATCACATTAACACAATAAAAATTAAATTCACAAAAAATCATATAATTTCTACAAAGGTACTGCATCTAAAAGTTTCCCAAATTCAAGAATTTTTTGTAATCCATTAGTAATTTAAATGATACTAAGAAATTCTTTACATTTTAATGAATAAAAAAAATGTGAAACAACGATGTACTTAAACTTAGTTTTTCACGGTAAAATCATCAAAATGCATGTATTTTGTACAGCTTTACGGCCCGCGCAGAACAAGTGATATCAAATATTCTGTCCAATTTGTATGGGGTGTTTTAGCCCTCAGTAGATACGCGTAACTTTGACTCTTATTTTTGACGTTTCTAGCGTTAGATTTCCAGTTTTTCGATATAGACATTTGATTCTCATGAAAACGAATTCATTGACATCATAAAAAAATGGCGTCAGCATCCCTATTATAATAATACTACGTCAAGACTGTGCCAGTTTTTTTTACTCTTCATGCGCGGTCAAAAATAGAAAATTCGCTAGATGCGAAATAGATCTCCAAATAGAATCCGAATAGATGTCCAAATTCTTCGCCTACAATAGGCAAGCAATCTACCACCGAGCTATCATTCATTCATTTAGGATTTCCAGAATAGTGAAAAAGTAGTAGGTACTACTCGTAGTGTAGGTAGGTAGCAGTAGTTTATTCCACATGTACGTATTTTTTTTTTTTTGAGAATTTCATTTTCTCTACATTTTTATAAATAACCAGCTTCTGCCCGTGGTTGCGCCCACGTGGTATATGTCTTTATAAATTAAGTATATTCGTTATTCTGATGTATAAACTATAATACTGTAAAGTTTTATCAAAATCCGTTCAGTAGTTTTTGCGTGAAAGAGTAACAAATATTCATCTATCCATGTCACAAACTTTCACGTTTATAATATTAGTTAAATAAGATGCATTGCGGTATCTATACCTACGCATGTAATTAGTAATTTTGTATTTTTGTGTTGCACTACCATCCTCCAATAGTCATAACCTCCTCTCCATTGTCTGTAATAAATCGCTTTAAGAGATAAGACCACCCTTAGCACTTCTAGGCTAAGTTAATATAAGTATCTTTTTTAAATTTGGTATTGTTGACTGTAGTATGTAAATAAAGAATTTATCTATCTCATACATATTAATACATTTTTGTATAAATGAGTATCTATAATTGCTTTCTTAATGACGAGATAAAAATTCAAAACGTTATCGAAATACGAACCTTATCTAACTAAAGGTTTGTCCTACTGGCGCTGGCGATGGATGAAGGTCGAATTCAAATTTATTTATTCCTGTGATCCTTAGAAGAGCGCCCATGAAAGTTTAATTACTCTAGAAGTCCGTTTCAAACGATGGAGAAGAAGGGAAGAAATGCGCCAGCGTTCTTTTTTTCCAAAATAGTTGTGTTTCTGATTCTAACAGTATGTTAAAAAAATTAAGTCTATTAGAGTAGTCTCAAGAAGCTCCAGAGCTATTTTCCCACCTGCACTTTATCATACACTTTTTAATTAATACTTTCTTAATCAGACGATTAAACTTTTCTCGTCAACATCATCATCGTCATCATCGTCATCCGCCGATGAATGTGATGACCACCGGCCACATGTGATTTTTAGTGTTACATAACATAACAGGAGTAACAGGTAACACCTAGTTCTTTAATCATGTACATCCCTAAAATTAAATACTACCCTTTGTATTCAAAGTTCCTGTTGCTATTAGTTTAAAAGTGAGTAGCCTAATATCACTCTCCAGTCTGTAAACTATCTATATGCAAAAAAACGTCGATCTGTCGCTGCGTGAAAGATGAAAGAACCAACCAACACACTTTAGCATTTATAATATTAATAGGGATATTAAGACGTATCATGTTAAAGTATTTATTAAAAATACCAAATTCAATGAATAATTTTATTTAAAAAAGAAAGTGTAATAAGCATTCACTATTTCATCTAGCTCTGTTAATTATAAAAGCCTATACTTATTTATTATTATTGCTACGTTAAAGAATAAACATCCCATCCCATTTCACAATAGTAAGTTTATTTAGTAGTTCAAGTTCTACGTCCAGAAATAATCATCTCTGGGTTTGCATCAAAACAGCTGCAGGTTCAGTGGAAATATTTATTTATGAGAGAAACAGTGAACAAAAGGTTAATAACATAAGCATTGGTAGATTTAAGGAACAGAATTAGAAATAAGTTTTTTTCTGTATGAAAAATCTAATTACAGCTTAGTAGTCCAATCCGTCTATGTTTATCATTGTAAGCGATCCTCCCATCTGCTACAATATATCAGTTTTATTCTGTAGTGCAAGTGCTGCGTCCAGAAACGATCACATCCGCGATCTTCTCCGCTACTGCTACGACAGCAGCATTGATGTTCCCACCAGGGACTGTTGGGAAAACGCTGGCGTCAACTACTCTCAGGTTCGAAACTCCCTTGACCAACAGATTGGTATCAACTACGGTTCCAATAGCCGCAGTGCCAGAATAATGCCACATGGTGGAAGACATGGCCAAGGCATAGCATTGCCAAAACTCGGTACTATATAGGGTCTCGTCAGTACAGAGTCCTAAATCCATAATCTCAGCTCCAAGGCTCTGGAAAGAAGTAGTGTTTACTATCTTCGCATAGTTTGCCAAATAAACTGCCAACGTTTCCAAATCAGTCTGGTTTGACATAAGTCCTAAGGTTACTAGTGGCTGGTCACTGATGCTGGTTGTGTTCAAACGCACAGATCCTCTGGAATCAGGATGAAGTTTATCGATAACCATCCATATTACATTCCGACCAGTATTAGCTGCGATCATAGCGTCGCAAATAGTATCAGTGTACTTAAACACATTTGAACACAACTGAGCAAGGCCTGAACTATCGTGGGGGAAATACAAAGCAATATTCTGAGCCTGAGCGTAGGTCGCACTGCTGTTGTCGTAGTTGGCGTAGCTGCATACTACTGGGACAGGAAATTCAAAAGGACTGCCTGTAGAAACTGTGGAAGTAGACTCGTCAAGGCCCACTATTAAGCTGGCGGAATTATGATCTTGTAAGTTCTGGCCAACTTCTGACAGAGCTGAGACGACAGTGATGTTTTTTTCTGTCAAATGATCCGATGGTCCAACTCCAGAAAGCATCAGCAGTTGAGGCGTGAGAAGAGCTCCGGCGGAGAGAATAACTTCGCTGTTGGCATTCACAGTATAAGAAGTATCGCTGTATGTGAATGTTACGCCGGTCGCAACGTTGTTGCTATCGAAATTGACCTTAGACACTGTGGCTCCAGTCAGGACAAATAGATTAGTGCGATTTTTTGCTGGATACAGATAAGACACGTGTCCACCTTGCCTCATGCTAGCTAAGCTATCATCAAGTTGCAGCAAAGGCAAGACGACTCCATTAGGAACATCTGCGTTTGTGTTGTTTACTATACTGAATCCTGTAACGGCAGCCAATGCTTCCATCATGAGATCAGTTATGGAACTGCTGCTTGCTCTCACAACTTTAGTAGGACCAGAGGTTCCATGATAAGTTCCGTTTTCCGCAATAATATCTGAATCCAATACGTTTTCGCTTATCTTAAAGTAAGGGAGAAGTCCGTCGTAAGACCATGACGAGTCGTTGGCAGCGGTGGCCCAAGCATCGTAGTCAGGTTTAGCGCCTCTAACCCAGATGCCGTGTTGGATGGAGTTGCTTCCACCCAGCATTTTACCAGCGGTCAGCCCTATTACGCCATTTTGCAGGTTCTGGCCAGCGTAACCGTCATTGACAGATGTCATATTGTAGTCGTAAGCACTTTGCGGTTGAAGTGTGAAGTAGCCCAAACACTGCAAGCAAAGAACGTCACATTAGACAACTTCAGCTGCTTTCATACATAATGTTCTATAAAAGAAGTTTAAATTATTCAAATAAGGGGTATAAAAATAGTTGACAATCTTGTAATGCAGTTCAATTTAAGTCTGTCTATGAATTCTTTGGGTTCATTCTAATAACCTATCAATTTTTGAAAAATATTTTACTCACTTACTATTTCATAGAACCTTATTTTATTACATCACGATAACAATTACACACCCATTGACTGCGCTATTTTTACTATATTGCAGGGGGTTGTGATGCACACAGATACAGAACATAACCATCCAATATTAGAAAAAACCTTGGCTTAAGGTACATCCGGGGATTGAACCCGTGACTCCTCGTTTAGCAGGTTACTCCCATCTTAGCCACGGAGCTGTCATGCCGCAGAGTACTTACATCAGCCTCCATAGGTGGACATCCACCAGCTTCCAATAAGAGGACGTTAGCATCTGTGCAAGCTGAGAGACGGTTCGCCAGCACTGACCCAGCCGAGCCACCTCCAACGATGATGTAGTCGAACGATGTGGACGCTGAAGATAAAATAAAAATTATAACCCTACTTACAATAATTTAAACTGACTAGTCCGACAATGGAAAAGCTCAATACCCCACATGTAGTACAAGTCAATAAAAGCATTTCCAGCAAAAAGGTAGATCCCGTTATTTGTAGTGATTTACCGACGACAGAGAAGCATCAAATGCAAAGTAATGAATTAATTTTATATCACCAAAATATTAATCGCTTCTCAGGCAAAATTCTAGATATCGAGTTATTGACCGATAAGTACAATCTAGACATTTTATGCTTCTCTGAAACATGGCTGAAGCCAAATACAATGCAATTCCATGTAAACAACTATGTAGTCGCCAGTACGTTCAACAGGGTGTCTGCCGAAGGCGGGGGCTCAATAATACTATTGAGAAATAATTTGAAATTTAAAGAACGAAGTGACGTAGTGGCTTGCTCTGTGGAACGAGTCTGTGAGGTTGCCTGCGTTGAACTAGCTGGATATATAATTTTATGTGTGTATAGACCTCCTGCATCTTGTTTTTCCCACTTTTTACTGATTATGGAAGAGATTCTAAGAAAAATATTTAAATGTAAAAAAAGTATATGTGTTTGTGGTGATTTCAACATAGATTTATTAGGACAGTCATCAGATAAACAAAAATTTGTGTCCCTATTTGAGTCATTTGATTTGAAATTTCTGTTTACAGAACCTACTAGGGTATGTCATTCCTCTGCTACCTGCATTGACAACATCGTTGTTAATTTTAGTGTTAAACAAAAAAGTCTATTAACTGGTGTTAGATCCGACCACATGGGACAGAAAATAGGCTTAGAAAATAAAACTAAATCTATAGACGCTAAGATTGAAATACGAGCCCTTACAGATAATAAATTAGAAATACTAAATGAAAACATAGATTCAAGACTAGCCCTCGCGCATTTTCCACTTGAAGACCCAAATGATATCTATGCAATGTTGTCTACAATTATTTGTAATGAATTTGGCAAAGTGTGCCCCAAGAAAACAGTAACAGTAAAGAACAGATTTCAATTTAGTGACTGGGCCACTAAGGGTATTAGAAAAAGTAGAGATGTTATGTACGAATTATACTATAAAAAATCACTCACTAATAACAAAAAATTTCACGAATATGTCAGTCAATATTCAAAGATTTTTAAACGCGTATGTATGCAAGCTAAATCCAACTACATTAGGGATAAAGTAACAAAATCTAATAATAAAATCAAAACTGTTTGGAAAATTATTAACACAGAAACTGGTAAAAATAAAAACAGAGATTGTGAATTTAAACTAAAAATTAACGATAAAGTAGTTACTGATCAACTCGATATAGCCAATGAGTTTAATAAGTTTTTTACAAACATACCATTGGAGGCTACTAAATCACTAGACTCTTCTCCAGCAAAAGCAGAAATGCTTTTGCAAAACAGCTTTTCTAAATTAATTCCGGATTTTAGTTTTCGTTACATAACAACCACTAGTATCAAAAAAGCGTTTAAATCTATCAATGTGAAAAACACCGAAGACTTGTGGGGTATATCGGTAAAAGTAATAGGATCCTTAATTGATACAATTGCGCCCTATCTAGTTATTATTTTTAATCTTTCTATAGATCAGGGTGTCTTTCCTGATCTAATGAAACACAGTAAAGTCACCCCTATTTTTAAATCTGGTTGTAAGGACACCCCCTCTAACTATAGACCAGTTTCTGTACTTCCAGCTCTTAGCAAAATCTTTGAAAAAATTATATTAGAACAGTTACTTTCACATTTCAACGAGTATAGAATATTGCACGGTCACCAGTTTGGTTTCACGAAAGGCAGATCAACAGTCGATGCCGGAGCTAAACTGATGTCCCACATCTTTGAAGCTTGGGAGAGTTCACAGGATGCTATTGGAGTATTCTGTGACCTCTCCAAAGCATTTGATTGTGTGGAACACAGAACGCTTATTAAAAAAATGCATCATTACGGCGTGCGTGGGACAGCTCTTGATCTTGTAAATTCTTACTTGACGGGTAGACAGCAGAAGGTTGGCATCGATAGAGTAACATCTTGTGGTTCTTCAGTGAAGATAGGCGTGCCGCAGGGATCAATACTGGGCCCCTTTCTCTTTCTAGTATATATAAATGACTTACCCTTTATGACAGACCATATAGCATTGGACATAGTTTTGTTTGCTGATGATACTTCACTCATTTTTAAAACTGATAGGAAAGACAGTGAACTAAAGGAATTAAATGATAACCTTGACAAAATCTCAGAATGGTTTGCTGCTAATAATCTACTACTTAACGCTAGTAAAACTAAATGTATTAAATTTTCACTTCCCAACGTACCACACGTGGAATCTAAAGTGGAATTGGAAGGCAGCAAACTTGACCTGGTGAATAACACTGTATTCTTAGGATTAACTATTGACTCCAAAATGCAGTGGGGTCCTCACATCAATGCCCTATCGGGTCGTTTGAGTTCCGCTGCATTTGCAGTACGTAAAATTAGGCAGCTGACTGATGTGGCGACGGCAAGGTTGGTATATTTTGCATATTTTCATAGTTTGATGTCTTATGGCGTCCTACTTTGGGGATCTGCTGCCGATATAGATACCATTTTCATATTACAAAAGAGAGCAGTACGCGCCATCTATGACATGGGTCCACGCGAATCTCTAAGAGACTTTTTTAAAGAAATAGGTATTCTAACCCTGCCTTCGCTATACATTTTGGAAAATATAATGTATGTACGGAAGAATATTACTAAATTTAACTTAAAAAGTGATGTACATGAGTTAAATACTAGAAGTAAACATAAAATTGTTGTACCCGGGTTCAGATTAAGTAAAACTAACAAATCGTTCCTGGCAAATGGTGTCAGATTCTACAACAAAATTCCTAAAGTATTAACTGAATTACCACAAGGAAAGTTTAAACGTATAGTCAAGAGTGTATTAATTAAAAAAGCGTATTATAAAATTAAGGATTATGTAGATGACAAGGATGCATGGAGGCAAACAGCTCAGGAGCCTCCTGGCGACTACTAAACTTTAAATTGTTAGTTGTTAGCATTAGAATCATTGTAAAAAACTACTTTTTTTAAAAAGAATGCCGTGACGAGTTTCTTGCCCTTCTTCTTGCTCGGCCTATACCAATTTGGAACGGGCACGGTGGGTTTCTGGAAGATTCGTTGACTTTGAGCACGGATTGGGTCTGTTGGTGTCTTTGTCATTTATTATGTTCTGATAAAGACAGCATTAGTTTTAGTCTGTGATTCGGGTAGATGAATGTTGCAGAGGCCGGCTGTTAGAGTCATTTTAACTTTCATAAGTGCTCCTTTGGGGCCTATTTGAATAAAGACTTTTGAATTTGAATTTGAATTTGAATTACGTACACTATTACAAACTGTATCTATTTTCTTTGACCAAGAATGATATGGACCAATGACCAAGAACAATATGAGCTCTGGCCCAAATTTGAATGCTACACCTTGTCACATCCAATTAAAGGAATTGGATGATACTGTGAGAGAAATTTGAAAAAACATAAGAATAATGGGGGATCTCGTAAAATAATAGCTTGGTGAAGATCGGTGTGTGAACTGATCCATAGGTTTGAATCCTACAATTAGCTTAAGCTTTTGGTACAAAAAGCATCGCAAAATATTAAAGCGGTCAGGTACTATCTAGTGATCGTCTAGGTAGCTACCTCAAGTTGAAAAACTGAAGCCAACCACCTATAAACAATGTATATCGTAGACAAGCTCGCGCTTGAGAGCCAGACACAGTTATAGAAGTATTGAGTAGACCACTATCAATCAGATTGTAGAGGTACTTTAATTGTGATTTTGTGTTGATTTACATTTTTTGTATAAAATTTGAGAGAGTTAGTATAATTGTAGGGACATTGTGTGTGTGAACGACTTCTTGTCAGCAGTTTTGTATGCAAGCGAGAAGTATAGGAGGCGATCGCCAGTTGCTGCGCACTGGTCGTTCGGAGCCTTCGTTTATTAGTTAATTGGGAAATTATTTTAAAGTAAACTTGACTATCAGTTTAAAAACTTGACTATCAGACTTTTGGAGTCCGATCCAATAAAGAGATCTACTGGTGGTTCAGTTTTTAAAACAGTTTTTTATTGATCGACAGTGCCAGTGACTCCCTATGCAGTCAGGATCCCTCATATGGTATCCTTATACATAGTTGGTACTATTGAAATCAGCTACACAATAACATATTATTACAAATGCAATTGGCACCTTTGCAACATCAACAATGAGCCAGAAAGTATACGCAGCGGTGCTGTTGCACCGTATGCGAAAATGACTTGTTGTACCAAAATCCACACGTTTAATCTCATGTAAAAAGGCGGGCAAGCTTGCTTTGGTATAATTGCAGCCCGCAATTTATAATACTTACTGATTGTGTCAATAGTGGGAGCAGTCGGGCATAAAAATGAACCAAAGAGTAAATATGACTCGAAGAGGGTCAACATGGCCTGCACCGCCTGCAAGGCCAACGTAGCCGTGGCTGCTTCACCTGACATTTCTGAAACAACCAAAATCCAATTTTAGAAAACAAGAATCCACTTGAAATAATATTACAACTTAATAATTCACAAATAATAAATAAATAATAAACACGTGGTAAATTGCTGAAGTTTAAGCAATGCCATTCAACGTAGCAATGCCCCCAGCGTTTTAGTACAGTTTATTGATATTCATTTGTGTACCTCAATCAATCAATTGTTTATTTGTTTTTTTAAGCGCTAGGATAGTAAAACGACTAGCCTTTTGACGTGGGCGTAGGCGAAGGACTCACCTGACGAAAATAAAAAAAAACCACAATGTACATAGGTAACCAAGACATAAAAAATGTTCTCAAAATAAAGGCCCGGCTACATCATTAGATAATTAGGCAAAAGTCGAAGGTAAAAAGAACTGTAAGAAGTATTTCGCAATAAGTAAGGGCGCACGTAAAAATACAGAATTTACATAAAACGTTTTGTAAGACAAAGACGCACTCTCATTTAGCTGTCGCAGGAAATTGAGAGCGGTACAAGTTACGAGATACTTTGAATAATTATTAATTACTATGGAACTCGTTGTCAACTATTTGATGTTTATTAGGTTACTCTTGGCCACGTCTCTCTTGTTTACATAAGGCAAAAAGAACACAATTATATAATTATGTAAGCTAATAAGGTATTCTGACCCTTAAAATATTAACTTAATTATTTTTTTATTCATTAGGCCAGGTCAGACCAACCAATTTATTTTGTGGAAAACCGTGTTTCATCGCCTAACAGATTGCATCATTAAATCTTAAACAATTTTACAAAAGATTACTTGTTTACAATTTCCGTAAA
Source organism: Crocallis elinguaria (assembly GCA_907269065.1). Lineage (NCBI taxonomy): Eukaryota > Metazoa > Arthropoda > Insecta > Lepidoptera > Geometridae > Crocallis > Crocallis elinguaria. Next base: position 22,188,500 of record OU026073.1, on the reverse strand, counting down.
AACAATTGCGTAATAATTGTTACGGGTATTTTTTTTACTTTTGCTCTGTGTTTTAGTTATCGCGTTTATTTCTTGACTTGCACCCAACTCACATCAGGAAGCAAAGAAGAGCTTAGATTCGGTAAAAAGTCATTGATTTCGCATCGAGAGTAATTTGTGAAACGAATGGGACGCTCAGTGGAAACGGAGCTTTATATGTAAGCGTACGTACTTATACCGAGAGATTTATGTTCATTTTATCTTTTACTTTATGAGTCTTTGCCTTCAAATTGGCTATTCGGATGCCATACGCGGCATACGCGTACTCAGGTTTGCCGGAAAGTTCCAAGATTTTTAGTAACGTTCTTTAGTTACGACGTTTCATGTAGAAAATATGCGATAATCTGTGGTAAGACTATAAATATTGACCGCACTGTCTATAATTATCAGCCTTTTACGCTCCCACTGCTGGGATACCGACCGTCTCTCAGAGAGAGGTATAATCATAATCCACCACGCGGGACCAGTGCGGCTTGGTGGATGTCACATGTCCTTGAATTTTGTGGTTGTTGAACATGCGTGTTTCCTCACGATGTTTTCCTTCACCGTTTTAGAGCGAGTGTGAACAATCCGCACATAACTTGATATAAGTCATTGGTGCGGGCCGAGTCGAGATTCGAACTATGGTGCGTAGGATTAAAACTCTGTCTATACTTCTTAATCTTGCAAGATAACATGTTCTAGCACCTAGATTCTCCATTAAAAAATCAGTCATAACCTTAAAGACATAACTCTTAAAATTGTATAACAAATTTAAACAACTACTTGGTGACTGACCTACCCTGGGAACGCTATTGTTATAGATAATTACGAAGCCAACTCCACAGACGGTTATAGTTAAACGGGGTTATGTAATCCGTGATTAATGTTTAGGAAATGCAGGCCTTTGTAAGTGAGATTGTTGACAGTTAGGAATTAGTGTTGTTGAATTACAGTATAACCACTGCAAATATTGCACACGTTAGGCTTTTTGGTCTTTGATGTACCATTTTGAGTCACCCTCATTATACACCCTACGACACTGAAATGTTCAGCGGGCAGAAGCTAGTAAACAAATAAACCTTTGTTCAAGGAGTCTGCAAAAAACAAAATAATAATACTGTAGCATAAAACAAGTAATAAATGCACTATCCCGTCTAGGAGGCGCAAAATTACCCCGCTCCTTCTAAAAGGCTTTTACACGGAAACAGGATAATTTTTAGTTACCTTCAGTGCCGGGGGTGAATGCAATTTGCGTAATAGTGTAATGGAGGCTAACCTTTATAATATAAAAGAGAGAAGAAAAAGCATTACTGTATAAAACAAACTTGGAATTTATTTTCTTTTTATCTTACTATAGTGTATTTAGTTAAGGCTAATGATCTAAAAGAGGAGTTTATTTTAGATTTTATTTTATTGTTACTAACTAATATGATCCATGTTGGTCGAAATAAATGATTATTATTATTAAGCTCTGTATAGACTATTTGCAATACAGCACGCAATGTAACGCGAATTTATATGAACACGTAGTGTGCGCGCTGTTTTAGTGCCCTCGAAGGTGTGGACAATTTGACATTTTGTCTTGCATATAACCTGTACTGAGCTTTACAGTACTTATATATCTCGCTACCACCCGATAAGTAGGTAATATGTTTTTTTATGTTGTGGTAACGAGACGAGCTGGTCGTTTGCCTGATGGTAAGTATAACACCGGCCTATAACAATTCCAGTGCCACTCAGAACTTTGAAACACAAAGGCCTGCGCAGCACTGCAGTGCGCTCGTTACCCTGAGACATTAGGTACCAAGTCTCGTAAGCCCAGTAATTTCACTAGCTACTCTGCTCATCAAACCGGAACACAGTAATGCTTGAACACTACCGCTTGGTGGCTGACTTCACAAGCAAAGCGGTGGTAACAACCAAGACGGACATTCGCAAAAGAGTTAGTCCTACCACTAACAACATAATATGCATCGATCAACGGGGTTAGTATTTGACAACTATCTTGCCTTATCTTAATAGACTATGCGGTCGACGATGATGAAAATTCTAAACCTAAATAGAATTGACTCTCAAATGCAGTTGGAATACACCGATAAGTGCTTGATTTTTTACTTGAGGGTTGTAGGTAGCCAGTCGACGTCTAGCAAATGGCTTACCCCTATGTTCTAATGTCTATGTGTCTATGTTCTAGTGTCTATGTCCTAATCTCTCATTAGGACAAAAAAAGAAAACACAAACTCCTCTCCAAAACATATCTATAGATATTGGAACATTTGAAACCAATCAACATTTGTTTCAATTATAATTCAATCTGCCTTTTTCTGATGTACGTCAGCCTGCGATATTCAATTACAAATGATTTGTGACGATTGAGGCAAACATTTGCGTTCTACGTTCCAATTTAATTGTTTACTATCTTTTGCCCGCGGTTTCACCCGCGTTACCATAGGATTCGTGCCTTTTTCTGGGATAAAAAGTAGCCTATGTTACTGTCCAGTCTATAAACTATATTAATGCCAAAAATCACGTCGATCCGTTGCTCTGTTGCTGCGTGAACGAAGGACAAACCAGTAAACGTATAAACACACTTTCGAATTTATTATATAAGTATGGAGCATGGATTTTGTTTAGGGGTTCTTGAGATATTGATCCAATAAGAAAAGTTAAAACAATCACAATATAAAAAAATATTATAATGACTCAGTGGTAATAAGGTTGTCCGTCGATTTGTTGCTGACTAGCCACATTCTCAAGATGAAAATCTATTGCCAAGCATTTATCGGAGTTGGTATTCAGGATCTTGAAAGCGAGTTATAGATTATCCAACTGTTTTTGGACCTAGGTTAGATGTAGTGTTTATTTATGTATTAGTTAATAAAGGAATGTTTAACACATTTTACTGCAATCTCGAAATATATGACCTAATTTACTATACACTAAGTCCGTATTCACAGAATTGCCCAAGAAAATAATACTCCCAACTGCAACTGAACAAAACTGTTTAAATATTAAACCAGTTATTACACCTTAAACTGTGCGGTGGCAAGTGTAAAGTGTAGAATTTTCCAGCCTCGTGTGGTGATAAAGCTAAAATAAAGTTTAACGTTCCAAATTAACCACGTCATATGTTACCTACGGGTAGCATGTGCGGGAGGTGGCGGTCGTTTTGGTTAAGGTGTTTTAGTTCTGATTTTCTGCCATCGCTTTTGAAGTAGTAGTTTTTCGATAATTGTCTTATTAGTGCTGAGTAGTTTAGTGTTATGATAACTAAATGCAGTGTAGATTTAAAATAATAAATATAAGACGTTATAATAGTAATGTTGCCCAAGATTAAGAGACTGTGAGACGTGTGACGAAGAGGTTTGTGGGTTCATAAATGTTTCAAATGCTAAAAAAACTGTATTCGGAAAAAAAATTGTTATGAAATTGTGCTATGAGTTTGACGAAATTAGTCGAGAATAAAAAAAACGTCAACGTCGTAACGAAGAATTTTTTTTGTGACCATTTTTAAATAATCACAATATCAGCGCTGTATAGCATAAAGCTTCAAACAAAAAAGGTACAGCTAGTATATCATCTTCATCACTACACAAAAGTTTGTCTCAATATAAATATTCGTAACGCATTTTATAATAGTATGAATAGTTACGGCATCTATTTACACGACTGCACAAAAAAGAAGAGCAGGGTAAGGTAGTTTTTATTAGGGTCCATGTATGTATGTTTGTATGTATGTGAGTTTCTTTATTTCACCACAACTTTTAAATGCCTGAACAGATTTGAATGTATGGGGTATCGTTAGGATCCTTACATCATCCCGAGTGACACTGGCTAGGGCTGTCCTGTTTTTTATGTAACTTTTGTTACATCTACTTGTTCTAGCCTAACAACCTTACAGAGATTGCCCATTGCCTTCTGCACTACAAAAAGGCATACTCTGTACATGTAATGAGCATTAACGTTATTGTCATTACACAATTTCGTCGCGTTCCGAGCTCTTGACGCGTTGGAACTATGACGCATAAAAACTTACCGCGGCGTCCGGCCAATTTTGACATTAAAATTACATTAATTATTACTTTGTTGTTTTCGCTAATTTTACAAAACCTAGTAGTGCTCAGCGGCTCCACTCAAGTTCTACTATATTTTCTTACAAGGTACACTCTCTCTCTTTCTGCACACGTCGTATTTTACAAATATGTGCTTTTAGGTTTTGGCAGTAAATTTTTTTTCGGTGGATGTGCTTGATGCCAACCTTTTCTGGGAGTTCTAAGAGTGTGGGCGATAATCTACATTGCGACCCAGTGGGGTTGCTCCTCAAATTTCAAACTAAAAACACTCTTATTGCTGTTGAATTAAAGTATTATTTGGAGCTATGCCCAACTATCTTTCTAACCTTTCAATCGTTTCCATTTAATTCATTGGCAAGGAGGAACTTAAAAATTTATTTTTTAAAATATAATTATACGAAATTCGGTTACTTATAACTGTTAGGTCATAAGTAACTGACCGGGCCAATTAGCACCATTTGGTTGAAACTCGGTTGGCGTAGTCGGCAAGCACATGACGGTTGTGTTCACAGTTACACTTTGTAGGAGCCAGGAAATAAAAAAAACAGAATATGGAGAAAAAAAGGGCGGTATCACGAGCGGGATTTTTGTCGGCAGCAGCAGTGCTTGCGCAATCGACGACGACTACTACTGGTGCGGCGTGCGGGTGAGCCTCCAGTTGCCCGCCCCGCCCTGCCGCTTTCACCACCCTTTGCCTGCACAAACACCCCGATCGCGCCATCTCCCTTGTTTTTATTTAACTAAACAATAAATATGCAATAAAATAAAAAATAAAATGTATTTATTTCAGGCATGAAACCCATACAATTTAAAATCCTACACATATCAATTTACAATTTACAATAAAAACATATAGGTAAGATACATGTGTGCGCGTCGTCAACACGCTTATTAATCATTAAATTTGAAATCCGGTCACATTCTAAATTAATTATGTTCACAAATTCAATGAAATCATCTGTAAATATCACCTAACATAGTCCAATGTCACCCCTCAAAAATAATAACAAAAATTTGTCGGTAAAAGTTCCACTTAAAAAAGCTCGATCCGATAAACGCCCGTAATTATAGAGCGTCCGTTTGATAGCGATAGTAATATGACAGCTAAATGGATAAGTCACAGTTAATCAGACTGCAATGACAGACTAACATAAGTCACAACATAATGCTAATGACGGAGTAAAAACTCTTGCTAAGTGGAGTCATCATTTAAACCAGCAATTACGTTCTAACAAGGACTTATACGTCATGTCACAAGCATTTATGATGTCACTTGTGTAGTCGTTATATCTAAAAGAATTAATACTTTTTACTGAAGTAATATCGAGTGGTCGCGATTGTAAATTGTATACAATAATTAAGGATTATGTAAACGATGCAAATAGGCAAACAGCGGAGGAGCCTCCTGGCGACTACTTTGACTTAATTATAAGTATTAGAAAAAATGTCAAAACCTTTTTTCAAAAGAATGCAGGCAAATTGCTGGCCCTTTTTGATCAGTCTACACCCGGGCTCTTAGAGTTTTTATTTTATCTTACTCGAGTGCTCCTCTGGAACCCGTGTGAATGAAGAATTTTGAATTTGAAAGCGAGTAGCCCATTTTTAGCCCGACAAATAAAATCAACGTTTAGTACCAAATAAAAAAGTGTATTTATATGTTTATAAAAACTAGAATATAAACACGAAAACAATTTTCGAAAAACATGGAATAAATATCGAAACAAACCACATTTCAACGACGTAGTCAAAAGTCCTTTGGGTGCAATTTTGTGACACGAAACAACGTTCCACCACAACCATTTTACAAAGAACTCTCACTGCTTTCATGTCCTCCACAAAATCTACCAGGACACGGACCTTGCACCGTCTCTCGCGTGTCAAATTATACTAGACATGATCTAAATTTCCAATTTACCGTGAGCTCTCATAACGAACATGTGCTGAGGTTTTGGAGGTCAAATGAATTGGGTTGCGGGAGGCAAGTTGCAGATCGGAGCTTCAAAGGTTCTCCAAAGTCTTTTATTGCAGTTATATTTCTTGTGAATGTGTCTTTTGGCGTGATTTTTTCACGTTTATTTTTCATGGCGAGATCTCAAATAAACTGTAGCTTTCGAGAATTTTATTTATAAAGTTTCAACTTTTGTCCACTTTGCGACGTTGTATAGTATAGCTATTATAATAAATCACAAAAACAACAGTGTATTTTTGTCATTGTTCTTTCCTGTCATGATTTCGTGCGAAGTTACATCCAAATATTAAACTGACGAACCGAATCTTATCTAGTAACATATAACGTAGCGTCTGAATATCAGAAAAATAAGGAATATTTTCAATTTTGCACACCCCAGAGCTGAGGACTTGCCATAATTATCATCATGATCATCATCCACCAGAAGACGTCTACTGCTGAACATAGGCCTGCCCCATGTAAACAAAACCGCTAAGAATGATGCTGATCATACAATTATGATCGAACTTCACGTAAGTTCACACAGGTAAGTTCGTTTGATCGTTAATTATTTTCGATGATATCACTGGCATGCGCGGCGGCCAGCCGGCGCGCGCGCGTTTTAACATAAATAAAAAATGAGTGGAATAATGTTGAAACGCTAAAAATGAACATAAACTATACCGAGTTCTGAGACCCGTGGAGCTAAAAGTATATCCAGGGATTACGTATTCTTCTCGGTCAGTATATCATAATCTACTGCGATCGCCAAGCGTGCTGTAATAAGACACAATCCCTATTTTATGGGGGAGGCTGTTGTTCATCTGTATACGTTTTCCGTCTGACGACACTCCAGTGTTTTACACTTCTCAACCTACCGAGCTCAAACGCCCCAATTCTCCCATTTCCCAATCTTGACCACTGAACAAGGAAACATCACGGCGGACTTTACTCTGAGTAAAAATAATATCGCAGCTCCGAACCTTTTTAAGGCAAAGGCAACAAACTGCCTTTAACTGCCTGAACGTTCGAGCCACTGAGCCGTGGAGGAAGAGAGATAATGCTTTATATGTTTGTCGTTCGTAAAGTATAACATAAACCTAGCGACAACGGCATTATGAGTAGTTTATGGCTTCATAATAAAATTTGGGGGTGCTATCTGCTCTGTATAAATGTTTGCGCAGTAAGACAACTTTGGAGTTATCTGTGTGTTGTGATTAATAGTTTTGTCAAGAGATGGCGCATTGCAAAATTATCCAATTAATCATTAAAAATTAGTACCATAAATAACAAATGCTTTTCAATGTCACAAATTAAACTTATTATAACTTATTATCGTAAAAAGTATTTTGTTTCATCTGATGGAAAATGACGATGCGGTTGGAGGTGTAGCAAACTTGGTCAGTAAATACATAATATTCTCTCTTGACTTGCAAAAGCAATGGGAGCGTATTAAGAGGCTGATAATTATGAATGATGATTATTAAATTCTGAGTAGGTATACACAAGAAAAAAGTGCGCCCGTCGTCAAAATGAAAAAAATCGCTAATTGAAAAAGTATCTAAATACATACTTAAGTTACTGTATTATTTGATGTACGTTGCTATCAGCGAGAAAGCCGCTTAGCCCATTTCCACGTTTTTTCTGGTAATGAAAAAGGTACAGTTATGATTAATGTACTTAATGTACCAATTACGCGTACATAAGTATATTTTATATGACTTCATTATTATGACTAGGTATATATATTTACTGGTGTTTGTGCGGGCTATTTTGGGAATTATTTTATAGTACCTAGTAAGTACCGTCGTCACGCCAAAGTGTAGGCAGAATCCTAATTATCTGAATCGCAGGTAGCATGGACTTACACAAATACTTATCACAACTATCCGAAACTAGATAACAACGCACATTCTAGTAACTAGTGAAGTTACAAATAACAAGTTTTTTGTAGAAAAAAATATTTTTCCAGGCAAGCTTTTGTAAAATACGTAGGTAATTGGTACTGTAAACTCGTGGCCATCTTCTGGCTCCACGTTCAGGACCTTGGACATCATTTAGGATCAGAGTACTTGTGAAGATGAATTCAACGAGCCCAAACTCGATGGGGTTATGTCGTTTCATTACAGAGTTCTTATGGCTACCTTCCGGCTCCACCATGAGACCAGCTCTGTGACATCATTATATTTCACTGTCATCCGATTTTTTTTTAATCACTTATAGGCTTGCTTGTGACCACTATCTCACCTGATTAAGCAACTATGCGGTCTAAGATGGAGCACGCTTATCTAGAAGATACCTATTACACTAATGTCTTGAAGAAACCTAGATTTACATATTATGTATCTAAAATTTCGACTCAATCGAACACCGGGAAGTGGGTCTAATTTAACTTGTAAGATTTGACCTAAACAAACAAACATACAAACAAACATTGCATGTTAAATAAAAGCTTGTAAAAAGCTTGTAATAATAATAAAAAAGCTTGCAATAAAAAGGATAGTAAACGTATACTTTATCGTTTTTTGTAATAACCGTGCTGACAGTGGAACATCCGGTCAAAATTTAAAATTTGCGACCCGTAAAAAACAACACAAGTAATCCGTTGTAACAATTTACACAGAGTCTTAATTTAAATTTACAAGGCGAAGCTAAATTTCGTCCGTAAGACCTTTGTCGTAAATAGAGACAGAAAAAATTACATATTTTCCGGTAACCGTTTCGTCCGGACACTTTTTTAATCAAACAAAATGTTACACTTAAACAGCAAGCCACTTTAAATCAAATAAGCTGTGCAATAAATACGCTAATCTACCTAGTTTTATAGACCATTTAAAAAGACACTGGATTATGTCACGACTAAGCTGTAGTTAGCTGTATTTTAACTAAAAGGCAAAGTAGTTAAATAGCATATTTACTTACTTGGCTCCAAGGAGAGGCTTTAACATACCCTACCATCATCTTGAGATTATTTGGCTGATTTCAGCTTTTTTGCACAAATGAAAGCTTACATTTTTAGATCACCAAACAAATCTAGCTTGATAGTAAGTCAAGCAAACGTAAAAATAATAATATTTTTGCTTGCGTAGATATGTTAGCCTTGGAATTAGCGAAACTTAAAAAGGTCTACATAATTGAATCGCTCAATTGTCATTAAAGACTCAACTGTGCTAACACTAAAATATATGAATTTTAACTGACCATCCGTCCAAAACAAACCCTCCCATAAAATGACCAATGGAATAAAATTGAACGGACCAACCGGCCAAACCATGCCCTCCTCAGCTCTAGTCGTAACTCTACGTCGTAAAAAGGCCCCAAAATAACTCCAGCCTTGGCGTTATTGGTTCGATCACAGCTTCCGAAGTCGCGCTTTACGCTTCACGATGTTTTTGAACGAACTTTTTGTGTTAACAAAGGTTAAGGGTTAAGACTTTCAGCTCTCAAATGTTACTGGAAACAGTAACGTTTTTATTTTATTTAACCCTTCCATTTTATTTAACCCTTCGTTTTAATTTAACTCTAAATTTATGTTTTATCTAACTTTTGATACAAGAAGTTTTATAAGATGAAGGCTCAGTAGCATCAAATGGTCATCTGATCTGGAAGTTTGATCTTGTAACTTGTAGCGTTTAGTTTCTGGTGAAGAGAATATAAACTGTACGTCGTGCATTTAACAATAACCACGAAAGTAGTCCACCATAACTTAAGGTGCTAACCAAAAGAGATTTCCAAATAAAATCAATAGTAAGGGCTTCATTTTTGTGCCGTATCTTTCCCATGCAAGGTTGCATAGTCTAACGTCAGAAGACGTGGACCTTTAGACTGAACATAATAATAGCAGATTGGCATTTATATCGATTCTCTTTTTAAATAAGAACATGAGAAAGGGATGAAATATATTTTAGACCTTTCAAATTAATCTTGTATCTACTGTAAATTTAACGCCCATGAATTTTGTGGCTTATAATTTGTCAAAGAAGATATTGGACAGCTCTAAACCTAAATTTAGACCTGTCTAACATCTTCCATCTCATTCTGACGTTTTTATCGGAAAGAGAGAGCGAAGCTAAAATAAGACTCCAGAATCGACAGCAGTATCAAACAAATCTGTCAACAAAAAAGTTAAAGGTTAGAATAAACCCTTACCCTATTATATCGAACGTTCGAAACGAATCAGAAAACTCAGAGAACGAGTAGTTTCACGTCAGCAATAAAAAGATCGAAGCTAGGTAAAACAATTACGTGGGAACTAGCGAGGGAGGCGAAAACGTAAACGGTAACAACCCTGACGCAAAGCCTAACTTTGGAAGCTGACGTCATCGTTTGGGACAAGTCATAAGCTGCAAGTCTCAATTTTTTTTTCATATACAGAACAAAAAAAGACATTTAGTTTCGATTAAATACATATAATATTCAAATACATTTTTGGTTCACACTAGGTTATCTGGTAGTTTGTCTAATGGGGTCAAGAAACTAAATAGCGCGCTTCAACTTGTCACTTGGACTACACTCCCAGGTAGGAGTCTAGGCACCGCTAAGTGAGGTAAGCAAGTCTGAACGCCTTTACGTTGGTTTTCTGATACCCATTGTTTTCCACCATTTCTTTCTTGTACAACAATCGGGGGTAAAACCCTTTTGTTTTACCCCCGACTATTATCTATTACAGGGCAAACTCAAGGAATAATGACTATTAAAATCGGTAAAAAAGGAGATTCTTGTGAATTATTAGGATAAAAATATGGTGTTAAGAAAAAAGCTAAAAATTCTTTAATATTGTATTTTCAAGATTCAAAAGAAAGTTAATTTGTTTGCAAGTTCATTAGTGAGGCATGATAATCAAAAAGTTTTGGTAAAGTTAAGATTTTGGCATTACGCTGAGTTAGAAACATTTTGTGGCACTATTACTTTGTATTTAATTTGATTGCTTTAGTTTTGATCACAAATAAACAATAAACATGTTTCTTTTCTTCTTCTGTTCTTTCAAAACTGTTAAGCCTTTTTACAGGGTCAATTTTGCTGAGTGAAAATCACCTTTTGCTTTACACTCATCATCACATGAGCAAATTACGACTAGTTTTCCGAAGATTTATGGAATCTACCGGTTAATGATGATGGTGATGAAGTTTTTAAAGTTAAGTCACTGACTCACTGACTAAATACAAAATCTCGAAAACCATTTCAAACTGAAATTTGGCAGGTAAACAGTTTATAGGTAGAAAACGTCAGCTAAGCACAGATTTTGTAACAGGACCAAATTAAAGCGGTCTCGTAAGTTTATATGAAAGTTTTAAACTATAACCCATACGAAGCCGGGGCAGGTAACTAGTCTTAGAACAATGTAGCGCCATCTTTTTGTATTACTTTCTATATAAGCGTTTGACCAATAATTCACTTGATCTTAATAAGCGACGATCTTTGATCTGGAAGAGCGCGAATATGCTAGACAGCAGCTGCGCTTGGGAATTAGTCCTAAGAGTGGCTCCCAAGTAACACAGCAATAGGTGCTATAGATTTGCCGATTGAGCTGGTAGCTAGCCAGGGGAGCCAGGGGAGTACTAGAAATGCCGCACAACGTGCTTCTACTACCCTATGGTTGCATCAAAATGTTTCTCGAAAACTATATTTTGCCTTTACACTGTCTTTAGGCGTAGAGTCAATTCAGAGACGTGCCAAGAGGCTCATCAGCAACGACTCACTTGTTGATACTACAGAGTCTTGAGCTTCGGCGTAAAGTTGCTGGTTTATCGGTTTTTTATCGGGTACATTTCGGTGAGTGTGCTGCGGAATTACACAGAGAAATTACTTAATTCCCCCTTCCCCTTTCCATCATCGGACAACCAGACAAACGGCGAAGAGACACCGTTACAATTCCTTCTTTACACACGAAGCGTTTCGCTTCTGCTTTCATCATTCGTACCGCTAAGGAGTAGAATTCGCAGCCTGAGAAATTTCTTCAAGTCACTAGTGAATAGGTATCTTCTAGGTAAGCGTGCTCCATCGTCGACCGCATCCTCACTTACCAGCAGGTAAGATAGTGGTCAAACGCCTATTGTGTGTTGTCAATATTGTGTAGTGTAAGAAACTTGTTACTTTAGATTAGTAACAAGTTTCTTACACTACAATTGTGTATAAAAAAACAGCTGTAGACAATTTGAGACATTTCGTAGAGGCCCTCAAAAAACTCGCGAGAACTCCGAGTTGTACTTCCGCATTATTTAAGCTAGTTCCAAAACAAAACTAATTAAAAGTTTTTGAGTACTTTCGGTTCTTAAATTAGAGTTAGTTCTGAATTCTTATTTAGTGCACAAGTTCGAGAACTCAGTTCTGGCATTAAGAATAACTAGTTCTGAATGTGAGAAACTAGTCCGGTGCTTTGAGTAGGACTTCTGTACGGAAATCCGTTTAGATGAGGTTTGCTTAGTGAAAGATTTTTTTAAAGAAAGAAGGAATCCATTTTGGACAAACAACCTGTAACGCGTATTATTGCATTATTTTAATTCCCAACGTTGTGAACCTATTACAGAGTTAGTGGTCAATGTAATCTAGTCTAGCAGACCACGAAATCAATATAACTATGTATGTTTTTCTTCCTAGAACGTGTGTACTATTTAGTTGAGGTCGGCCTTCCTTGTAAGGTGAGGTGTTCCTTCCTCTGTCTTCCAAAGAGTATGGTTTTGTGCAGCGCTGGCTTCAATATTTTACACTCTTAGGTCTTTTTCGACCATCGTCAGACAAGTGGTGGGTGGTCTTCCAAGCGCACGTTTCGTCATTGTCAAGTTTAGAGCAAGCATCACCATGTGGATTGTCCGAGCGTTTCTGAACGTGTCCATACTATCGGAGGCGTATTTCATTTATTGTTTCAGTTATTGGAGCGTATTTAAAGCTTGCCCTAATAAATTCTCATTTCGGATTCTGTCTGCTATCATTGTATAATGTATAACCATGTATTTTTTGCCTACGGCTTAGCACGCATGAAATCAGAAGTAGTTTATACTATTCAGGGATAATTTAGATTCCTATTAGTAAAATAATTTTTAGGATCGGACCTGTGGTTCCAGCGATTAACGGTAACAAACTCAACCTCTTTATAACTTTAGTATAGACTAGCTGCTGCCCGCGGTTTCATCCCCGCGAAGATTTTTGATTTCATGGTTTTTATTTTTTTTGCGCGGAACCCTAATTTTTTTCGAAAATAAAAATAGCCTAAGTTACTCCTTATAACACCAGCTATCTGCCAGTGAAAATCTTGTCAAAATCGGTCCAGTCGTTTCGGAGATTACCCGGAACAAACAGACAGACAAACAGACAAAAATTTTAAAAATTGTTTTTTGTTATAGGTACCGTATATACTTTCATATGCATTAGTAAAAAGCTGTTATTTTGATATTACAAACAGACACTTCAATGTTATATATTTAAAAACATAAAACATAAACGCTTACACACTCATACCCCCGCACTAGGATTCCCTGTGTCGCAGGTGGCATGGAAATACACAGATACACATCACAAACATCCAAGACCCGAGAACAAACTTTATGCTTACACAAAATCTGCCCCGGCCGGGAATCGAACCCGGGACCCCTCGCCTTGCAGGCAGGGTTACTACCAACTTAGCTACGGAGCCGTCATTTTGTATTTGTATAACTATAGATGAATACTTCTGCCTGTAAAGTATTAAGGCAACGGTAAGTATCCCACACACACACACACATATACGTATACCCTCCAGCATGTACAGGTTTGTAATTTATGATGAAAGCACACACGTATCTCATGCGGGGCCCTAAAACGTAACATTTAGATTTATAGCCTTTACAAGACAAAAATAAAAGGATGTCGGTGTCTTACCTAGTCTCTTTCACATTTTATTCGCAGTTCTAGGTACATTCCTGCTACTGTACTTAATACTGTTACTTACTACATTTGACAACTATCTCGCCTAATCTGGAGGGCAATCGCGTTAAAAATTATCAACCAAACCGCTACTAAACGACGACCGCATTACAGCTTTTTGACAGTTTCGTATCGCGCTAATAGTTTTACCAATAGTTGAGACGTTTCTCGACAACAACTGACAGTTAACGCTGTCAAATGAACGGCAATATCGAATTCCACACGCCTGAACCGAAACTAAACAACAGTTGGTATCAAACTACAACCAAACCATAACTGTACGCTGTCATTTCAAATTAGCGCGATCGGGGCCCTGTATGGTTTAAGGCGGCGTTATTGGCTTACAATCAGGCAAACGAGCTACTTGTCCCGTTACAAAAGACATTCAAATTCAAATTCAAAATGATTTCTTCATATAGGCCCCAACGGAGCACTTATGAAAGTTAAAATAAATTACTCTAACAGCGGGCCTCTGTAACGTACGACTACCCGAATCACAGACTAAACGCTGTCTTTATCAGAACATAATAAATGACAAAGACACCAACAGATCCGTGCTCAAAGTCAACGAAAGGTACAAAAACTCTTTTTAAAATATTACTGTGGTAGTTTATTGTTATTATTTGTGTCGTTCGACTGAGTGAGTGAAACCAATCGATGTTTCGTTCACTCAGGCGCCATTTTACATCTACACACCTATCGGCTTTCGAGTACAAGACAAAGATGCTTAAAAGCATGTACGTAAATGTATTACATTTCGGGGTGGTTTCTACCCCCGTGTTGTTATTGTTTTGTTGTCTAAGCACGAGGTATTTGTATTTAAAAGGGTGCGTATATTAGTAAAAGCTTCCGTGCTTGCCTGAAAGGGTGGCTCGTAAAAACATTTTAATATGTCTTTCTCGTGTCTTTCCGATGGGCTCGCTAATAAAGTTGCAAAGCGTTTGAAAAGCTTGTTTTATACTTGGCCATCAACTTCGTCATGAATTTCTATCAAGTGATAAACATTAATGCTTTTACCCACTCATGCCTTGGTACTAGGATTCCCTGTGTCGCAGGTCGCATGGGTGTGTACACCGACACATGACACAAACACCTGAGAATAAACTCTAACTTTTAACTGAGCCCGCATGTATGTCCATACTTCTCTGAGAGAAGGCCGGTATCCCAGCAGTGGGAGCGTAGGCTGATAATGAATCTAGACATCTTAAAAATGTCAAGAAAATTATCTAAATATTATCCCCCAGTTACACCGCTGTCAATTTCAATTAACTTGGCTTATTAGGGGTGAATTCGTAATATAAGGTGGTCAGCGGAAAGAGGGTGGTTCCCACCCTTTTTCGGAGTGCCGTGTCCATACTAATACAGGGGATGAAATTCGGGATTTAATGATGAAAGTTTAATAGAATTTTCGGACGTTACTTTTTTGAGTTTGTGTTTTATATAATACTTACTTATCTTTTTATATTTTGTGTGGATTTGAAATGTTTCTAGTCACTTGAACATGGCAAACCTTTTCAACCACAATTTTTATTATTATTTAATATTTCCCTGACGGCGCTTTGGTTAAGTTCTTAATAACCCTGCTTGCAAAGCGAAGGGTCCCGGGTGCAATACCCGGCTGGGGCAGATATTATGTGATATTTTTCTCAGGTCATGGAAATTGTGTTGTCAGTGTGTGTGTCCATGCCACCTATGATACAGGGAAACCGAGTGCGAGGTATGAGTATTTTTTGTTTCGTTTGACCGCTATCTCACTTGCTGGTAAGTGACGATGCGGTCGACGATGAAGAACGCTTGCCTAGAAGATACCTATTCACTCGCGCCTTGAAGCAGCCAAAGTTAGAGGATGAGGATTAAGTTACTTATATACCAACTTTAAGTACAATCGGTTTAGTAATTTATCCGTGGTGACAGACATTGTTAGTTTCAGACTTATAAAAACATTTTTATTGAGTCGATTAAAAAATTAAAAACAAGAATTTTATAGAACCACACCAAAATACGGTAGTTATCCCTGTGACTGGCGTCAAGTTCATTTTCCGTTTTTTTGTCTCCGATGGAAAAATATTACAGTAATAGATGTACTTTTATAAGATAAAGCTAAATAAATATTTGAAAAAAATCTAATTAAAACCACCGATACATCATACAGAAACAACATTAATCCATTATAGCGAACTCATACATACAAATTGCTATTAAACTTGGCCTCTCCAGCACTGACCTAATTTCCATACAAAATGACGCGAAAAGGGTTAATTTACCCCAAAAATGTTGCCAAATGGACCCATTAAAGGGAAAAATAAAGATTACAAGAGAACATAAAATTAGCCTCCAATGTCTCACTTTGGTCCAAATAACTTGAATTGCAATTGCTAAGATAAATCTTGATTCAGATCCTTCTAAGTTGGTATAGGGAATAAGGTTGAGATTTGAACTCTAAAGCTTTGGTATTAAGGTTCATTACGTTTGCAAAAATATCCGCAGAACCATTGTTAGTGTGAAAGTTAGTAACAGCCTGGCCTCATTTTAACACTAGTTTTTGCCCACGGTTTCACCCTTGGTATCAGGATAAAATGTAGCCTATATCCTGTGTGGGCTTTCTAAATGATCAGGCACACAAATCAAGTTGTTGTTACTATTATTTATAAATGCGATAGTGTGTTTGTTGGTTTGCCCTTTTTTATCGCAGCAACGGAGCATCGTATCTGTGGTGCTTTTATAAATTTTATGAATGTCACTCATAAGGGTGAAAAGTATGGGGAATACAATTTCAGAAATCGCCTACGTCTCGGGGTAACGAGCGCACTGCAGTGCCGCGCTGGCCTTTGTGTTTCAAACTTCTGAGTGTCACTGCAATTGTTATGAGCCGGTGTTATGTTTACCATCAGGAAAACATGTTACCTTGTGTTGCTATACCCTAACAGGGTCATATGTGAACTTTACTAATAATATAACATCTCCATATAATGTACATATGATTGCAATAAATGATTGAGTATTGAGTATTGAACAACCAGCTCGTCTCATTATTAAATATTATAAAAAAATTCAATAACGTTGTTTCCCTGTTTTTATTCCGCAGAAAAGTGTACAGTTCCCTGGAATTTAACGAGTGAAACCACGGGCAGTAACTAAAATTATAATAAGAATAAAATAAAATTGCAAAGTTTTAAAATCTTCACAAAAAAAGTGCTGCGCAACGACAATTAACCGTAAATCTTCATGAATTACGGACACCAAACAACAATGCGGATCGCGGCGTATCATTCGCTCGAACTATCACAATATTTGCTGTGATATTTGGTGAACTCATTGAATATTACCCGAGTTATAGCAAATTTTACGCAAAATCATGTTGTGTTTACCCCAACTGGTGAATAATTAGCGACCGCTAAATCGTCAGCCAATCAGCTGAGGACGCACCGACCGATATCCGATTTTAATTTAATTTATTGCTTTGTATTTACGGATCGTTTCCGGATTAACGGTTACATTTGCGGTGTAAAGCACGTGTGAAAATTGGCGAATTATTTTGACTATTAGTCAGAAATTAGAATTAATGATTTGATAATGATTCCTTTTGAGTAATATGAAAGAATAAACAATTTTATAGTTTCATTAACATATTATTTTATTAAGGCTGCATATATGCACCTTACGTTAAGTGGTTACTGATGCCTATGAACTTCTGCAAAACCAATAATGAAAGCATAATTATAATAACTAGCTGCTGCCTGTGGTTTCACCCGCGCTGAAATATTGAATTTCATTGGTTTTATTTATTTGCGCGGAACCCTAATTATTTTTCTAAAATAAAAGTAGCCTAAGTTACTCCTTATAACATCAGCTATGTGCCGGTGAAAGTCCCGTCAAATCGGTTCAGCCGTTTCGGAGATTACCCGTAACAAACAGACGGACAGACAGAGACACAAAAATTTTAATAATTGTGTTTTTCTTATAGGTACCGTACATACTTTCATATGCATTTAGTGAGAAGTTATTTTGATATTACAAACAGACACAATTCTTCAATTTTATTTATTTGTATAGATTACCTACTTGCCTACCTATACAAATATTTAAATTAGTATATTTTAACAAGTTAGTATCATTGTACTTGTTCCGAATAAATAATTTCGCAGAAAACACGAAATTCACAATCAAGGACGTGACATCAAACGTTTCGCAAAAAAGTATATTGAAGTTACAGATAAATCCGGAAAAATGGAATCGGCTTAATCCAATTATCTCTGCTAGCCCGCTTTCAGTGAAAAAAAAAGTCTAAAAAGGTATTCCCTGCCGAATACTCTTACCTAATCTTATACCTAACGAAACGAACTTGATAAAAAGTTCTAATATAAATTACCCGTTGTCAAGACTTGTGTCTCTACTCTATGCTCTACACACGTGGCATAATCAGCTTTATGTTTTTACATGTAGAATTCAAATTGATTTGCATCCGTAGATTTGTTCAACCATTATTCAATCAAACTTAACTCTTACTGTAAAGAAAATAGTCGCTGTTTTTCGAAATCTCGATTTTCTAACACATTTTCCATTTCACTGCCGTTGCAATATCAATTTTCTTTGCTAAGTAATAAGGTATATTTTAGAGGTGACATGGGGTCTCAAACGTAGGGTCATTTATCACGTCGGATAGGACACGTCACTCCTGTGATATCCCTGATATCTTTCGCTAAAGAATAGTATTCTTTTCTTATGCGGTTTATCCATCTTTTGGGAAAATATGTGAGCGTGTGAAGGCGAAAGACGGAGCAGGAGAGGTGAAAATGATGCTGCAATTTACTTAAAATATTATTCATTTAGAGCATTTGGGTCATTTAGAAGAATAGAACCACCCCCATCTCTTCCCATGGGTGCCGTAAGAACCGACTAAGGGAATATCCAGGGAATGGGCAGTAGCTTTTTCCTTGATCTGCTTCAATATCTATTGCAATCACCTAGACGCCACCCAGGCGTGGAGTATGAAGCAATTGGTGGAACCCTCATAACCAGGATTTATAGTCTTTGCTCATAACCCTATTCTGAGCCCAAACTCGAATGGTTTACTTGTACAGTGCACCCGCTACCCTGAGATATAATTTCACTGGCTACTCTGCTCATCAAACCGGTACACAGTAATGCTCGCACATTACTGCTTTGCGGCAGACTTCACGAGCAAAGCGGTGGTACCAACCCAGACGGACACTCGCAGAGGAGTTAGTTCTACCACCTAGTAAATGTAGTTATGCATACCATCAGGGAAACGACCTGCTCGTCTTGTTATCCAATACTATAAAGAACCCACAAAATGGTTTTTTATTGCAATGCAATTCTACATGTGAATAACTACTTTTACTAGGTGGTAGGACTAACTCTTCTGCGAGTGTCCGTTTCGGTTGGTACCACCGCTCTCGTGAAATCAGCCGCCAAGCAGTAATGTGCGAGCGTTATTGTGTTCCGGTTTGATGAGCAGAGTAGCCAGTGAAATTATACCTAATGTCTCAGGGTAGCGGGCGCACTGCAGTGCCACGCAGGACTTTGTGTTTCAAAGTTCTGAGTGGCACTGCAATTATTATGGGCCAGCGTTATGCTTACCATCAGGCAAACGATCAGCTCGTCTCGCTACCAAATAAAAAACTAGGTAGGTAACTACTCGTCGAAGAGTTCCCGTAGTCCCGACCAATAGGGCGTAAGGAGGACAAACGTGGGGTTTTAGCCAGTAGGAATCTGGCATAACCTCTCTGTCGCCCCCGCAGCAGAGAGGTATCCATGAGGATTTCCCCACGAAAAAAAAAAAAAGAAAAAAAAAAGGTAACTACTCGTATTAGAACACGTACTTATCTATAATTGGGCTTGACTTATACCCGTTGGCTTTCATACTATTCTAGACGCGTTATAATATCACTTATTATAATGCTTGGACACTGGCTAAACACACAAAATACAGAATAAATAAAGATTTTATCTTCAGCACAAAATAAATAAACACAATAAATGAAGGATGAAATTCGAGTCGTACCAGACAAAGGTACAACTTTCCCATCAATTAAAGTCACGGAAACTTGTATTGTTTTTGACACAAACCCGAAAATTAGGATTAATTGAAGCCTTAAAAAACTACCCCAGAAGTCTTACAACAACGCGCAAGCGAGTTTCAACTTGAACTCTAAGCAATAAAGCTCGATTTCGTTTAAAAACCACCAGTAATTTCTCGCGAAAATTGACAGTAATCGGCAGTTAGAATTTGGATTCTGTTGTTATTGAAATAAGGTGGAATTTTGGATGGCGTTAAGTTCGAAAAGTTTTTAATTGATTTGTGGCGTGTTAGGAATCATTAGTTTTCGACAACTGTAACAACGGGTAAATGATTTACTGATAGTCTGTTTTTCCTTTAATTATTTTGATGCAATTTTCTACTTTATTTCTAAGAATCAACGTTCACTTTCGTTTGATTTGTGACTAGTTATTCAAGTGCTTAAATTATTTTGAGTTTACGATTGTGTAGATTAGAATCGTTTATTCAGCTTTTATCTGAAAAAGGTCATGCTTTGTAGTTATGGTGTAAGTAACTACTTGTGGTTTATCTTCAAATAATGCAGTGGATGCGTTTGACCACTATCTACCTGATATTAAATGATAAAATTGTCGAAAGTTGGACGATGCTAAAACTAGAATAGGGCAGACTCAAAAGGGTCTTGGCAACATATTTTCAATTACAGTGTGGTAGCTAGCCAAGTGAGCCATAGAAAATGAATCAATGCCACGGCGGCACTACGATGTCTTCCTTCACCGAAAGCTCATAGTAGGATTCGAACCATCGACCTAAGGAACGGTGGTCACCCTCACTACCACTAAGCTATCATCGTTTTATTTTTTATTAAATTTATGGTCCAGTGTTATACTTACCATCAGGCAAACGACCTGCTCGTCTAGTTATCCAACAGAATAAAAAAATGTTATTTTCAGACTAATAATATAAGGTTTTTTTTATTGGTTTCAGGTACATCCACATTCGAAATCACCAAAGAAACATGGTTTAAGTAAAAATAATTTTAATTGCATGGGAAGGTACGAAATAGTTCAAGTGTACATAGGTAAGTAGGTACTTCAAACGTCTAGAAGCATCACCGATCTCGACTACAAAATAATACCCTTCTCATCAAAAGTTTGCCTTGAAGATGCCACTTTTAGTGACAAGTCTGCTTATTTTGGTTTTTGTTTAAGATCTGTTACTGTGGTTAAGGTCTCAAGATTTTTGTCATTTATTATAAGTTTCATGAGTGCTCTCCTGAGGAGAATATAAAATTAGGAATTTGAAAGTTTCATTTAGTACAATAATAAATGTTTTCATTTAGTTAGTTTGAGAATATAAAAGATAATGTTATTCTTTGTTGAAAAGGATACGTACATTTTTTTAAAATAGTCTTACAAACCATTAACAGTAGGAAATGTTCCCAAAAATGACAAAACAAGCATGAACTAAATAGCAAGTCTAAACGTTTTAAAAGATTGCGTTTTTATAGTGAAACTTTAAATTAAACGTAACACAGATCTGCCAAATAAAAAAACTGCGATTGAAACTTCGGCCCTCGCAAGTTTTGGAAGTAAAAGTGGGTCGCAACTTACAACGCATTCCAAAAAATAACTCCGATAAATACGAAACTACCCCAACTTATCGAACTGTCGAACAAATCAGGATTCATTGTTATGAAAACATCCACACAATGGGTGAAACTTAAGAGAACAAAAGATTTATATAAACAGTAAGGTTACTATCCCTTTTACCTATTTGAAATCACATAGCTCAATATTAGTACAGAATAGTTAAGAACTACATATTCTCGTTACTACTGTAAGTGAACATTAAATGAATTAATGGTCAAACTCTAGCCCATAGTACAAAAAAGTTTCGCTTTTCTTTCATCTTGTATTCTTGCATGCTTGTACTGCATCCAAGCTATATTGTCGCTATTGTCTTTGTAAAAAATTACTAAAATATTTATCAATTTACTACAGTTTTTAAATCGTAAAGTTCTTAAACTGAGATCAATATTTACGTTCGTTAAAGTCAGTTAAAACGTAGCAGTATAAACATTAAACATCTAAAATGTATAAAATTTTAGATGTATTATAATGTCACATTTTATCAAAATGCACTGACGTGCTATAGCAAAATTATATCGTAGGTTCGCAATTCTTAAATCATGCAATCAATGCAAATCCTGCCATTTACATAATCTTGAGCTACTCCATACTGTCTATACTGTGTCCCTTTGGGACCGGAATATATCATAAAAATATCATAAATCTACAATCCTTTCATGCTGTAGCCCTGGGGCTGTCGAAAGTTGGACAATACAAGATAGATTGTCTTACTGGACAGCAATGATTGGTAAACCGATGAACGGAAAGGTCAATAGGGAATATTTATGGCTAAAGTTTGAAAACCACGCATGTACCTACCTACAGGGTTATTTGTAAAATTGTAATTGTTAGTGGGAGGACTAACTCTTCTGCGAGTGTCCGTCTGGGTTGTTACCACCGCTTTGCTCGTGAAGTCAGCCGCCAAGCAGTAATGTGCAAGCATTACTGTGTTCCGGTTTGATGAGCAGAGTATCCAGTGAAATTACTGGGCTTATGAGACTTAATACCTAATGTCTCAGGGTAACGAGCGCACTTCAGTGCCGCGCAGGCCTTTGTGTTTCAAAGTTCTGGGTAGCACTGCAATTGTTATGAGCCGGCGTTATGCTTACCATCAGGCAAACGACCAGCTCGTCTCGTTATCAAATAACATAAAAAAAAATATCAAAAACCTCTTGTAGGTAGTACCTTCTTAGGTATGTCCTTACTGACTTTCTTAATAACTTTAGTTCTGAGCCTTTTGATAAAACTTATATTATCTACATACTATCTATCTACTACCCTATATACTATCTGACACACTTTAGGTCTATATTTCGTTGTAAACATAAAAGTACATAGCGATTTTTGTCTTTAGAGCTACCAATTTAATTATTTTTATTTTAAGATGAATGAAAGAAAGCTTTATGTTGAATTATTATGATAGTGGAAAACAAAATTTGATAGCAAAATCTACACACGTCTACACAGCTACATGTAAAAAGATTTTGTTATTTTAAAATTCACGCAGTATAGTTAAACAATCAGATCTGTCGGAGCACTCCAGTGATCGATTTATATTATCACAACATTATTTTTAAACTCGTCTGAAGGAAAGAGAAGATATGGCTAATGATGAAGTATGTAGATCTAAAATATCTATTCAATCGAGCCGCGAAGATACTTGATTATAATTCTCAGAAAACAACGAAGAATGGCAAAAGAACAATCATCATTTTCATCATTATCAGCCTCTTACGCTCCCACTGCTGTGATACCGGCCTTCTCTCAGAGAGAGAGGTATGGGCCATAATCCACCACGCGGGCCCAGTGCGGCTTGGTGGATGTCACATGTCCTCGAATTTTGTAGTTCTTGAACATGACGGTTTCCTCACGATGTTTTCTTTCACCGTTTTAGAGCGAGTGTGAATAATCCACACATAACTTGATATAAGTCATTGGTGCGGGCCGAGTCGAGATTCGAAATATGGTGCGTCGGATTGAAAGTCGCACAAGTTCGGACACACTCGCTCAGAGCCATTAGGATACATTATTAAAGAGACAAGACGTGTTCAAACTACTGTCTATAAGGAACATAATGTGTTTTAACGAGTGAAGCATTTCGTAGCATGATCAAGGCTGGCTCACAATAAATTATGCAGACACCATGACTGTTTCTATGATTGCCCAGTCAATATTAAGATGGGTTATGGCAACGCCAAAGTTTTCATGTTAACCCTCGTCAAGGGTGTCAGGCCGGCGCGATGTTGACCGGCAACAGTGAATATTGCATGAACTTGTTTAGTTTTGTGATTTTGCGTATCGATACACTGTTTAAAAAAGGGGTTATTACCATTTAATAACTAGCAGCTGGTATAAAAACATATACTACATGAACAATTGGAACATCTGTAAGCTTAGTAATTTCACCGATCGTATGATATTCAAATTGCGATTCAACTATCCACAGATTCGAACGTATCTGAATGATTTCAACTCCCATTTGCAGAACAAACGATTTGCATTTGAATAAACTAATTATGCAAACAAACGCGCATAAATATTAGTTCCTTGGCACCGGCTCAACGCTGGAACACGCCAAAAAACTAATGGGCAGTAGTTACTACTGTTACTTGCTATTTAGATCAGCCTTTAGAGCATAATCTATCTACTAGGACGCGGAATAGTTCTGTGCAAGTAAGATTTATCACACTCGCTCTAAAACGATGAAGGAAAATATCGTAAGGAAACTTGCATGGTCAAGAACCAAGGACGTGATATCCACCAAGCCGCGCTGGGCCCGCGTTATGGATTTAGGACCCAACTCTATAAGAGAAGGCTGGTCTCCTGGCAGTGAGAGGGTAGCAAGGCTGATTATGATAAGTCGGTGGCTGATCTTACTATCATTGAGCCATCCATTTCGAATCTTAAGGGCTGCCAAACGACAAGTAAAATTGGTCCTACCTAAATTAGGTCTCTAATACATCATCCGTTACATCACTTAGTCACTACGGACGATTCCAATTATCATACATTTCCACAAATCCGGACTCTAAGGGGTCTCAGAAAGTCTCAGAAAGTCTCGGAGAGACAAGACTGGATAGCTGTTACATTTCGTTATACTCAATCAAAGGATGGCATACCGCTATTTTGCGGTAGTGAATGATATTTCAAAAAGGTTATTTTTCACAAAATTTAACAATATCTGGAAATATATTAATTATTAAGTAGGTACCTACTAAATTGTATTTATACAATCCTAATATTACTTCATTTTTTTTCGTGTATAGCAGGTGTTTGATTAATTTATATTAATGCCTACTAGTCCTTACTATAAAAAAAATGCGAAAGTGTAATTGAAGGTTTGTTGGTATGTTGTTTTGTCCTTCTTTCATGCAGCACAACGGCGTAACGGATCGACGTGATTTTTTGCACAGATATAGTTTATGGACCGAAGAGTAACATGAGCTACTTTCCCTCTTTGGTTAAATGCAGTGTTCCTGTGGGATCTCCATGCGGGAGAAACTGCGGGCCGTCGCTAATCATCTTTCTTTCTTCTTTCAATTGATGTTAATAAATAGAAATCGAGATTACGTCACGTTATTTTTTGTACCGGAATTTAACAACCAAAATCAACCCTTGTCAGCAAGTCTCCTTCAATTCTCGGAAAAAGACACCCGGGAGTCGCAAACGTAATTGTATTATTTAATTTTCGCGACTAATTTCGTTCTTTTTCCTTATTAAGACAGCGGCAAACGCACACTTAGAAGGAATAGACCAGTCTTCAAATCTATTTTCAAAATTAGCCAATTTTTAGACGATGATGATATTCAAGCGCATCTGCAGTGCCGAGCTTGCCTTTGTGTTTCAAAGTTCATAGTGGCACTGCATTTGTTATGGGCCGGCGTTATGTTTACCATCAGGCAAACAACCAGCTCGTCTCGTTATCAAATAGCATAAAAAAACACAAAATTCGAGGATATGTGACTTCCACCAAGCCGCACTGGGCCGCGTGGTGGATTATGGGCCAAACTTGACAGAGTACTAGAGGAGATTCTAAGAGAAAGCCGGTATCCCAGCAGTGGGAGCGTAATAAGCCATTTTTAAAAAACAAAACTTACAAACAAAACTCCACTTCCTGTTTTTAGTTTCAGTAATTAAAAAAAAACCAAATAAATGAAAGTCCGTCTTCATTAAGAATTTTGTGGAACAACTTGCATCCTATCAAAATAATCATCCGAATATACATCACGGGACAAAATAACTGCATACCTGTAATTATTAACGAATTACATCGGCAATACTTACTGCGACAAAAGGATGTAATTAAACATTTTCGCTGATGCAAGGCATTGTACGCGAGTTTCGAAGCGCAATCTCAATTATTCAATGTTCAATTTTCATGTGCAGACTGTGTGCTGTCGTATACTAGCTGTACCTACCCGGCGTGTGTTGCAATGACACGTAAAGCATAAAGAAATAAAGAGTATAATAAATAAATCAAAGAATTATCTCTTTCTATTCTTTTTTTACGATTTAAATAATGTCGTCTCTAATCCGCAAATTTCACAGTGCAGTAGTTGAAATTGGAAATTGTGGTATGCAACGACTTTTTCAAAGTAAATAAGTAAACTGCGCAAAAAAAAAACGACTTTAATTAGCGAAAAATCCAGTGTGTACACTTTCCTCGGCCCGCACTGTAATTTGCGATTATTGACATGCAGAATGTATTAAGTTCGTGCGAATATCACGGCGGAGTTGTAATTAAATGTACGTTCATTAATTGAGCATTTTAGGCACCGCTTTTGTGTAATTATTTATTTAAGTTTAATTTTATACCGTTAATCGATCGATCGGGAAACTAGTTTGCAGTCTGTCACAATGAGTAGTATCAATACCATAGAACTACGCGAGAAGTGGTGATTTTTTTACTAATAAGATGAGCAGAACTTTTGTTTGATGGTAAGTCTGCACATAACAATTGAAAGCCACCTGGAACATTGAAACACAAACTTTGTTTTTTGCTTACATGGAACGGGAAACTGAAGCCATTTAACTTTCATGAGCGCTCTCCTGTATCCATGTGAATAAAGCAGGGGTTTTTGCAGGTTTTCGAATTTGTACAAGACAGCGAACATTTTTTGAACTATTTTGCACTATGTTTTACACAAACTTGTTTTTAGAAACGCGTTAAAATCTTGCAAATACTACCTTTCACCTTTCACAAAAGTCAAACCGTCATCCTCGAAGTCCTCTATTTGCACCCACCACACATTCATCACTGGTAATCACTCAGTACGGTTTGCATAAAAAGCGATCCGTTCCGTGACTAATGGCACTAGTTTCGGCAGCGCCCCCTGGCGGCATAAATCAAACGTAGTACAGTCAGCAGGTTGGTTATGTGACATACCTATTACTCTATATGTAGTACTTAGTAGATACGAGTATTGGAGGATTCTTTTGAATATTTGAAGATGTTTGAAACGATATACAACGTCACCAATTGGTAATAAACATTTGGATTATGTAGGTTTAAAATGGGATGTAGATTTTCTACTGTGTTTTTAGATTAGGAAAATTTATACGAGAAAATAATTTATGTAGTATGTAGTTAATTAATAAAGGAATTCTGCCCGTAAAAATGAATTGTGAATAATTGTATTTATTTTGATTAACAACTTTTCACTGGTCTTAAACTAAGTGTGTATGGTTAAATAATAATATAGAGATACTAAATATTATTATTAAATTTTACTTTTAATTATTACAATATTTGCAGTAATCTTGCAGCTCATTTTTTCATTGAACAAATAATAAAATTAAAATTTCGTTTCATGTTATTATATCGAAATTTAGCGTCAAAAAAATCGTTATGTCAATAAATAACGTTTTACTATTTGTATTTTTCATATTATTACAGAATTTGTTTAAATGACAGGTACCTTCGAAGTAATAAGAAATCTTAATATTAGTTACGAATATTAGTTAAAACGACTTCAATATCAAGTACATTAGTACTCGATATTACCCATCTTAATATTAGTTACGAATACTAGTTAAAACACCCTTAATATCAAGTACATTAGTACTCCATATCCAGGTGTACTAGCTACTAGTACTAGAAGGAAACTAAGTTTTCCCTTGCCAACGGTACTCTACCATAGTAGTAGCTTACCATAGGTGCCTGAAGTTCCCACTTCCCCTATTTAATCTGTAACAGGTGCTGGCAACTTCGCCGGAGCAGTTAACATGATGTATAATGTTATTAGATACTCGAGACACTCCTGTTATTATCTAAGAGAATACCAATTTAGTAGTTTCTGCCTTGAAATGAACTTTGATCAAGTTATATTATAGTATTTGAACAGGATATGATGGCTCAGTGGAGCGACGATCGGGTCCTTTGCCTTATGGTAAGCATAACGCTTGTCCACAACAATTGCAGTGCCGTTCAGAATACAATAGCTGGAGCGGTACTGTACTGCGCTCGTTATATACTCTGAGACATTAGGTATTAAGTCTCATAAACCCAGGAGTTTCACTGACTTTTTTCATACATATTAATGAAAGTTTAATTTTGTTACATGTTAATTAGAAGTAGGTTAAAATTGACTTCTAAGATTTGATAACACAGTTACCTAGTTACAAGTAAAGCTAATTAAAGCGTGTTAAAAACAAAAGAACACAATGCTTGAGTTAATTAATCAGAATTTAAATTCAAATTGTTTCATTAACAAAATCTTTAATTTAAATATTTAGCTAGTTTCTGTTGTTCACGCTTCTGCCTGAGCTTACGCCATGAATTTTGGATGGGATACCTATCTTATTATCTGCTCTGTTGGCTTTCTGTATTTAATTACCCGTTAGACTGTTCTGCCATGATAATCCTGATAGAACTAAAATTTAGGCGGCTTATAAACGAGCGGGCATCAAAAGGTTTACACTTCTTTTAGCATGTGGAAGACTGCGAGTGTCCGTGTGTGGTTACCCCTGCTTTACTCTTGTAGTCCGCCGCCAAGCAGCTATGGGCAAGCACATGAGCTCCCCTTGCTTATACTGGCGTGTAGCAAATAAACTTGATGGAACTATAGACGCCGCGAGTCCTAGTAAACTGTCGTTCCAATTCCGCCCGTGCGTATACAGGGTGGCCATAATTCACGGACGCCTATAAAGGGTGCAGTGATTTGTGGCCCGGCCGCGGATCGGACGTAGATCAAAGTTCTGGAGCGGAACGCACCTGTTTTAGTACTACTGCTATACGAACTCGATCGAGAAAAGCTAGTTTTTTTAATTTTCGATAAAATAAGTGATTTTATATCTCACGTGATGCGTTGCGACGACGAGGTTGAAACTAATGAGCACGCTTAACCTAGAATACAGCTATCTTTATTCACTAACTGACTTCAGGGAAAGGAGGTTTGCAATTCGCCTGTAATACATTTTATGAAAGAATACTATACCCCTGAGGGTGGAAAAATGGAAGATGAAATTTAATGTTTCGCTAATTTTCGTCGAAGTCAAAAGAAATATTGGTACAATGTCGTAATGTGTACATTATTGGTGTTATTTGAGGTCGTGAGGTTTGTCAAAAGCGATGGTATCTCAAATCAAATATTTTAAGCCAGTTCAAACGATCTTTAAGTTTTTTATTGATATTAGGAGTTAAAGTTCTGTTTTAGTTTTTAATTTTTTATTCATGAAGACTCTTGTATGTCTTAAAGAAATTAGAAATTCTTAAGAAGATTGCAATTTGCACTGAATTAAAAATATGGATCTCTGATACACGAAACAAAGTGCAACCAGCCAGTTAAAATAACAATAAATAATTATTAGATTACATAAATAGAATTATGACTGCTCAGTTGCTCACGCTCTGCTTGGTACGTTTTCTAAATTTGTAAAGTTTCAATAAATATGGCCGAGAACTTTATGACTCTTTGAATTTTTAACCGACTTAACCAAAAAAGGAGAAGGTTCTTAATTTGGTGGGTATTCTGTTATATCTGTTACCTCAGATCTCCGTCATGTACAAAAGGATTTGGAAAATTAATTGAAAGGATACACTTTCAGATTGGTCCCATAGGAATTTCATTAAAATTGGTTCAGTAGTTTGTCGCTGAAGTCGGTTTATGCCTTTTTTAAAGCTTTTTTTAAGAATTAGGAACTACGAGGAACTTTGACCCGAAAACACTCAGACGTGGAATTTAAAACAAAAAGTATTTTTTTAATTGCACTACTTATTGTCAGGGGCTTTTGCGGTTTTAACACCACAGTTTAACTAAACAAATTTAGTAACGGATTTTTTAGCGTATATCTTAAATTATTTCAAAGTTATTTAATTGAACGTGTCCACTATTCTACTAATGGAAATTAGTTATAAAAGTGCGACATTGGTAAGGGTAGCTCAATGTATTTTGAAATCTCCCGGGACGTCCCACGCTTTGATGAACGCTGGGGTAGCCTAGTTTAGTTTTTCCCGGTTTTTAGGGTTCTTATATAAATACAAAAAAATTACGCCTGTAAATTAGGTTTGTTAGGTATTTCCGCATTTCTTGACATACGCAACTTTTGATATTTTATCTAATTCAAATATTAGTCAGAATTAAATTAATTAATACCTAATGTATGTCAGGTAAGGAGCGCACTGCAGTGCCGCGCAGGCCTTTGTGGTTCAATGTTCTGAGTGGCACTGCAATTGTTATGGGCCGGCATTATGGTTACCATCAGGCACACCACCATCTCGTCTCGTTATCAAATATAATAAAAAAAACGTGATTGTCTGCTTAGATACCACAATCAAGATGATAAATCTGTTCCAGTCGCTGTTGAAAATTGTAAAGTTCAGGTGAGATAATGGTCAAACGCTAAAGTAAAACGTTAAAGTAAACGCTAAAGTAAAATATCTGATGTCGATTTTATACATATGCGTTGTGAAATAAAAAACTGTTTAGTTATTAATAATGAATATTACTTTGACATTACTTTTATTAATCAGTAATTAACAAGTTTAAATGTGAATAATATAATAATTTAATGAATAACGACTAAATATTTGCACACCTAACGGTGAATATGGCGGTCATATGATAATTTGGTCAACCTACTAACCCATATTTATGCAAATAAATTAATTTGAATTGAATTGATATCATCAAATATAAAAAACATGTTTTTTACGAATTTTTGACAAATGTGTATTTCATGTTCAACCTACTCGTAGGCGTAGCTATATACTAATCCTATAACTGGAAGTCATACATCCCAAGCTTGTCGTTTTATACTTTAACTTCTGATTTGTCTGGAAGAGATCGCCACGAGCGATAATACTTCTTATTGTGCCACTTAGTTTAGAATGCAGTATGATTTTTTTTACTAAATTTTAAAGTTTTTGTTAATAAACAGTGTTAAACAGTGGTTTAGTTAAAATATGTTTTCTCTTTGAGACTTTTAAATTAAAGTAAAAGAGACAACGAATAGTTTAATTAACCAACCATTTAAATTTTTTTATTAATTAGAGCCCAAATGTTTAATTGCAGCATTATACAATATGTAACAAAAAAAAACTTAAATAAATGTTAGTATATTGTAACGTGGTATTTCAATAAAGACTCTATCTAATATTTTTTTAAATTATGTTCAGAACAGTGAATGCTTGTCAAACTCCACGCTTGACCGAGTTTTTAAGACATCCTATTTTTTTTGTAAGTTTTCAACAGTTCTCCTAAAGACATTATTTCTGGTCCTCTGAGTGTATCCGATCAAGTTAACAAAACTTACGAAGTAAAGGTTAAGTTAGGTTTTGGGTAACAGAGGGTAGTTTTTAAAGGACGGGTTCTTTATTTCCTAAAGAAGTTTTTAGTTAGAGAAACAACTATAAGGATTGTATAATCTTTATCTTTTTTAGTGAAAGAATTGTATATATAGGTTAGGTAGAACAAAAGTAGAAATAGGTATGTTGTATTTATTTATTCCCACACAATAACGTCAATTTACACCTTACTTTTAAAGCCAAGAATGAGTCTAAAGACACATGTACCATACTGCCAGGAATCGAAAATAAAAAGGTGTTTATGACTTGTAGCCACCCATATAGGCCGAAACCCATGCTTGGGTGTGCTACTTCGTTGAGCGAACCTTATTTACGCCTTATTTATGTATGAAACACAAAATACATAATTACTTTAAAGAACATTACATTAACACAAAAAAAATGAAATTCACAAAAAATATATAATTTCCGCAAAGATCTAAAAGTTTTCTGATTTCAACAATTCGTTTTATCATGCAATAATAATTTAAATGATACCAACAGATTCTTTTTATATCAATGAATAAACAATGTACGAGAACTATGTACTTAAACACAGCTTTTATGGCCAAATCAACAAACTGCATGTTTTTAGTACCTACAGCTTTCGGACCCGCGTAGAACAAGTGACGTAAGATATTCCGCCCAATTTGTACGGGGCGTTTTGGCGGTCATTAGATACGCTCATCTTTGACTCTCGCTTTTGATGTTTCTAGCGTTCGATTTCCAGTTTTTTCGATATTTACACATGATTCTCATAACGACAAGAGAGAGAACGACCAAAAGAAATGGAGTCAACATACCTACTTATTCTTAACTCTCTAAATACATTTCCAAATGAATAAAATAATGACAAATCATTATTTTTTCAGAATGTGAACTGGCTTACAGTGAAATTAAAGGACTTAGAGACAAGAGAAAAAAAACCTGATAATTAAAAATAATAGAGGTCTCATTTATGTTATTATACAATTATTTATCAACATATCACTTTTAGTTAAAAAAAATTGAGTAGGTATCAATTTAAAAAGACGGCGTGGCGTTTCTCTACGAAAATAATATTTAGGTCAAAATATTCAGTGCAAAAACATACAGTTCTGAAAAAAATACCGCGCGATATAGACTTCCGTAACGATACCACAGCCACAGTATAAAATACGGCCAGTATGTCAACTCTACTTAAGCTTTTAAATCCTTATATATATTGATTACTAAAAAAAACGCAGTTTTGAATCAGAATAATTTTAACTAGAATCGCAATTTATTATAAGTCAAAAATTCTGTTGATTTATCACGAAGCTCATTCACCATTGCAAAGAAGTACATCAATTTACGTGAATCTCTACGAAACAATCCAATAATATACTTCATTTTCATCATGGTTTATTAAACTGAGGCAGTGGGGCAGTAAAAATAATCATCATCAGCCTATATTACTCTCCCACTGCTGGGATACCGCCCTTCTTTCAGAGAGAGATAGAGTTAGTCATATTTCAACACGAGGGCCCAGTTCGGCTTGGTGGATTCTTCACCATTTTTTACAGCGAGTGTGATAATTCCGCAAAAATAACTAGATATAAGTCATTTGCTAGGTTTGAGCCGAGATTCAAACTAAAAATCGCACCGAATGGAAAATCGCACAAGTTACCGATCGGCCACACTCCCTTCAAATAAATAAATAATACGCAGCCAGAATAGGAACGGTACCTGCATACTGCTATTATTGATCACGTTACTATTTTATTTTTGTAATTTAACATAATTAAATTGAAATTAAAATTGGTAATATTCCTAATTCTGAGATCCTGAGTTACTGTTTCCACAAACGTTGTTGTAACTGTGCTCGGTTATACACGGAAGCGCGACCCGTTATCTGTATAACGCCGTTGTGCGCGATTGTACTTCAAAAGGTTTAATGTGTTGTGCGCTGATGGAAACGACTGTACATTTAAATTTTATAACGCGGTGACATAAATAACGATGATAATAATAATAACTAAGGTCCAGGCTTCCTAGAAATACATAAGTAAAGTCGCTGAAAGAGAATGTATAGAAGTGAAAAAGACCTTAGAAATGTTTTTTTTGTAAAAGCTTATCCATACATCCATGCAGATAAATAAAATTGAAGTGTCTGTTTGTAACATCAAAATAACAGGTTTTTACCAAATGCATATGAAAGTATATACGGAACCTATAACAAAACAACCATTTTTAAAATTTTTGTCTGTCTGTCTGTCTGTCTGTCTGTTTGTTCCGGGTAATCTCCGAAACGGCTGGACCGATTTTGACGGGACTTTCACTGGCAGATAGCTGATGATACAAGGAGTAACATAGGCTACTTTAATTTTAGAAAAATAATTAGGGTACCGCGCAAAAAAATAAAAACCATGAAATCCAATACCTCCACGCGGGTGAAACCGCGGAGGAGCAGCTAGTTCATAATAAGGATGGTGACTCACTGAAGATAAAATACCCTCGCTTATGAAGGATCTTACCATATAAATATATATATATAAACACACAAGGTCTTGTGATCTCGGCTAAGAATATAGTACCACCCCATGTCTACCCATGTGTGCCGTAGGAGTCGGCTAAGGGAATATCCAGGGAATGGACAGCAGCATTCTCCTCCTGGTCTAAAAAATTTGAAAGCCTATCCTTATTGTAATCTTAATTTCACGTAATAAATTAAAAATCTAGTAAACACAAAAAAGATGATTACTTATAAATGGGATATTTTCCATACTGCAAGTAAGGACGATCAGCAAAAGCTATTTCAGAAATAAGCGTCTTAAAAATCTGTATTCTCCACATATTGAAAGATTGAAGCCAAAACATGATCGACACGTCCCAGCACTAAGCAACATACATATATTATTTACAAGTTGATTATGCCGAGCATATGTCCTGAATATGTATAATATTTATGCGTACAGCTTTACGTATGAATATTTTGCGCTTCAAAATCGCAAAACTAGTTAAAAGTGGTTCTGACCGCATCGCAGCAGGGTTGCCACTTGAACCAAATATATATTTTTTAAATACTATTTAATATTATTTTGTATGGAATATAAGATAATTCATTTTATACTAGTCATAAAAACGCTCACACAAATCATATCGTTTTCCTGATGGTATCCATAACGCCGGCCCATAATAATTGCAGTGCCACTCAGAACTTTGAAACACAAAGGCGTGCGCGGCACTGCAGTGCGCTCGTTACCCTGAGACATTAGGTATTAAGTCTCATAAGCCCAGTTATTTTACTGGCTACTCTGCTCATCAAACCGGAACACATAATGCTTGCACATTACTGCTTGGCGGCAAATTTCACGAGCAAAGTGGTGGTATCAACCCAGACGGATACTCGCAGAAGAATTAGTCCTAGCACCTAGTAAACTTGATCTGGATTTGATTGCATTGGACCCATTATTAAGTTGTACAAAGTCTAAAAATATATTTTTTACTTTAGTATTCTGGCCAAGATTCCAGACAAAATGTGCCTGAAATTGAGTCGAGAAGATTGTCGAACGAGTGTGGCTAAATTAGGTACAAGGCTTCGGCAAAATCTTTACATGTAAGGCCAAATAGAAGCAAAATACTGTTGCTTGCATAATATGATATAGCGTATCTTTTGTAGTAGCGGCGTTTCAAAGATTAAATAATATAATATTAGATAATTAAATTGAAATTAGCTAATCTGATTTAGTTTCTCAGATTCTAATTAGTTTATTTAACATGTACTAATTATACTATACCATTAGTGAGAATGATTAAATCAGAAACGTGAAACATGTAAAATAATAGATTATTACATTAACTTTCTAATGTCGATGTAATAAAAGCTCAGTGGTAGGTTGGTTGGCCTTCGATCCATTTGTCTCAGTTTGGAATTCTATGCTTGAACTTTTAGTGAAGGAACATAGAACCTGAACTCTAATGTCTCAGGGTAACGAGCGCACTGCAGTGCCGCGCAGGCCTTTGCATTTCAAAGTTATGAGTGGGCCTAAAATTTTTATGGGCTGGAATTTTGCTTACCGTCAGGCAAACGAACAGCTCGTCTCGTTATCAATTATTATTAAAAATATCATGATGCAATCATGCCATAGCTGTAGGATATTTTCTAGTGTTTGCTAGGCTAGCTATATCCCTCTAGTTGGAAATCTACTGTCAGTGTTTGAGTGTGTAATTGGCAGTCGCCATTGTCACATAAAATACAGTAAGACAGAGACCATATAATAAGCTATAGATAATGTAAAAGATCAACGAAAAATACCGAATCGCAACAAATGTTGTTTGCGGTTATGAAAGCATTAATTATATGCATGCAGTAGTAAATCATATTATATTGTTCATTATCAAAATCTAATTAATATTTCAGCATAATAAACTGAATATTAGATCAATAGTTGATAAATGAATACTGCCATTACGTGGCAACCCTGTTAATAAATACCAGTTGATGCAACATTATATCGATCAAACAATTTACAATATTTCGCATAAGGGCAACATTAAAGGGAAATTTTCGCAGCATTTTAACACTGAACAAAAATGTTTAACATGTTTGATAATTTCAGCAAAAATTATGGCTGATTTAGACCAAGCCAGTCGCTTGATTATGTGCTGGATCACAGGACTGCGATGACCGCATTGCGTCTGGTGCATTTGCGATATAATAGTACTAGGAAATGATGTAGGTATACTAACGAGCTAGCGACACTGTATGGCTGTAGGTACATTATAACCCAAATAGGCTGATAAAACTACGGGCAAACTGGAAGGACCTAGGGGCTCTCCCCTTCCAGTATAGTCATTATCAGCCTCTTACGCTCCAATTAAGTATTAGTATCGAAAATTCTTGGCGTCAATGACGCTGATCCAATGCCTATAGTAAAAAATGTATTATTTCCCAACATGGCTGTTGACAAATTCCTAAACGTCACAACTATATTTAAAGTATTTCAGAGGCTTTTAATTGATTTTGCGTCTTTTGTTCACAACTGCATTTTGTAATGTTAGTTGTAAAATTATATTAATTAATATAATTTCATGTGTTTGTTAAAATATAAAAAATGAATTATACACTAAAAATGCAAAATTACAAAAAAAAATATGTTGAAAACAGTATAGGCTGAATGTAACTCCTAAGTCATTGCTCCACGTATGAAATACTTAAAGTATGATTTTCTCATTATTGTGAATAGTTGTTTATAATAATTCGCATAGTTATGTAAATACCTAGTTTGCCTTTTTTATTTGGAATCTTAGTTTTTTTTAGGATATTAAGAAAACTATTACGTCTACTTAAAGGCTCGTTGACATTGAGCGAGTTTATTAGTAGACAGTGAATTTCCGGGCTAGCCCGGAAATTCACATTTTATTAGCTACTAGTAGCTAATAAAATCGAGCTGTATTTTCATCGAGTCTTGAGTATGATAGTTGTTAAATATATAAATAGTAAAAAACATAAATAAAAGTCTATCTGAGGTAAACGCTCATATTTATTCATTTATACTTATTTTTCGTACATGGAATGACTTTTGAATTCTTTTACACGACTACCCAAAAAAGGAGCGTAATGTTTTCAGGGTTCAATGTATGTGAGTTTCTTTATTCCACCTTCACTTTGAAATGCCTGAATAGATTTGAACGTACGAACGTATCGCACATTAGAATCCTTATATCATCCTGAATAAACTGGCTAGGGCAGTGGTTTTTTTTAATTATTTTGTACTTACTACTTATTGCTCGTGACCGACGAAATATCGAGCAAAATAACTATGGTTATTTTCATATTAAAAAATAATGATAATTAGAAAAATTTAAAACTAAAAAACCTATTAAATTAAAAAAGTGCACAAAAAACCAACGTAAAAAAATAGATTGACTTACCTTCGTCTTTCTTTCTAGGCTTCAAAAGAAATAGTACTAAGGTTAAGCTTAAGATTGCGGTCTTAATATAATATATATAATATTTTGTAATCTGATAATAGTGCTGTGGGTTTATCAAGATCACTTGAACAATCATGAACACAAATCGGTACTAATTATATCCTATCCTGAATCTAACCTTTTATCTTTAGGTTCATGGTTAAATGTTATCACTTTCCCCTGCGGTGTTGCTTGCAATTTTTTATTTATTTAGCGTCCGTTTGCCTGATGGTAACCATAACATCAGCCCATAAGGACTGCAGTCTCATTCAAAACTGTGAAACACAAAGGTCTGCGCGGCACTGCAGTCAGTCGTTACCCTGAGACATTACGTAATAAGTCTCATAAGCTCGGTAATTTCACTGACTGCCTTGCTTATCAAACCGGAACACAGTAAAGCTCACACATTACTGCTTTGTGGCAGATTACGAGCAAAGTGGTGGTACCCACCCTGACGGACATTCACAGAAGAGTTAATCCTACCACCTGCCGTGCTAATATGCGCATCGTGACCAAATTTTGTCGATGCTTATATCGTGCATTTATCTCATATTCGCACGAGAAAGAGCGAGACAAAACAGTAGACAAAATTTTGTCGTGGTGCGCATGTTAGCCTGGCTGGTAACATTGGACATTGACACAATCTATAATAATCTAGGCTTTATTAGGCTATTAGGCTATATTAGGTCATTTATCATATCAGTTACTACTCTGATGTAGTTGATACTTCCACCCCCATTCCATTTACCAAGTGATATACTATACTAGTGGACTAACTCGCCAACGTCTGTCTGTATGAGTACCACCGCTGTATGGGTACCACCGCAAGCAAAGCGGTGGCCATATTAGCCATACGGTCCCAGCTAAGAATAGCACCACTCCATCTCTTCCCGTGGATGCCGTAAGATATCCAGGGTATGTGCTGCATCATTCTCGTGTCAAGCGTGCTGTAATTATGATAAAATCTTCTCCAGGACGTATTCCGGTTGATGATGATAGGCTATAGATCCTGCGGCGCAAGTACGGATCTTTTCGATCGATAAAATTCGATAAAATTGACAGTTCAAATCGATAAAGTGGGTTTATTGACTTTTTATATAATTTATCGAACCTCGATACTTTCGACAAAAGTTATCGAATAGCTAGGTCGAATCCAAAGAGAATATAGAGGTACTACTTTACGATCAGACTTCGGTACTCCGCAAAATTCGATAAATTTATCGAGTTTTTCGGTTCGACAAATTTATCGAACCGACTTCCGTACTTGCGCCGCTGATCCCAACCGTGAGATAAATCCATAGCTTTAGTAGCCCGTCAAAAACATCGAAAAATAAAATACTCATCAAAATTTGGCATCTAGCGTCCTCCGGGGCAAGCACTCTTAATAAAATCGGAGCTTAAATGCACAATAACAATATTATCAACTGAAAATGCAAATACGTCTTAAGCTTCACATTGCACTCAAAACAGAACCTTATACATCAACAGCTACAACACAAAATCTTTTAAACTTTTTGCAGCACTGTAACTGAACCTAGTCGTACACAAATTAAACTAAACTTTAACACAAGGCTTTAAAACCTAAAATCCCTTAAACAACTCCCGGTACAGAAAATAAGACCGTAGTGTCTCATTTATAAAATCAAACTCGCAGGTTCAATGTGGAACAATTTCGCGGAGTAATAGCTTTTGAAATATGGACTTAATATCTGAAGCGTTTAAGCTTAATATCGTCTGAAGTTAATGTTCGTAAGTATTTTGTGTGCAACATTTTACAGTGTTTATATTCGCATTTTGCTCAGTACTTTTATGACGTCATACTGCAATTTGAAAACGGTTCTTTAGCCTAAGGTGAAGTATTTGTAAGATTTTGTATTTATGTAAAAAAGGTATAATGCGATGGGTCATTACATAAACTAATTAAAAAAAGGAGTTCCAGATTATTTTCATTACCACATGTAGTATTAATATACATTATGGAAGAATAAAAATGCACGTAGCGTGCGCACTTTTACTTTTTTACTTGAATGTATGATGAAGATTTTCTTAGCTGTCCAATAATATAAACAAACTTGACTATTAACCAACCGAAAACATAATAATATTATATAGGCATTAATTCAAAGTTGAGAAATTCAATTTTGAATCATGTCATTGGTTAGAGATCAGATCACTGTAGTGGTCATTGGTTGACTGGAGTTTATTTACATTATTGGACAAGTATAGAAAACCAGACCATATGAAAAATGTTGCACAGGATGTTGCATTACATGGAGTGTTACAAATAATCTGGAAGCGCTTAAAATCATTGCATTGAGATGCCGCGAAAGCAGTGTTGCATGTTGAAGATATTAGTTTGCTTGTTCTACGAGCTTTTTGCATTTTTCTTGCCAGTTTTTTAAATATTAAATTAAGTACTAATTTATTCGCGTTCTCCATAGGGCATAAATAAAACATTGTGAATTTGAATTTGCCGTAACAAAGAAAGAACGAAAGAATCATTCGCAAGATGGCGGCTGTAAAATGGTAACTAATACTACCTGTCACACTACATTCTATTGATATCCTGGGCGTTTAACCACATCCTTCTGACCAGTGTAACTTGATCTTCCTACCTTGGATACAATCTTTATCTAAGATGTTTTCTTCCTAGATTATTTAGTGCTAGTGGTAGGACTAACTCATCTGCGAGTGTCCGTCTGGGTTGTTACCACCGCTTTGTGAGTTAAGCCTGCCGCCAAGAAGTAGTGTGCAAGCATTACTGTGTTCCGGTTTGATGAGCAGAGTAGCCAGTGAAATTACTGGGCTTATGAGACTTAATACCTAATGTCTCTAAGACGTCTAAGCACAAGTAAGAGCTGCCACACATTGGGCCACCGAACACGGCCACTAGATGCGGCCATCAGTGGCTGGTTTCGGTCTCCAGTCGCAGCCACTGGTAATAAAATAGAGAGAGCAGAAGGGACGCTCGGGTGCTTAGGACGTACCCAAGCGCCCCTTCTGTTCTCTCTCGACTCTGCGGGCAGGGTGAAGCCAGCATTTGTGGTCGAGTGTGCGCGGGAGGTGATCCACAAATTCGCACACCGCCTCAGCTTGTGGCTCGCTCGTGGTTATTCGAACGCTCAGTTTGCTCTGAAGTCATACAAAATGTATGAAAATCTTGTGGGAGCACTTAAAGGCCACATAATAATAAGTTTATTATAAACGCATTTGAAAAAATCACAAGTTGAAACATCATATTTTTAATGATTAGGTAAAACAACCCCGTGAGAGTGCAAAAGGTGAGAGGTCTAACTAAAATGGTCCTGAATGAAACCGGATAGGTGAAGCCTTACCGAGAAATGAGTGGTATACACTTGGGACCGAGATTTGGCCCTTTTATTTTTTTTATGTGACCTACATACATCCGTTGAAATGTTTTTTATGGTATTGATTTCAGGCGGGTTCCGTCACAGTGTATTGAACATTATTTTCTTTTGTTTTTAAACAATTGTTCGGAAGTTTTTGCAAGTTTTTGTTTTATTTTAACTTATTTATTGACGGCTTGACGGCTCCGTAGCTAAGTTGGTAGTAACCCTGCCTGCAAGGCGAGGGGTCCCGGGTTCGATTCCCGGCCGGGGCAGATTTTGTGTAAGCATAAAGTTTGTTCTCGGGTCTTGGATGTTTGTGATGTGTATCTGTGTATGTCCATGCCACCTGCGACACAGGGAATCCTAGTGCGGGGGTATGAGTGTGTAAGCGTTTATGTTTATGTTTATGTTATTAAAGTAAATCCTGCTGTTTCGGCTGTTTACAATAAGGCTTGAGACTCTTCCATCGCTAAGCGCTTCTGAACTCTATTTTTTTTTCTATTATCATCTAATGTTGTCTGTCAAATGTCTTAATTTATTGTTTTTTTCTTATTGTATTTGCTACCATACTAAAAACCTTGTACATTTGTTTGTTACCACTAATCTCTGGTGGTACACTAGGTGGAAAAACTTCTGCGAGTGTCCGACTGGGTTGGTACCACCCCTTTTGCTTATAAAGCCTGTCGCCAAGCAGTAATGTGCAACCATTACTGTGTTAGGGTTTGATGAGCAAAGTATAGCCAGTGAAATTACTGGGCTTATGAGACTTAATACCTTCAGGGTAAAGAGCGCACTGCAGCACCGAAGCTTTTGTGTTACAATGTTCTGAGTGGCACTGCAATTGTTATGGGCCATTATTCTTACCATCAGGCAAGCGACCGTCTCGTCTCGTTATGGATAGTGTAAAAAACCATTGCAAAACATATTTTACGAATAAGAAGCTACAATTTATTCTAATTCCACGCGTGTGAAACCGCAGGTAAAAGCTAGTCTACAATAAAAAGGTCTATCATCTATTTATTGACCTGTAATAGGGTCAACACTATCATCAACTTTACTCATATAAAACAAAGGAAGTGTAAGTTCAACGGCAAGGTTCCTAGCGGAGCGTGACGGGTGATCGTGGGAACGCACGATGGGTAGACGAAAAGCTTTATATTCGTGGATATTGTGAGAAAAGAAACGAAAACACGCATGCGCGTTTCTAGATGTATTTTTATATATTCACTAGCCTCTGCTCGCGGTTACCAAAGGAACCGTGCATTTTTCCGGGATAAAAAGTAACTTCTGTTACTCTCCAGTCCCTAAACTATATCTATGCCAAAAATCACGTCGATCCGTGGTGCCGTTGCTGCGTAAAAGAAGGACAAACCAACAAACACACTTTCGCATTTACAATACTAGCTTCTGCCCGCGGTTTTCACCCGCGTTACTACTGGATTTTACGATCACGCTACTCATACTTTTGCCGCACTATATTTTCCTTCTCCTAAAGTTTAGATAATGGCGAACTTACCACAGAGACTTCGCTTCACTAGAGTAGGATAACTTAGCACGCACTGACAACAGTCAAAATAGGGTAAATATAGGTTTTAAAAACATTTATAGCAAAATCTATTTAGTTACCGCGGCGGCGGGAAAAATAATATGTTAATCTTAATCTTAATTGTATTTCTGATAGAGGTCTTGTTTCCAAAACACGCTAAGTATCACAAAATTGACTGCATAGAAAGAAACATAAAGTTACCTCTTAACCTACATTTTCAGTCTAAGTACGTCTGGTATTTAACAACGTATGTTGATAAAATTAAAAAGAATAACTTATCACACTTTATTTTAAAACTACATTGTTTTATATTTTCGATTGAGCAATTAGTTTTGGAGTAAATAACACTCAAATCTCTCTATGCCAATAGCTACTTCTCTTTCATTCCTATGCAGACTGACAGTGACAGTGTTTTGGCTGTTGCCAGCGCAAAAAATA
This sequence comes from Crocallis elinguaria, assembly GCA_907269065.1. Lineage (NCBI taxonomy): Eukaryota > Metazoa > Arthropoda > Insecta > Lepidoptera > Geometridae > Crocallis > Crocallis elinguaria. The sequence continues at coordinate 22,145,857 of OU026073.1, read as the reverse complement.
ACTACTAATTGCCAACGCCCCGTTCCCACGGAACTGGTTATGGATATATCGATGCGCTCCGCTTGGGACCATGTAGTTAGGGGGCATAAAAACCTTACAAAAACGCTTTATAGGTTTACCTTTTAACTCTGAGTTAAAACAGTTCGAATTCAATTGCGCTCTATCCACATACGCTTTAGGAGAATATTAGGGTTAATATAAATTTTTTAATATGGTTAAAATTAACATCGTATATTGAAAGCTATATGCCCATTTTCACCAACCATAGGAGACGCTTATGGCCTAAAATATTTAGGAGTTGCCTAGGACAAAAAACGTTTCACCAACTTTTAGGAGTGTTCTAACGGTTTGTACATAGGACATTGCTTACATTAGAAGTTCCTTAGTTAGGCATCGCCTCATTCGTCGTTGGTGAAAAACGGGCATCAGTCTCATAGTGATGGTAAAGGCAAGATTTTGTGAGCTTATCGAAAGATTTTCGTTTTTGAGGATGGTAGCTAGCAATGTCATAGCTGCTAAATCTTATCACAATTACATATTGTTTACTTCACCGCGTGAGTATTTAAGGATAAATATACCTAATTGTTTTTTGTTATCGTTTTGATAAGTGGCACGACTCAAGATCAATCAGTGTAATTTCATGTATACCTACGATTACAATTAAAGCACGTTGATGTGTGATTACCACAATCAATGCAAGTCTGCTGCAACGTCGTGATAAATGAAAATTGTGCAATAAAGTCCAATGTTTATAAAATGTCATGGTCATTAACTCTATTAATATTATCACTGGGACCTACGAATCGGCGATTGACCTTGTTACCACTAAGCCATCAGTGCTTCCTCTTGCTACCCACCTGATAAAGATACACAGACAATGTTACAGTTGGTAAACAGCCGTGTGGTTCGACCCCTGCGTTGACTCAAGTGCGAACGGAATCACGCGTCGCTGCGTAGTTCCCTTACTGCGTATACTCGGTGACATTGCAGGAGTCACCGTTGGGAAAAAATGAATTTTAATTTTTTTGTATTTTTTTTATTTATTGTTTTAATTCATCTTTTAGCCACACACGCTCTAAAAATGATGATACATCGCGAGGAAACCCGCATGTTCAAGAATCATTAAAAACAATTAGCGGAGATTTGACACCTATATACAAGGCCAATGTATAAGGTGGCCAAGCACCCCTAAGTACTTATTGGTGTGTTTGTTGTAATGATAGTAGAGATGCAAAGCAAAGGGCTACGGGTTCGATTCCTGGCCAGGGCAGATTCTGTGTGGTGAACATAAAGTACTCTGTTCTTGGAGGTTTGTGTTGTGTATCTGTGTCGATGTCGTGTGTACCCTGCCACCTGCAGCTAGGGGAATCCAAGGGGAATTCTAGGGAATCCTAGGGGGTGTGTTTTAGTTCCCATTCTAGGTTTGCCACGTTAACATTTAAGATAATTAAGGTGGGAGCTAATCTATCTTAGTAAAAATGATAAAAACAACAAGATATTAAATAAAAAAACACACGGGCAGTCGTGTGCTTTTTTTTGTTAAGTCAGTGTCACTCGGGATGATGTAAGGATTATATCGATACACCACACATCTAAATCTGTATAGGTTTTTAAAAGTTATCGTTGAATAAAGAAACTCACATACATACATGAAATCTGAAAAAATTACACTTCTTTTTTGGGCAATCGTGTAATAACCGTTTTCTCATACCCGGCGTATAATAATTTCCACGCATAATATATTGATATATATAATGTTTGTCGATATCTCTGTACTCTACAGAAGGTTAACTTGTCCGTTGCACTCAGGACGTCGGGCGACCATCCGTAAATCCTTCTGTTACCCGATGTCGCGCGGACCTTACTTAAAGCCCTTTACAACTCACGACTTTTGTGAAGTCGTAACGATCGTAAGAATAATGTAGTATGGGGAAATCTACTTATTTTATTTTCAAGAAAACTAGCAGATAATTACAAAATTAATTATAGTACCAGCCCAGTATCAGCTGGAAGCTTTGGAGCCTATCGAAAGATGAGTCAAAAAGCTTATAGAGGGCGACACATTGGTTGCAGGCAGGCTTCAGAGCCTTGAGCATCGCCTTAAAGTTGATAGTTTATCGGTATTTTACAGAATATAAATATTTCAACTTCATTATATCATCGGATGACCATACGCTCAGCAATGCGCCACACTTTTATGTTTGATATCCCTCCTGTACTCACTAAGCGTTTTGCTTAATCCTTTATAATTACGCAACATGTGAACTAATAAGTAAAACATACGCGTAGTGATAACGGTTAGTAACAAAAACTGATCACGCACTTATATGCGCCTATCTATCTTATGATAATGATGATTGACAAAGATTTAGGTACTTATAATTACGCAACATGTTACCTAATGTCACATAGTGAAGACTTAGTCACAAAAAGCGATCACGCACTGTTATGCTAGGTAGGTACACCGATACGCACTAATATGCTAGGTACATATCAGTGCGTGATCATAATGATAATAATGATCGACAATGTGTATTATCCGATTCAGATCAAAAATTGTATTAAAAATACTATTACGCTGCCTATTACGATAAGATTTTAATTTTAGATACCTTTGTACTGTTGTAGGTACCTCTAATTGTAGATAACAATTTGTCGAATATCTAGTTTGAATATACATGCGTTAATTACATAATAATATGTCGTTGGAGTAGTTACTAAATTTTTTAAAGATATGATTTTGAAGCGATAATTGTAAAAATTGTAGCGCATGTGTTTTGTTTCTTATTGTCTCACTTCTAATTTTGTCTGTTCTTTTAACGTGTTTTTTTCGATATTTCTTTGAAGTTGCATTAACTTTGAAACGGAAATAGACAGGGCATGTAGCTCGTATGGATGATAACAGATATACTATAGAAAGTAAAAAAATGACAGGCCCAGCAGATAAACAGAGATAAAAGGGAAGACCAAAAATGAGCTGGGAAGATGATATAAAAAAATTGGCAGGAAATGACTGGATGAATATGGCTCAAGACAGAGAACAATGGAAAGGACTTGCGGGGACCTTTACCTAGTGAGGGATCTTGAGCACAAAACAAATGAATAATAATAAAACAATAGAGATTGAAATATAAATAAGAATAAAATCATTTCAACTAATTTGTGAAATGTAAATTTTTGTAAAATGTTCAGATAAATAAAAGGATTATTATTGTAATTGTAAAGATAGAGATGCAAGCCGCCGATGCAGAGGTCGATGGTTTGAATTCGTTAGTATTCGAACTAGTGAGAACTCTAGACAATTTCTTTCAGATGAATTCTGGATACCGCTGGTTATAATCGGTTTGGAGTCGAAAACTAAGACGATTTCATTAGCCGGTGAGGCCGCAGTTCTATTCTAGGTATTACACCACTAGGTCAGCCACTTGCTACAATCGTAAGCGATATAGAAATTAAAAATGAATGGAATTGACATAAACGTAAAATATCGTGGTCACAATGGTTTGGACTGGACTTTGTCTACAACCTCAGATAATATAGTGGTCACATGTTGGCATATTGAGAAATAAAAAATAGTTATATTTAAATATAACATATTATATTTATTGGTTACATTACCTCTAAGATAAATCCAAAGATAGTTGAAAAAAAATGATATTGAATTGAGAGCCTCCCCCTTTATTGGAAGCCGGTCAATAGGTAAAGCTGATCATTTGCCGACAGTATGCATCACACTTGCCCATAAAAATAGATTAGACTTAAGACTACGTGCGATAGTGGTAAAACATAATATCAAACATATTGATGATTTGTTAACGTAATTTTTAAACATTTTCAACGACTTCGGCCCGATCCGACACGACCCAATCGTATCGGCGTCGTGTCGTCTAAAGAGAGCGAAGGAGTGCGCAGCGAGCCGTGAATCCGCCCGCGTGCGATCAAGGCTACGCACCGGGACAGGATTTCTTTTACTTAATGTTTATTTGAAGAAAGGTAGTCTAAATAACTATTTAAATAACTGCAGTGGCTTTACCTGCGAATAGATTCTTACCGGAATTATGCATTTTTTAGAATAAAAGGTAGAATTTGTTACTGTACACCGAATAAACTGGTCTCTGTGCAAAAAATAACGTACGCTCCATTGCTGTGAGAAAAAATGACAAAAACAAAATATACTTAATATACATGCACATTTATAGCAGAAATGATAAATAGGTTTTTAAACTGTCATGGTCATTAACACTTTGAAAATTATTACTAGAAACGGGATATTTACCATGTATATTATTTGATTTGAGTTTCCGATATTTCGGCACTGATGAAACGCCATGATCACGGGAGAACTGATTCAGTCATCAAAATGATATATAGTTTTTAACAGCGATAGCGCTGTGATAGTGAAACAACCTGCCAATTTCTAGGTAGAGGGTACGAATGCTATTATACTCTGAAAGATACAAGGTACTCAGAGAAATTATTTATTCTACAAGCAAGCCATTTTGGTATTTATTCACACAACTATTTTTGAGATAATCGTTGTTCAATAGTGAAATATCCCCTGACTGTTTGTTTGAGTAAATTGGTATTGACTCCTAAGAGCGTTGAACTTAATCTCCTTAACCTGGTGTCCTTTGTTGCCATGTATTTTTTTCTCTGTCCAAATTCTCAAAAGGGAAGAAGACGTGATACGTAGACCCGTAAACAAGTATTAGGTATGGCTACATAAATAAAACTTTTTCTCTTTGACACAGAAAATACTGTTTGATTGCTGTGAGAAAGAGAAAGCATGTACCTAACAGTAATGAAGTAATAACTTCCACTAAATCGCTACATTGAACAGTTGCTTACACCTTGCTTACACCTTGCTTACACCCGATAGCTCACCGGTTTACTAACGATAACTAAAACATTCGATTATATAAACATACACAAAATTAATTAATAACATACATACACGACAGGTCTTTTGTGATTTAATAATGTAGTTATTTTTTCTTACGAACGCTTGAAATAAAATCTAGAAAAATTACTCATTTGCTAGCTACCACCCTAAAAATGAAAATCCGTCGCAAAGCACCTATCGGTGAGTTCTGGCTGCCGTTCTTAAGAGCCACAGTTCCCGTTTGCCATCTTAGACCACAATGCCAGTTAAGATCAGCTGAGATAGATATCAATCGAATATTCATAGGGATCAATCGGATATTCATAGAGATCAATCGAATATTCATGGAGATCAATCGGATATTGGTTACTTAAAAAAGAAAAGTAAAGCTACAGGATGAAGCCCTACTCTATTAGACGTAAAGAAACACTTCTACAAACATTTAATAACTATTAAATTAATAGTTAATTATTTCTAGATGTGTTTCATTAATTAGTCAACACACCACAAGAATTACTACCTTCATAAAACTAGACGAGTAAAATTTACTGCTTTTAAAGTTTTCGTTCTCGCCAACAAGTTTTTAAGCTGTTTATCATTCCTTCGAATAATGAAGAGCGTACGCAAATTTGGAACAAGTTGAAACTCCTTCTATGAATTGGGAAGCGACAACTTTGCTTTTACGAATTGAAAACAACTTGATGCTCTTACTTTCACTTCGATGTGACAGTAAGGGTGCTTTGCATTTTTTGTTTTAGTTTGGTTTAGCTAGCGAGCATAATATGATGTTTTACCTGAAAATAAAACAGTTATTATATGCCTAACCTTATTCGAGACCTATTAAAGTGAGACAGCACTACTTGCGTCTCGCGTAACCGCCCCTTCGGTCCCCCACCACCGGTCCGCCGGGCGGCGCCGCGTGGTGGGGGGTAGACAGCTTGCCGGGTGCGCGCAGCGCGGCTCTTCACATTGTATCTCACCTATGGTGGCCATATGGGCCACCAGGCAGGGTTTGAAATATAGGTCTCGAATAAGGTTAGGCATATAATAACTGTTTTATTTTCAGGTAAAACATCATATTATATGCTCTGAACCGTTATTCGAGACCTATTAAAGTGAGATTTGTTTGTTATCGCCTGGTGGCAAGCTGAAGATGCCAATGGGTGCAAGATTATTATAAAAGGCACAATTAATCACTTAAAGTTCATTTAGGTACTTAGAAAAGTGAATGTGCTTGAAAATAATTCAATTATTAAATAAAAAGTATGTGTAGTTCAATCATTTATACGTATTTATTTTACATATGAACACTATATTAGAAACCATTTTTATACTTAAACAAACATAAGTACAACGAAAAATCAACAAATGTGTGATGATTGAAGTAATGCAATCCTAATCATCATGATTCAAAAGATCGGCCTAAATTAAATTGATTATTCAAATCCGATCGTATTTCCGCGGAATAAAAGCGAGCAAAGGTGTTAGGAGTCCTCCAGTTACCCTTCGCCATGACCGTGTTGATGCAGCAGTTGTCCAGCCAGTTGAGCGAGGCGGCGGAGCGACGCGTGCTGCCCGCGCTGGCCTGCACGCCGGCCGCCCGCAGCAGCGACTTCACCCAGCCGCCCAGCACCGTTCGAGACGCGCCGCGCGCCGCGCCCGTGCACGACAGGAACAATGAGTTCGAGCCACACTCCGACCGTCGCTGTCGGGAAATCTCCACAAGTTTTCTTACCCAGTGCACTGGGCATACGTTGTCCTCTGGCGCTTTCAAAAACTTCCAGGATGCCTGTCTGTGAACGTAGTTGTCAGTCTTAGGATGTAGTATAATGTGATCGCCATTATCCTCAAAATGATCTGGATCTATGTGTAGGAGAGTAAGATCGTGTACTCGGCGGCTCGAGGCGAGAAGCAAGATCAGAGCTGTCCGTCGAGATACCTCGTATAAGGTGTCACGCGTCGGCGTGTTTTGAGTTAACCATTCTACGACTTTCCTTGGATCCCATACTGCCGGATTCTTATGATTCTTATCGGCGTTGGCCAACGCGATCGATTTTAGAATTCTCTTAACCAACACGTTGTCACTTAGAGATTCAGAGCCGGGGTCTGATAAGGTGGCTATTGCAGATTTGTATACTAAAATAGTTTTGTATGTTAACTTAACGTTTAGATGTAAGTAGGCTAAATATTTTGCTAATTGTGATCCTGTTGGAGTTGTGTAATTAACACCATTCTGGCCACACCAACTTTGCCACTTGGACCAAATGCCTGCGTAGACTTTCTTCGTCGAATTTCTCCAACTAGAGTTCAACAGTTCAATTTCGTTATTCGACCATCCGTCTAAATGATGATTCCACCCTTGACCAACCATACCTCCAGGCATATTTGATCGACCTGAGGTGGAGGCAGCTGAGTTCGTGTGTCTATTAGACGATGCCGTAGGTTGGTCACTGTAAAAGGTGCGCACAACGCTCTCCGCTTGACGTCCGGTCTCCAGTATACTTTGTGCCAACGAGGTACTATCAGTATGTAGATGCCCACGGCCTCGTTCAGGTGTGCCAGAACCCGTGGTACCAGGTGAGGGGGCGGAAATATCCAGGCTCGATCGTAATTCCACTGCCTGCTGAAAGCGTTGTGATACTCTGCGTTCAAGTCGTTGCAGTCTCTTGATACGTAACGCGTAGTCACGAGCGCAGTCTTTGAGGCGAACAAGTCTATCTGCGGCGCGCCGAAGCGACTGATTATCTCCTGGCATGCATCTTCTATTAGATACCACTCTCCTTGCATTTTTTGTCTGGACAGAAGGTCTGCTTCTATATTGAGTTGTCCCGGGATGTACTGCGGAACTATGTTCATGTTGTTCTTGTCCAACAGCTCGAAGAGAGTATTCGTTAGTTGGAACAGGGGCTTCGAGCGCAGACCGCCTTGGTTCCTTACGTAGCTCACCACACTCTTGTTGTCCGACTGTACTAGTATTGTCGAGTTCCGTAGTCTGTGGCACTGATTGTGAAGAGTCTGATATATCGCCCACATCTCCTTGACATTGCTGTGCCATGCTTGTTGGTTTGGACTCCAGGTACCGCTCAAGGGCCTGCCGTTCAGCACGGCTCCCCATCCTATGCCTGACGCATCTGTGGTTAAAAAATGAGTGACCGGAGGTGTGTGTATTGGTGTGCTTGACGAGAGTGCTCGGAGCCACCAACTCAATTCTTTGCGTATCACTGACTCGAGAGGGAGCTTCATGTGGGGCTGATCTTTCGAAAGTCGAGAAGACGCCAGCTGTAATTGGCGGCAGTGAAGACGCCCTATCCGTACGACGAATGAAGCAAAATTGAGCATTCCAAGGACACTCTGCGCGTCTTTTAAGCTCCATTGATTCACAGTTACTACAGATCTTAACTTGATCGACATTTTTTGTCGCTTCGCTTCGGGAAGGTACTTGGAATTCGATGCGAGATTCCATGTTATGCCCAGATACTCTATCACCCTGGTTGGTGTCAGCTGTGACTTCTGAAAGTTTATTGTAAGGCCTAACATTGTTAAGAGGCGTACAGCTTCCGCAGCTTGGTTGAACAGTACATCTCGATCCTGATTCACTATGAGATAGTCGTCGAGATAGACTATTACTCGGAGCCCTTTTTCTCGTAATAGTTGGGCGACCCAGTTCGAAACTGTCGAGAACGCCTTGGGTGCTGATGACAGCCCGAAGGGTAGGCAGGTAATCTGGAGCTTTTCCAGCGCCTTTGAGCCGTTGGTCGTCGAGTCTGTCTTGTACAGGACTCTGAGGAATGGCTGGTGAGACAGAGCCACTGGTATGTGGAAGTAGGCCTGTGTGAGGTCGATTTTCACTGCCCAGTCTCCTTTTTGTAAAAAATCTGGTACGCGGTGCATGTTGATCAATCTGAATTTGAAATGGTATAGGTAGCGATTTAATTTAATTTATCTGATATTTTAATAACTGGCTGTGATGAACAAGAGGGGGTACTTTGCAAAAAGGTATTCGATAACCGGATATTATTTGAATCACGCAATCCGGTGCATTGAATTTTTTCCAAATTTCGATGTAATTTCGTAATCGCCCGCCATAAAAATTGTCTTGTATATAGTCATTTTCGAAATCTATAATTTTTATGCTGATTGGAATCAAAAGATTTCTTATGATTAACATGTCTCGCGCCGGATTTATTATTTCTCAGTCCTTGAGCTTTGTTACCTTTAGGAGTTTGGTGGTGGTTTGGATAACTGGTGCTGGGTGCCGGGTCAGTCTCCGCTTCAGGCTTGCGATACGACCTCCGCGGACGTTTTGCCTGGGAGTGCTCCGGTCTATTCCGCATAGACATAATAGGCTCTTCCGCAGAGCGTTTGTTCGTTGAAAATATTTTATTAGTTCCGCCGGCTTTCTGTAAAAAAGAACTTAAAGCTTCTGTGTTAAAGAGCTCAGAGTTAGTGGGAGGTATTTTGCGTAAATCCTCTTTGATAAAACGATCTTTAACGCCGGACAAAATACTGTCGCGGCGCTTTTGAATCACGTCAGCACGCCTCCCACAAACTAGTTGAAGCAAATCCTCGGACACTTTCATATAATCGGACTTTTCGGAAAATAAACCGTTAATTTTTTCGTAAAGACATTCTGCATTTAATGCGGGACCAGACGAGTAAGACCACTGTATTAACTCCTGCAGATTATTCTTGAGTTGGTCGTTTTGTTGAATAAGCGCATGAGTCATTGCTACAAGCGATCTATCGAGTGATTTAAGCCAAGTTGAGTTAGGATCATGGTGACGTAACTCAGTATTCACATCCAACTCGTAAAACCCCGGTCTAGCAAGATATTTCTTTTCTGTTTCTACATACCGCACCCTGTCCCACTTATCAGAATCAAAATGATGCAACTTAGTAAGCACTTCGAGTCTCAATTGATTTGAATTTTCAACGGTTGGTTCTTTTAAATTTGTATTAATGTTAAGCTCGAAAGATTTAGGCGCTTGGATGTGAGACTGGGGTTTGTTTACAAACGGTTGGTCTGACAGCAATGTACTTCTTAAATGTTCATTGGGATGCAAGGAAATATCAGAATCACTTTCGAAACTACTTTCGTATTTACAAAACTTTTGGTCGTTATTTTTTAGAAAATCCAAAATATCACTTACTTGATTCTGCAGCGATTCAAACCTCTGATCGTTAGACGTTGACCTTCCGGTATTAGCCTTGTTTTTCTGGGTTCTCTTCTTACGTCCTGAAAACTTCGAACCGGAACTCGATGACGAAGAGCTACTGGAACTCAACCGATTTTGTCGTTCCGCACGACTTTCTTGGCTCAAACGAGGCGCATCCTCTTCAGGAACTTCCTCCATTTTTTTATTTATAGCTTTTCTGCAAAGCTCGTATCAATTTATTCCTTTATTAATTTCAAAAAACGCTGTAAATTAAAATAATAATGTTAGTATTTAATATAAAGAAATTCGAACAGCAACGCTGTTATTTTACCGAAGGGGTGTTCGCTCGACGAAAGTCGATGCCAATGTGAAGAGCCGCGCTGCGCGCACCCGGCAAGCTGTCTACCCCCCACCACGCGGCGCCGCCCGGCGGACCGGTGGTGGGGGACCGAAGGGGCGGTTACGCGAGACGCAAGTAGTGCTGTCTCACTTTAATAGGTCTCGAATAACGGTTCAGAGCATATAATTATAGAATACCACAACTAAGAATGGAAAAATGACAATATTAACGAAGTCGGTTCCCACTTTTTAAAAACAGTTTAATTTTATTCTTTAACGGTATGTAATTGTGGTTTTATAATGAAGCGGCTTTCAAGTACTGCCAGATCACATATGTGCTGAGAGTACCCAGCTGAGCCTACGTAAAGCCCATACTGTTGATACGTTTTTTTACAACTTAAGAGTTTGGCAAAATTATTATACTTTTCGTTTGACTTGGTTTTGTCGATAAATCCGCGTGGATATGCAATATATTGTAATCGGGCTTTACACCAGGGACTGAGTTATGTTAACTTGGAGAAAATTTAACAAGTTACGCAGTTAAGAATGATGCGTCAGTCTGTATAAGGGTGACTTGTGTTCTACAACATTCGAAAAAGAATACTCGTCTTACCCACTCAAACGTCCAGTGACTACGTCATTAAGATCGCAATATTAACAAAAATGGATGGCAACAATTAACAACGTTAAGATACTATACTATGCGTGGAAATGAGACGCTATTTTTTTGGAATCTATAGTTTCCACACGCGTTAGAGTAGTACGCCTAGTAGAGTAGTACAGATTTGCCTAACTGTTAATACTATAATTAACCTTAACCATCGCAGTCGGTATCACTCTAAACTTTAACTAGTACTGCACCGCGTCGTTACCTCTCAAATCTTTCATTGCCCTGTAATTTACTTTGCCCGTTACACTCAACACACAAAGACGAGCACACTACTACTCTACACGAGATCGCTATTTATCGATAAGACCCTCCAATGTACTTAATAAACATTTTAGTATAGATAATAACACGATATCCATACTCCATACTAATATTATAAATGCGAAAGTGTGTTTGTTGGTTTTTCCTTCTTTCACGCAGTAACGAAGCAACGGATCGACGTGATTTTTGGCATAGATAATAGTTTATGGACCGGAGGGTAACATAGGCTACTTTTTATTCCGGAAAAATGCACGGTTCCTGTGGGAACGCGGGTGAAAACCGCGGGCAGAAGTTAGTGTGACATAAAATTGACATTGACAGCTGTCAATAAAGTTATATAATGTTTTTTTTATTATTATTTTTTCTTCTTTCGTTGCCAGACACGGTTTGTGTATTTTGCCAATTTCAAGTTTAATTATATAATGTTGAGAAGTTGATTTAATTTGATAGATCTATGCTTTATTTCATTCAAAATATGACTTCAATCTTACCGCAGTTAGTTAAATTGCCGATAAAGAGTTTTCGCTTATTTTTGCCATAGATATATAGTTTATGGACCGGAGAGTAACATAGGTTACTTTTTATCTCGGTAAAATGCACGGTTCCTGTGGGAACGCGGGTAAAAACCGCGGGCAGAAGCTAGTTTATCCATATATACCTACATAACGATAAGGTTACTTATACATAATTATAATAAAGTTCACTTCCGTATTTATAATAATGTAACAATATCATTTTGACGTACGAAATTATGTCCCTATACGAAGTAATGACAGGAGGATAAGTCCTGAACTCAATTTGCAAGAGCTCAAAAATTACGTCAAAATACTCTGCGGAACTAACAACGTCGCGTAATAATTTAATCAGCTTACGTTAACAAGAAAATATATTCCAATTTGTCATATTCACGTATAATTTTAATAAAGAGAAGCTTATTCTAATTTTTCGTCTCTCTCTTTCACATCTAATTTTAATGTGTGCTTGTTTTACTCGCTTGCACACACTGTGTAATGAAATTGCGACAATTGTAAACATATTAGCGTGTGTTTTGTGTAAAGATGACGTACTGTATTGACTGTGTATGTGTGTTTGTGTGCTATTAGGTAATTAATGTATATTTTGGTTCTAATTTCGGGTGAATTTGAGTTTTGGTTGTTGATATTTGTTTTGCTGTACGTTGGGTCTTATTATAATAACTTCGAAAGCTTCTATTTAACTATAAATTAATGTATTGCGAATATTTTATATTATTTTAATCTCTCGCTATTTGATGGTTGATAGTGTAATAAAGTATCACAATGGAGTAGGTAATTGTAAACTATAAATAAAGCACTCAACAAATACAACCTCCAATTAAGATGACAATTTGAAATCCGAAAAAAATGGTGTCCTGTTCAACCCGTAAATATCTACGTGGGGTCTGAAGGACCCTCTTGCTATTCAGTGGGGCTTCGTCACGAGAGGTCTCTTATACCCCTCTATTATAAAACAAGTGGGTTTTACAATTTCGAGACTGAGAAAAATAAGAAAAACTCTGCGCTCCATTTTTAGCTCCGTTTTCCTGCTTTTGTTGGTGTAAATTACATATTAATAGTAGGGGTGAGTTTTTTATAGTTAGCTATACCTACATAATCCCTCCAACTCCATACTTATTATAATTTCGAAAGTGAGTTTGTTAGTTTGTCCTTCTTTCACGCAGTAATAGAGCGACGGATCGACATGATATTTGGCATAGATATAGTTTATGGACCGGAGAATAACATAGGATACATTTTATCCCGATAAAATGCACTGTTTCTGTGGGGTTTTCCACGTGGGTGGAATCGCACGCAACTGCTTGTACATAATAATGGGTAATGGTTGCATTATAGTTATACTTTGTTGGTGCTTTTAAACTGAGTTGTGTGCTTCTTGCAGTAATATTATGTATACTTAGTTTCTTTGTGTTTGGCTATGAATAACTGTTTTGACTCAATTATATCTCCATTTTAGACTTTGAGATTGACATACATATTGGGTACGCTTCCAACTCATGGTAGTGGACTATCTATAGGCCTACATTGGCTTGTAGATTATCCAACTGTTTTCGTAGCTAGGTAGACGAAAAAAGAGATGAGAATATAATTGTCAATCTATACTCTATACAAATAAATAAAATTGAAGTGTCTGTTTGTAATATCAAAATAACAGCTTTTTACTAAATGCATATGAAAGTATATACCGTACCAAACAAAAGTAGTATGTACAGTTCAAAACAACCATTTTTTTAATTTTTGTGTGTCTGTCTGTTTGTTCCGGCTAATCTCCGAAATGGGTGGAACGATTTTCACGACTTTAACTGGCTGATAGCTTACACAAGGAGTAGCTTAGGCTACTTTTATTTTGGAAAAATAAATAGGGTGCCGCGCAAAAAAATAAACACCATGAAATGCAATATCTCCACGCCGGTGAAACCGCGGGCAGCATCTAGTTTTCAATAAACAGTAGTCCTTTCTGTCTTTCAAAACGTTAATCAGTAAGCTTAGAATCCCTCCATCCAAAACAAAAAATGGAACCAATGGATTGTAAAATCCAATGCAAATAATCTCGCTTGAACTAGTTCGTCCACAATGGTGGAGCCCCGACGCCACCCGCCGAGTGGCGCTAAAGTGGAGTCAGCCTTCAATGGCTTAGTTTCACCCACCCCCGGCTTTTCAGCGAAAAATGAGCCTGTTTAAGAATAAAACTGGGCGAAGAAAAGCGCTGGAAAGTTGTGAGGATTCCGTAGTTAAATCAAAAGTGGTTGTAGAATATTTTTTTAACGAAATCTGTCTTCAGTTTTATAGAGAACCCAGAACAGGGGTTTTGACAGTAAATTTTAACAAGACTGTATTCGTTAACAAGACGAGTGGGTCTTTTGCCTGATGGTAAGCATAACGCCAGCCCATAACAATTGTTGTGCCATTCAGAACTTTGAAACACAAAGACCTGCTCGGCACTGCACTGCGCTCGTTATTCTGAGAGATTGGATTATTAAGTCTTATTTTATTATTAAGGATTGGTTTATTAAGATTTATTAAGTCTTATAAAGCCAGTCATTTGACAAATTTCTTTGCTCATTAAAATGGAACCAGTAATGCTTGATTACTGCTTGGCGGCAGAAGGAAACAAGATAACGCCAGGCTAGGATAACGAGCGCACTGCAGTGCCACACAGAACGTGTGTTTAAAAGTTCTGAGTTGTGCTGCAATTGTTAGGGGTTCGTGTTATGTTTAAATGATCTACTCGCCTTGTTATCCAATAGTTTACAAAAAAATACGACCAAATCAATCCATCAAATAAGAAAATAGAATTTTCGTCTTTAATTTACGGATCCCCAGAAACCCACTCATAGTTTATGTAATTTTTAATTACAGCTCGAAACCCTCCACTTGCCGCTGGAGTGAATTTCGGGGATGGTAAAAATTGAACGCAATTTTAGGGATGAGTTTTTGGAATGTAAAATGTGAAGTGATATCGTGGGTAATTTTTTCACTCCATCATTCTGAAATTGCCTGTCCGTTTTTGAGTGCATTGTTCCTGTTTTTTTACACTTTGAAAATGATGAGGCTTATGAGCTTAGGGGAGAGACTATAAAAATAATGATGCGTTCAAAATGACTTGACAAAAGATTTTTTACTGTTGATTTTTGGTTACTGTGGTCGTTTGCCTATTTACTCGACAATCTTCAGTGATACAAAGTTTAGACAGTCGAGCGCAACTTACCACCATGCTATGGTTGCATGACGATAAATAGATAAACTCTTTATTGAACTACCACAATAAGAATAATCTTTAACATAAAACAATTTAACAATAACTTTTACAATTTTTTGTTATGTAAACTAGTGGCAAACATTTAAACAGCCCGCCTGGTGGTAAGCGGTCACCGTCGCCTATGTAATGGACATTTGCAACACCGCAGAACTCTTCTTTTTTTATCAATCTTTTCATTTAAAACAATCCCTTCCAGAGAACCGTGCGTGGAGAGGAATAACAATTGATATACGCGAACGGTGACTTATAAATTATATAAAGTATAGACTCGTTTTCACGCGTAACAGCTTCCGTCAACGGGAGTTGACAGAGCAGTTTAAAGCATAGATTATCTTATTGAGCATTTATGAATAAGATATATTTAACCCAAAATAAAGATATCGCAATAGCATCGTCAAGCATAAAAAAATAGTTATAAATATTAAATAACACGAAGTTACCCTTTACAGGCTCGACGCTCTGTGTGAGATTGGAATCCTTAACTGCCAAGTGACTTCATTGCTACTGAGCCATCACAGCAAAGTTCTCTTAGCATGCAAATCCAACATCTGGAAGCGAGGGAAAATCGAGTTGCAAGATTTGTTTACATACCAAGTTGAAAATATAACACCGTTAAAAAACCGGAACAAAGTTAGGCTAAACTCAGTCGGAAGAATCGATTGGGCGGGATAACTTCGCTCTTACGAATTGAAAACAACTCGAACTTCACCTGTACTGCGCACGGCTTAAAACTTCGGCAAAATTCGATTTTACGATCGACTTGGTTTGTTTGATAATTCTTTAGAATATTTATATTGGAGGTTGAAACTTTTTGAAGTGATAATGGCTGTGAAGATTGCCAGCCTGACCTGTCTACGAAGATCATGAGCTTTCAATGAAGTATAGAATATCCTGATTCAGTATTACGGTGTTCCAGTTTGACAATCAAAGTAGTGACTTAATTTTTTTTACATGCACGCGAATATGTCATTTTGTTAGTGGTAGGACTAACTCTTCTGCGAGTGTCCGTCTGGGTTGGTACCACCGCTTTGCTCGTGAAGTCTACCGCTAAGCAGTAGTGTGCAAGCATTACTGAGCTCCGGTTTGATGAGCAGAGTAGCCAGTGAAATTACTGGGCTTATGAGACTTAATACCTAATGTCTCAGGCTAACGAGCACACTGCAGTGCCGCGCAGGCATTTGTGTTTCAAAGTTCTGGATGGCACTGCAATTGTTATGGGCCGGTGTTATGCTTACCATCAGGCAAACGACCAGCTTATCTCGTTACCAAATAACATAAAAAAAAACTCAGAACTTTGTAACAGAAAGGCCTGCGTGGCACTGCATTGCGCTCGTTACCTTGAAACATTAGGTATGAAGTCTAGTAATTCTACTAAATATTCAGCTCATCAAAACGGAATCCAGTAATGCTCACGCATTTCTACTTGGCGGCAGACTGCGCGAGCAAAGCGGTGGGTACCCAGACGGATACTCGCAAAAGAGTTAGTCCTACCACCTGGTATTGCGAAGGAACTTGACGGTGGAATATCAGTAGCAGTGATTATAAGAACAACTACCCTTCAGAATGTAACCCTACAGAACAAAGGTGGTCATTAATACCAGCCGTCATTTCCCGGTCCAAATGACCAGTGCGTTGAACGGCGCGCTATAAATACTCGATAGGCTCATTACGGGGGCCTGCGAGTCCCCACTCGGGGAGTGTTTTGTTTAGGTTATTTAAGGGTTATGGGGGTCACGGTATTCTTGATAAAATGTAATGATTTTTAAGTTATAATTCATCTGGGTGACCGAGCTTCGATTGGAATGTGTAGTATGGGTAGAATATTTTATTTTATTATTTTATTTTATTTATTGAGGAAAACTTACAGCTAGGTAAACACAATATAAATTATATTACGCATGCGGAAGGCTACTTAAAAGTTTTCACAGATATTATAGATCGAATAGGTAATTATAACAAAAGTACAGAAGATAGACGGACAGGCACATAAACAGGAAAAAAGCATATGAGTAGGTGCTAATAATGAACGTAAATAATAAATGCTATACAAAATTAAGAAAAGTAAGCGTCGCCAACAATTCTTTTAAATTTGAACGCTGACGTATTAAACAAGTCCAAGTCGAAATCCCTGGACATGCTGTTGTAACAAGCGCATGCTCTTAAAAGGTAGCTGTTTTGCTTATAGTTGTTCCGGACTGTCGGAACGTATAGAAGATTTGGTCTTCTCACCGTGGTCCTAGGAGTACGTAACCCGAGTTGACCAAGCAGCTCAGGACAGTCAATAGAACCATTTGCTAAGTTAAGAAGGTAGGCTATGTCTGCTATGCGTCTTCTTTCGTGGAGCGGAAGTAAATGCTGCTTCTTGCACCGCGCAGGATAATTGGGCAAATAAGTCTTAGTACGATATTGAAGATAACGTACAAATTTACTTTGAATGCCTTCAATACGATTTATATAGATTGTATAAGACGGGTTCCAAATTTGAGAGGCGTATTCAAGGTGACTTCGTACGTAAGCGCAATATAAAAATTTTAAAGTTTTTATTTCGTGAAACTGGGAGGACATTCGTAAAACAAATCCGACATCGACAGTATTGTCGGCGCTTCACCGTTAGTCAGGTGGTCCAATGAGGAAAAAGTTATAAAGTGATGATACAGTATTGCTTAGTAATTTCTTTAATTGATCCAGTACGCAATTCACGCACGCACCCACACACACACACACACACACGCACACACACCCTTCTGTAGAACGGCATACATTTTAATTCTCGATTTCATATTATGTAAAACTATACTATAAAAAACATCTAAATTAGAATTATTTATTTTTGTAATAAGTTGTTAATTTTAGTAAAATAATCTAGTGTCATATAATGGGAGAAGCCACTAGCTCCTGAAACACAGTTGCTACTAGTTCGGGAGCCTATGGATTCATTATTTGTTGTAATATTTATTTATGTCAATAAATAATTTTTTACTTTTTACTTTACTAGTAACACGGTAAGTTTGGAATTAGAACGAGTAGTCTGTAGCTTCTAGTATGATGTTGATGATTATTTTTTGTAAATACTTTGTTCTTGAGTGTGGTAAGTAACTGATTAACTCTCCTATTAAGTTTTGCAAATTGAATTAAAGTTTTACGTCTAATTCGGGTAAATTCTCGCTAAGATTAATATCAAAACGTTGAGATTAGACTAAATTATATTTTGGTATTAATCTGAATAGAATTGACTATATCTTTTAAACATGATTAATTCGTGTAGGTTAAATTTAATTAATGAGTCGACATAATTGAGTTCAATTAATATAAATAATATTATAAATATCTAATTTAATAAATGAGATGAAATTATGGTCGTTGGTGGTAAATACACTAAACATGGGATCTTGGGCTGTGAATGGGACAGGATCTTAAGCGGCTACAGAAACATGCTCATCTTGAAGATGACAGCTTGGCGGGCACTAGAAAATTCCTTTTTCTTGTACCTAAAATATACAGAAAAAATGTATGTAAAACATATTGTAAGTCGAGTCAGAAATTAGAAAAAAAAACATAGCACACCCTTAGTAAAATATCAACCGAACTCAAAATTTGACCAAAATGAGTTATAGTGAAATAGCGACCTAAAAAAGCAAGTCCGAAAACCTAGTCTAATAAAAAAACAACCCTAATTTGCTTGTAAGGTATTTTATTATTATAAGGATATTTAGTTTTAATTCTACAGCAATTTAAAAAAAATGCTAGTTACACTTCAATTGCCAAAAGTCAGTGATTTTGAATTCGGTCAGTATTTTATTAAGAGTGCGATAGGTACCTTATATTTTGTGAAATGCTTTTATATTTTTTGTGAAAATTTTGCTGCCAACTATATTGTGGGTTTTTTGAGGTGTAGATAATATTACGTGAATATCCCACTAGTGTCATAATATTATTTTCTTTAATACAATTCAACATTTTTGTAAGTATTTTTAACGCGTTAAGTAGTGATTAGGAAAAGTTTCTCGATGGCGTAAAGAGAGAAAAAACCGCTTCACCTTCTGCCTTAAATATATTTTAAAATTTTATGGATTAGACCATATTAAGTATCGCACTGAAATTCCATATTTCACCGAAGATACCACGAGCTGAAGAAATATTGTCGATTACCAAAGATATATAGCCATTTCCAGCATGGGCTCGCATAAATCTATCTCTCCCATTATTCTCTAACAATCAATCTTCCGTTCCAAAGATCTAGGGAAATATATATTTTCGTGCCGTTTAGTGTTCAGTTATATGTGATTGATGAGTCTAAATGTGTTTATTATATATGAGTTTGTGGTACATATTATAATATTAAATCATATCACATCTTCTAAAATATACGTGGATAACGTCGCGCTCAGTTTAAAATTATGTCCAGGGAAATTTTATTATTTTTTTATTTTAATTATTTTTGTATATTTTTCAAGTAACTACTATCCTATCTTTCTATTATTTTTATTCTGCTTTATTATTATTTCTACTGATTTTTTTTATAGTATTTGGATAAGGAGACTTGCGGGTCGTATGCCTTTTAAATATCCAAACATATTTTTTTTTATGTACCTTCAAAGCTATTTGACTGTCAAGTAAGACAAAGTACGTATGTGGCGAAAAAGGCAAAGTTCAGAATTGTAACGGAAATACATTGTTAAGCAATTTTATTATATTAGTATCGATATAATTATGTTCACACACGCCCCAGCGGAGCCTTCGAATGTTGAAATAAATGGCTTAGTGCTTGTTCCAAATAGACCGATAAAGAGGAAGAACAAGAAACTCGGCGAGATTCTTTTCAAAAAGATATGGTGACACTCAACCAGATGAACACTCGCTAGAGTTAATCTTACCACTTCATAAAACCTCGTTAGCTCTTTGGTATAATCGCTTAAAAATAAATAGTAAAAAAAGTTATGAAAACAGCAAATAGTTTTCCGTGTGCGTTACGCCCGAAAGGTTATAAAAGATGGTAGAAAGGTTCACGTCTCTTTGAAGAGCTCTTCGGTGAAAGTGCTTCTCGCGCGGTTGTGTGAGTGTCCTTTTACGAGAACGCACACATGTCCACCCGAGCGTGGTAAATATACGAGCTTCTTGACGGCTGGAAATGTCAATGAAAAAAATTCATTCCGTTTTATATTTTAAATGAAGATGAGACTTAACGCGTGCTTAAAAGAAGTAGTGTTTTTCACGTGGGTCTGCTTGTGTATATTAGACATTTTTCATTTCATTTACATTTATTGTCATACAAAACATACACATCGTAATACAGCCATTGTATGATGGTAGGGCGGTTTCTAGTGTTAACTTGGCTAGGTACCACCCTCAAGTTGAAAATACCTCGGTACTTGGCGATATATATTATATTAGATGTGTGGCAGCTGTACTTAAGAGCCGGTTATAGCTTCCAATGAGATCGTCACTTTAAGTCAGGTGAGATAATGGTGAGACGACATAAGAATTATATTAAGTTTCAAATTAAAAAGGATGATGAGATCAGGAGAGATAATGATCAAATGATAGCTATCTAGTATGTAAAAATTGAACTCTACGTATCTTAATATGTTTCCGTTACTGGAACTCAGGAGATATCTAGATATTTTTTTTATATAATTTTAAATTTATTTCATGTAAATACATATTTGATATATTTATCGTCACAGTCACTTTGTACCAGATGTGATGATACCTTATCGTGAAAAATAATCTAATAATATAAACGCGGCAGTTCAGATATTTGTTAATTACTCAACTATTCCAGAAAAGCGACACAGATTTAAGTAACTATGTAATCTAATATTAATAAATATATATTCAGTTTTACTTCCACTTTCAATTAATTATACCGGAATATTATAGACTACAAAATGACTTCGTAAAACTTAGCGAACCGTCAAAATACGAATGAATGAACGAAATGAACGAATGAATGAAATACGTCGACATTCATGTTTTAATTCAAATGCAAATTGCTACCTACATTTAAATTCGTACGTGCAAAATGGTGTTCTTATTATTGTACTGCTTTCAGAGCCATATTTTTGATTATTCAATTAAAAATATTTGCGGATTTGCTTTTATTGTGTATTAATACGTTTTTTATTATTTTTTTCAGGTAATACTGGATTTAAGTTTGAAGCTCGGTTGGTGTAACGTAACGTTACCTCACGTTTATTTATATATAATTATAGCACTCTTATTACATAATTTAAAACTTAAAATATTACACAAATTATGCTTATATTATATTATAAAAAATATTTACTAAATTAAATTCGTTATAAAAATATTAAAAAAAACCTTCAACGTACACAAAGACGGAGCGATAGTTTCAAACAGGTAGAAATTCTCAGCTGACAAGTCTTTTGTTTTCGCGCTCGGTCAATGACCGGCCGCGGCCGCCCCTCCGCCGCGCCGGCAGCGGGCTCAGACCTCAATGAGCTTGAAAGCGAGCGCACGTCTGTTTGTTGCGCCAGCGCTTATGAATTTTAAAGATTTTACGAGTACTATACTACCTATATTTCATTATCCAAGAACTGAAGGATATTATTTAAGTGTTTCGTGTTCCCAAACTGGGTAAGTTGTGCATTAATCTCTCGATATTTTTGTAGCATGTAACCGTTACAGTTTGAACGGTGACGGACAGTTTTTAAACCAACTTATGGTACTTTAGCAATGTTAGTATGTACTTTACTATGTCAATTGATTATCTCGTAATCTAGTAGTTATTATTATAAATGTTTGTAGATTTGTTTTGTAGTTGGTTTCTAATTTCTATCTAGCCTAGCATCTGTTACCGTTTCTGCTTTCTCGACCTTTCCTGACCGCCCTGATATCTTTCTGCCTCGCAAAAGTAATGTAGTAGGTAATAGTCTGGTTTACTTTACGCTCTTCCAGCGTCTCCCTGTACGGCGTGTATCCTAGCAGCGTCCTAATGCGGCTTTGTATTACGCGTTCCAGGAACACCTTATAGAATAAAAAACCGAAGAAGCTAAATAGAACCCCTGTGCCACTGTCGACCGCAGCGGTTCCGAGTGCACCCAGCTGATATATAATACCTGACTAGAAGAACTAGAACCCGGGACTACATGCAGGAAGATCGCCAGGAGAGTGCGGTATTCTAGACCAAATTAAAGTGCGCGTGAACCCTAGGCCGACCTCACGACCCTCTTCTAATAAATTTCTTTGATATCTTATTTCTTTCTTTTCTTTTCTTTTTTTTGTTCCCGCTCTTTTAGCGGTGACAATGGCGCCCATATACGTGGTCTAAGGTCATGCTCTGCACTTTATTTTGTGTTACTTATATGTTAGTTTTGCTGTGGTGACGGTTTTCTTGGTGTGTTGTTTTTGTAAAGACGTTACAAATTAGTCAACAACTTGTGTGCCTAAAAGGACATTATAGTTTTCTGTTAATGATATTATTAGCATTTTAATGAAATTTAATTATAATTAGCATAATTAAAATAGTATTCAAATAACAGTCCAATATTGACTGGTGTGTCCTGGCACATAAGTTGAAGACGGGTATGATATTCAACTATTAGTTTCACCTGACTTCACTTGTTTTTTACTTTTATGGTGATTGTTTTTTCTTTCTTTTTCTACTGATATTTATTATTGCATTTGTAGCGTTCTGTAGCAAAAGTTGATTATTTGTAACAGAACGGAGTTTGCTTTGGCTATTTTTTTTAAATTAATTACTGTATTTATTTTGGTTTTTTTTCACTTCGAACGATTTTTGCACAATATACCCAAGTATACCTAAGGTATCCTAGATACCTTTTCGTTAAAATGTCTTTTCCTATTAAATACTTACTTCTTCAAAAATCGGAATTAAGCTATGAAGTGGCTATTCGGGGTGAAACTCCGTCAGATAATGTTGAGGGATTGAGGCGACAGGTCACAAAACTGACACAGCTGTATCCTGCTGATGAAATTCTCGATTCTGTCTTTGAATTTTCTGATGATTCTATTGGGTGCAATAAATTATTGGATAAAATTAAAGTAAACTTGGAATCTCTTATGGCTAGTTATAATGAATCGCTTTTCAACAGAACTAGGTCTTGGTTGAATCATTTATATTATCGAATTCAAAGAATAGAGAAGCCAGATGCTTCTGAAGACTCCGCCTTACTATTAAAATTTCAGAGGTGTTTTGATAGCTACAATGCAGTTTTATTAGGATTTTCTAAAAGTAATACTTGTCAATCTAAAGCTTCAGCTTCTGCGACCGAAGAAGATTATGTAGTTGTAGACAAACCAAATCTTTCTGGTTTAAATATTTCAGTTACATGTGATCGCGGGGTTAATAGCGACTTATCTAAAATTAAATACGACGGAAAATCGTGTGTCCGTGCCTTTATTCAGAAGTTAGAAGAATTTAGAATATCTAAGAATATTTCTGAAAGTAAGATGTTGCTTTCTGCCGTTGACTTGTTTAGCGGTGATGCCCTACACTGGTATCGTAGCGTCAAAGACCAGTTGGATGATTGGCCGGCTTTAATTTCCCATCTTAAAGACGATTTTGACGTCCCAGACTATGATTATCGCATGTTGTCTGAAATACGGGATCGAACTCAAGGAGATGATGAAAGCATTACCATTTACATATCTATAATGGAGGGTATGTTTTCTCGGCTGAGTAAATCTATGTCTAGTGAAGATAAGCTTGATATTATAATTCACAACATACGACCTTGCTATTCAACTATTATTGCTGCTAGTCCTAATATAAGTAATATAGAAGAATTACGTACTGTTTGCAAGAATTATGAACGCATTAAAGTCCGTTCAGATAATTACAAAGAGCCCCCATCATTTAATTCTAAATTGTTGGCACCTGAATTCTGTTATCAATCGCAAAAGCGTAAGGAACAGAATAAGTTCTTTTACAGTCACTACAATAGCACGAATCAATCAAAGCCGTTTAAAAATGAGACTCAAATGAAATCAACGGATTTTAAAACGTCTGAAATTTCTGAAATTTCCACTCCTTATTGTTTACGGTGTCGTGTTAACACGCACCACATGAAGGATTGTACGGCTGAACGAACTATTTTCTGTTTTGGATGTGGTGAAAAGGATGTTCGCAAACCTGATTGCCCAAAATGTAAAAAACCACAAAGTCTCAGTCCAAATTCAAAAAACTAGATTCTGAAAGTTGCAGGAATTCAACCGATCATTCTGATAGCTCGGAGTGGAATGATTGGTTGTTGTTTCTTAAAAAATTCTTTTCTTCTTGTTCTAATTCTGTTTCTGCAATTTTCAATTCTAGGCCGAGAGAGGATCCCCGTCCATATGTCAAAATAGGAATTAGTAACGATTTAAATATGTATGGTTTGCTTGATTCTGGTTCTGCTGTGACTATTTTAGGCAACAACTCTCATAAGTGCTTACTTCAGTATGATCTAACACTATTTACTGACAGCCAAATAACTGTTACTGCTGCAGGAGGCCAGAAAATAACTTCTATAGGGTACATTCTGATGCCAGTAACTTTTGAAGATAGTTTTTCTATAATTAAGGCTCATGCTATCCCGGAGATCGAAACCACATTGATTTTAGGTGTCGACTTCTGGAATATTTTCAATATTTGCCCAAAATATTTAACTACGGAAGAAAATTTATTTGATAGCGATCCTGGTTTGTCTGAAATATCGAACTCTTCCGATATTCATTTGCATGCTTATGAAAACCTCGATGATCATCAAAAACTAATTGCTGATGACGTCGTCAAGAAGTACTGCAGTATTTCTTTTACTGAGAAGGGCTTGGGCAGAACGCATTTGATAAAGCATCGCATAAATACTGGTGATGCTGAACCAATTAGACAGCGTTACTACCGAATGTCCCCAGAGAAACAGAGAATCATCACGGAACAGGTTGATGAAATGCTTTCCTTAGATGTCATCGAACCTTGTGAAAGTCCGTGGTCTTCTCCTGTCTTGGTTGTCGGCAAGAAAGATGGAAATCCTCGCTTCTGCTTGGATAGTCGTAAACTGAACTCAGTCACGAAAAAGGATGCGTATAGCTTGCCATACGTCTCTGAAATCCTAGATAACCTAAAAGATGCTAGATTCCTGTCTAGCATCGATTTATCTAAGGCCTTTTGGCAGATTATGATTGACGAACCAGACCGGGAGAAGACTGCATTTTATGTTCCCGGACGAGGCACTTTTATGTTCAAGTCAACTGCTTTTGGACTTACTAATGCTCCAGCCACACAGCAAAGGTTAGTAGACCTTCTCTTTGGCCCCGAATTTGAGTGTAAAGTGTTTGCCTATCTTGACGATGTAATAATAATAAGTAAAAGTTTTGAAGAACACGTGTCGCTTCTCCTACTGTAACGTAACGTTACCTCACGTTTATTTATATATAATTATAGCACTCTTATTACATAATTTAAAACTTAAAATATTACACAAATTATGCTTATATTATATTATAAAAAATATTTACTAAATTAAATTCGTTATAAAAATATTAAAAAAAACCTTCAACGTACACAAAGACGGAGCGATAGTTTCATACAGGTAGAAATTCTCAGCTGACAAGTCTTTTGTTTTCGCGCTCGGTCAATGACCGGCCGCGGCCGCCCCTCCGCCGCGCCGGCAGCGGGCTCAGACCTCAATGAGCTTGAAAGCGAGCGCACGTCTGTTTGTTGCGCCAGCGCTTATGAATTTTAAAGATTTTACGAGTACTATACTACCTATATTTCATTATCCAAGAACTGAAGGATATTATTTAAGTGTTTCGTGTTCCCAAACTGGGTAAGTTGTGCATTAATCTCTCGATATTTTTGTAGCATGTAACCGTTACAGTTTGAACGGTGACGGACAGTTTTTAAACCAACTTATGGTACTTTAGCAATGTTAGTATGTACTTTACTATGTCAATTGATTATCTCGTAATCTAGTAGTTATTATTATAAATGTTTGTAGATTTGTTTTGTAGTTGGTTTCTAATTTCTATCTAGCCTAGCATCTGTTACCGTTTCTGCTTTCTCGACCTTTCCTGACCGCCCTGATATCTTTCTGCCTCGCAAAAGTAATGTAGTAGGTAATAGTCTGGTTTACTTTACGCTCTTCCAGCGTCTCCCTGTACGGCGTGTATCCTAGCAGCGTCCTAATGCGGCTTTGTATTACGCGTTCCAGGAACACCTTATAGAATAAAAAACCGAAGAAGCTAAATAGAACCCCTGTGCCACTGTCGACCGCAGCGGTTCCGAGTGCACCCAGCTGATATATAATACCTGACTAGAAGAACTAGAACCCGGGACTACATGCAGGAAGATCGCCAGGAGAGTGCGGTATTCTAGACCAAATTAAAGTGCGCGTGAACCCTAGGCCGACCTCACGACCCTCTTCTAATAAATTTCTTTGATATCTTATTTCTTTCTTTTCTTTTCTTTTTTTTGTTCCCGCTCTTTTAGCGGTGACATTGGGTGTTGTGAAATGGTAAGATTTACTGTTGTGTTTAGTAAAGAGGTGACAGATCCTAAAATACCACATCATCGTCAGTAGCCTATCACGTTCCCACTGCTACTGCTGCAGGGTTACATGCCCTCTCTCAGAGATAGAAAGAGTATGGGGTGGGCCCAATAAGGCTTGGTGGACGTCACATGTCCTCAAACTTTGCGGTTCTTGAACATGCGGGTTTTCTCACAATATTTTCCTATACCATCATAAAGGTGTTAATGACCCTGTCAGCATAGCTAGGCTAGCTCTGGGTTTAAATACCCAGCTGAGGCACAATTCGTGTGGTCACGATTTAGTTTGTCTTGTGTCTTGGATGGTTGTTTTGTGATTCTATGTGTTCCATGGTACTTGTGAATCAGGGAATTCTAGGGTTGGGTTTCATACCGCTTTTAGCCATAAGTAATCCCATTTACTTTAGCGATGAATGATTATTTCTCTGCTGTCATTAATTTTTAGTCTTTTACACAATAAAGACAAGTATATTATACATAGTAATTAACTCTCTGTGAAGTATTGCAGGTCCTGTTTAATTACAATTATTGTGTATGAAATACAATAAACTCCGTACAATGCAAATAAATTAAAATACAAAGAGGAGAGACTTGAGAACGGATTTTGATATTGGATATCCTTCCGCTCGCGTACTCATGTTAATTATCTTACGGCTGGCTTCCGATATCACGGTTTTATTATAGAGAAACAATCTGATTATCCATCTATCTAGTATTTATTTGAAGGTGGAAAGGTTCTTCTGACACGCAATATAAATATCTGTCGCAAAGTGCCTGTCGTTGTGTTGAAGCACCTTCAGCGCAAATTCAAATCTAAGTTCAGCGTACTCGACATCTTTGACCACATCGTCGTTTTAAAACGGTGAGGACGAACCATCGTCCTCAGTTCAGTCAAGACAATTTGTCGTCAGTTCACAGTCAGTCAGTGTCAGACGACAAATTGTCAAAACCTTGGATAACCCTTGCATGCAAGAAGCGAGTAGCAGATCCAAGTAACGTTCTATGTGGGAGGCCTATTTACAGGGCTGGACGTCTTTCGGTTGATGATGATATGGTGAGATTATGGTGAAACTATTACCTATCCCAGTCCTAGATTGTCAGTATTGTTAGTATACATTTCCTGATATACAATTTCAATTATTCAATTCCATCCAAAGGTTGCCTTGTGCAGATTCCTTTTAACGATAAATGCTGCCCATTGTTGCACTGATAGTAATATTTTTAATAGCCAATAGTTATTTATTCATAAAAAGAATTACATACCAAAAAAACTAAGACATTAGTCAGTTATAGACTATTTAATTGATTTATATCCAAGTTCCTAAGTAAAGAATAAAAACTATTACAAAGACAAAAAAAAATTCTGTATAATTTATAGTTATCTTAGTTTATTTTGATGAATTTGTTTAATTAAGAAGCTGATTTTTATATATCAAAAAATTAATATTCATAGTAAATAGTCAAATAATAGTCCAATTAATACCAATGAAGTATCAATAACAAAAACAATATATAACAAAATCATATTTCAATCTTCATAATATATGTTTGAATCTTTCCTTAGTGTGTACACAAGCGTTTCTCTATCGAAGATAACGTTTATAAGTTAGACACACTGTGCAATTTGTCATATTACACAGCTTTAACTAGGTTTAACAATAATTACATGAATATACTGTAGCCTTCTACCAATTACACTGTCAAGCGAGCACGCGTAATTGTTACATCAATTGACTTTATCTGCGCGTTCCATCAAATTAAACTTCGAGTCAGAAATCACCTTTACGGCTCTTTGTGCTGGATTTACTACTGTTAATCACGAATACCGGGTTGTTTCAGCCTTTATACGTGTATTAGATGTTGTTTTGTGATTGTGAAGTGGAATTTTTACTGTAGATAATAATATCATTATAATTTAGGTTTAGTGTATTCACCATCTACGATCTCATCTTCGCCTAAGATCATAGTTGAGATAGATATCGAGAGAGTGGTCAAATGCTAACCAAGTGTAAAAATGGGTAGGTACAAAAAAAAGATATATTTTCATGCCATAGTGTTAAATTTAATTAATTCTTAATTTGTTTTTTTATTATGTTATTATTTTTCATTTTGGAGTAGTATTAGAAAAAAAAAAATCATTTTTTGGAAAATTATTAAATGTACAGTGACACAAGTTTTATAAAAACCGTTTAATATTTTTAATAGTAAATCTACACGAACCTCCTAGAACAATTAAAAACGGCTAGTAATCAAATATGAACATACAAACGTGGGTCAGTCTGCCAGACATGAACCGATCGGCGTTTTTTTACTCATATTTCAGTGAGTCTATTGTCACTACCTAAACACTCAGATGCAGCCTTGAATTTGTAATTTAAAGCCGAGGTTTTAGGGTACTGGTAGCCACGTGTTCAAAACCTGTCAAATTATTTTGTAAATAATAATAAAATACAATAGTTATTTTCTATGCAAGGCTGCAAATTTTGGCGCGAGCCCTTGTGTTTAAACCTGAGCAAGTGAAGGGTTCTAGTATTGAACCAGGAACGAAACGAGTGGATTAGAAATAGAATCCTCAGTGTAGCGAGGTTTTCAAAGGTACGAGACGCAAAATAAATTCGTTGCCGAGTAAAACACAATTTTTCACCTCATAACAGTAAGGAAAGGTATGTTATTCATTCAAATTGTGTAAGATACACGATTACTCGGAAACTGTATGTTGAACTTAGTTACAACAATTTAAACTAGATGGCGTTAGTGTCGCACACGTCATATTTCTGAATCGCGGTGACAAAGTTCGCAGGCGCATAATGGAGTTTTGGCGCTTAATTTGAAAATATAACTTTTACTGTGGCAAGAGAAGACTTGTTTGATTTTATCCTCGAAATATCAGTGCAGCCCTTAGGAGTCGGGACATCACCCTGTTCAGAAACGGCTAAACTGATTAGTATGGTTTATACTTGCATTCTATTACGATAGATCCCGATGAGATGCCATATATATTATTTATGAAGATAGGATGATTCACTCCGAAGCTAGACGACGGGATTCGGTTCCAGTGTTTTTAAAAATTCAGTTTCGTCTCTATGGAACCTTTTCGGCGTCACAGTGCAAACTCAGATTTTTATCACTTTTCAGAATCTCTAACCAGGTTCGAATGGGTGTGACAATAGATCGAAAAACGAGACGAGAATTTTGAAACGCGACTGGATTCACTTTCGACGTGGAAATCCTATGAATAAATGAGTCCAATTTAGGGTATTCCACTCTTCAATGTTCGGACAATATGATTTGATGTCTTTCAATTTGGCTTTCGATTCCCGCTGATGCAAATGGATTGGATCTGCAAATATTTGTTCAATGTTTGGTTTGAAGTTCTTAAATCATTGTATACTTTTTATATCACTAAGCTTTTTAGCCGCATAAGAAAAATTGTCGTTTTATACTATAGTACTACATTTATATACTATATTTATATTATTTTGCGCATCTAGCTGACCTACAAATTAAAAATCGATTAACATGTGTTTCGCCACCCAATGTTTCATTTTATGTTAAACTGGTCGCTTACCAGCTTCGATCACATTTTAACTTCTAACAAAAATAGTCGATGCAAGGACCTAAAAACTTTTAGTGCAGCTGCACATTGGGCGACACGTGCGAACCACAAGTGTGGACAAGATTTTTCATACATTTTATATGGCATCGGTGCAAACTGAGCATTTTAGTGGCCGTGTACAAGCTGAGGCGGTGGCCGACTTTGTGGGTCACCTCCCGTGCACACTCGACCACAAACTCCGGCTTCTCCCCGTCCGCACAAAATAGAGAAAGAACAGAAGGGGTGCTTGGGCACATAAAGACGGTCTAAGTGCCTGAGTGCCCCTTCTGTTCTCTCTATTTGGTAGGCACCAGCGGCTGCGTCTGGAGGCTGCACACAGCTAATGGTGGCCGCATCTAGGGGCTACGTTCGGCAACCCAGTGTGCGGTTGCACAAGATAATTAGTAAGTATATTTTTTAGTTTCGCAATCGCTATAAGAAGGATTACTTGTAACTACCTACAACATCGCGTGCAAGCTTGCTTCATTGTTAACCATGTCGTTGCTTCCCAACAAGTGAGATAGTCGTTTATGTTTATGTGTATTAATATCTTTGCTGTGTAAAACAAGTGTAAACTCTTGTAGAAAATAAACGTATTATAATACTTGCAGAGACTCATAACTCCTTCCTAAAACAACATATAAAATTCCTCACAAGTAAAGTTAAATATGTAAAGTGTAATTGAATGTTGCCATCAAAATTCAAATTAATCGAGGGTTGGCAGTGTTGCCACGCTTTAATTTTATTGTCTCATTAATTCTATTGCCGTTTCAGAAGGTTTTATTGTGAAAAATTATCACGTAAAATGTGTTATAAAAGGAAAGGGTGGGTGATGAACATTTTTAGGGAGAGAAAAGGGGATACATGTCTTAAAATATGTGTAACTCTTAAAGTACGCAAAACTTAAAGTACTGTCTATGTTCCTAGAAAAAGGCAATCTACCTATTAATTTCAAATTTACATCATAACTACTTTACTGCTATGATTATTTTAGTTTACTTTACTGCTATGATCATTTTAGGGATAGGCAGAGAGACTTTAACCTTGCCACCAGGGGCGCATTTACCCTTCGGCCAAAAGGGCCATGGCCCGGGGCGGCAGGCTGCTAGGGGCGGTGCAAGCAGAAGAAATTTATAAAAGACTACGTAACTAAGGCTCTTATTAATGAACAGTGTTAAACTGTGTTTTGTCTCTTTCGATTCAGTTTAAAATTGTCAAAAAAAGGGCGGCGGGGCCTGTAGGCCCAGGGCGCTGGATCCTAAAATACGCCACTGCTTGCCACGTCCTTACTTTGATTACTTCACAAAAAAGCAGAATAGTACGTTGTAGAAGTTTGACCAGTCGACCAACGGATTGGTGGACCTTAGGTACATTATGCTCTTCTACATTGCTTCACTCACTATCTTATACTACTTGTTATGTTATTACTTGTACTTATATGTTTATTGATAATTGGATCACGGGTCTGAAGTAGGGGCAGCAGTGGCGAAGTGTGGGAACAAGCCGAGTCACATCGATATTGTCTCCATTTTAGTTTTTTTGGTGAGATTTTTAGTCCGGCTTGTCTTATCCACCATTTGTCACTAAGGAGCAGTAATCCAACGAAAATTGGACCATTGTCCTTGCCTTAGTGTTATAACTAGTTGGACTAATTGCCTAGCATCAACATTTTTTTTATTCTTGCCTCGACATTTCGCTTTGTTTTAAAATTATATTTTGCTATTAATAAGTGCACGAATAGATATTTTCCTATTTTAATATGAATTAGCGTATTATCACGCAAGTTTAAAAAAGTTTTTTAATTTAAAATGGAACTCAAACAAATATTTTTGCAAAGTGATGAAATAGTTTCGAAATATTCCTATCCGAATTAGTAATTTGAGCAGTTCAGTTAGAATCACGAAATTTAGCTCAAAACAATAAGTGAATAAAACCATGTCAAATAACAGCAATTTAAATTCTCCAACAATTTAGTTTCACCAGTTATTCAGCTTCACCAGCTAACTCCACCGCCACGTTACATTGGTATTTTGGTATTCTATTACGTCGGAAAAAGTTGACATTTTTCATTGTTCGCATTTTATTAATATTTTTACTGAATATATAGGGACGTGTCACATAATATAAAAAATGTGCGCGGAAGCCTAGATGTTATAATGCTATAGGATAGGCTATTTCTGTTAGGGATTTTTGTCCCAAAAATAAATAAAAAGGTAAGACTTGCTTATTTATTATTCACAATAATACTCAATAATTTATTACAATCATATGTACATGGAGATGTTCTGTTATTAGTGAAGTTCACATATGACCCTGTTAGGGTATAGCAATACAAAGTAACAGAACAATGTCCTATTTGCCCCTCGGCCACCGAGGCCGGGAATTACTATCATTACTCATTATTGTTTAATAGTACAAGATTTAACAATCATCATCATCATCATCATAATCATCATCTCATTATACTCCCACTACTAATAAAGTACAAGCTTTTCTCTCAAAGAGAGAATAATACGATTATGAACTAAACGCGTAGCAAATAAGCTACGACGCTACGCTTCACGTAGCACCTTAGCTCCTACGGCCCCTACCTCTTTAACCATGTTCGTGTAACACCACTATACGTTATCAAACTCGTTTTTGTAAACATAGTTTAGTTCCATTAGGGTTGAAATCGTAGTTGTGTGCTACGGCATCGTTTGAAGTGGCATTTTTGCCGTCGTTAGAACTATAAGCCATGTTAATCTGTGCAGTGACTTGTTATTATGTACGAGTAATAA
Organism: Crocallis elinguaria; assembly: GCA_907269065.1. Lineage (NCBI taxonomy): Eukaryota > Metazoa > Arthropoda > Insecta > Lepidoptera > Geometridae > Crocallis > Crocallis elinguaria. Next base: position 22,112,870 of record OU026073.1, on the reverse strand, counting down.
CAGTTACGCTAATTTTTCGACTGGCTGCTACTGATTTAAAAGACTTGGAAATTAAACCGATAAGTAACATGGACAGCTAGATATTTTGATAAAGATCGAATTATGCTCCTCAGATATCTAATCATCAAGACTTCTAGTACTCAGCCGAGAGATATTAGGTTTCGTTTCGTGAAATAGCGAAATTGATATTATGACACAGTCTCACGGTAACGAGAGCATTGCAGTGCCACACATGACTTTGTGTTTCAAAGTTCTGACAATATATTTTAACATTTTTAAATAGTTTGCCTTTTAAACCAGAACACGACACTTTTGATGTACTCATCCGATATTTTTTGCATGTTTCTCTTATCTCACCTGATTTTAAGTGACAATGTGACCAAACGTGATAAGTAAACTACATACAGAATAGAAATAGCTCTCAAGAATGGCTATTGGAACATGCCGTTAAGGTGCTCATGTTTTCAAGTTGAGGATGGGTAACTAGCTAGGCGAGCACTAGAAAATGGTCTATACCAAGTCTACGTTACGATGTTTTCCTTAACCAAAAATAAAAGGTTGCAAAGACATCGTCGCTACAGTAAAGTAAAAAATAAACAAATTCTTTCATACATTACGTTTGCCAGGAGAAGCTCAAGTTAGGAGTTCCTGTCATATAAAAGAGCAAGTTAATCCCAATCCAATCAGAAGTTGCTTCTGGAAGCATCGCCTTCCGAAGTCAATACTTGCTTTAAACGCTTCTGCAAGATTTCGCACAAAAACCAAGTTTTAGCTCGATATGCATACAAAGTAAGGAGCCGCTTGATAAAGTAAAAACAGTATGGGGTTTCGGAGAAACTGTAGTGTCTGTAATATTGTGAGGCTTTCTGGAAATGATGAAGCTTTGATAGGTAATTGGCTAAGGTTGAAAGATGATTTCTTATTTGAGGAATTGAATCTGAAACTTAAAATAAACCTGTTATTTCTGTTGTAACAGCGAAATTTAACTGTTTAGTTACGTTTTAGGATCTTAAGACAACCACTTTACAAGTGTTAATAGTAATAAAACATCGATCGCTCTCTGTCTTAGATTGTTAAGTCATCTGCGGCGCAAGTACGGATCTTTTCGACAAAAAAAAATTCGATAAAATTGACAGTTAAAATCGATAAAACACACTTTATCGATTTTAACTGTCAATTTCATCGAATAAAACCCACTTTATCGATTTTAACTGTCAATCTTATCGTATTTTATTTATCGAAAAGATCCGTACTTGCGCCGCTGATCTAGATAACCAAAAGACACGGGTTCGAATCCCGTTTGCAGCAAACATTATTCATGTTTATATTTACGGAAACATCCTGTTAGTACGAGTTAACATTTTAAAATTTACTAACTTTACAATTAAAATAGTAAAAAAGTTTAAAGATAAGTATGGCATTAATGTATGAAAACTGCATAATTTAATCTTAATGAGTAAAAATTTATTGTAAAAAAATAGATTGCTGTAGAATGGGTACCACGATTTAAGTGACATAATTTGAGGTCTTCATCTTTCGAAGAAAGGTTTTTAATATATATCTATAAAATAAATATATAATTTATTTCAGGTCATTAGCCACCCATAGTTACAAAAATGTCAAATCGCAAAATAATTGTCATATTTAAAAAAGAAAGAAAAAGCTATATAGCTTTGCAAAATTTCTCATACTGTTTATGCAATTTATTGCTGCACTGAACGGAGCGGAAATGAGCTTTGTTTAAAGTTTTATATCAACTTTGTTGAATAAAAGCTTGTTAATGAATCATGATAATACTTTAGACCTTACCTATCGGGCATGTTATATTTTGGCCTAAACCAGAAAATTTACGTATACTAATCAAGTAAGCTGTAAATACTAAACATCACGTCTTTTTGCAGTCGAGCTTTGTAGTAGAGAGAAGAAGAAGGCCAACTTATACCACCTTACTTCATTTATTTTAAAAACATTTTTCTTTTTCTCTTTGCCTCTGTGTACTGATTGTGATAGATATTTGTAGGTAAGCCTTGATCCGCCTCGGTTTGAGTCCCGTACGGTTTATAGAATTACCTTTGAAGGATACAATTGTACACAGAAAGCACGGCCCACCGTTGAACTACATTACGAAATCAATATTAGCAGTTTTTTTTTATGTTATTTGTTAACGAGACGAACTGGTCGTTTGCCTGATGGTAAGCATAACGCCGGCCCATAACAATTGCAGTGCCACTCAGAACTTTGAAACACAAAGGCCTGCGCGGCACTGCAGTGCGCTCGTTACCCTGAGACATTAGGTATTAATTCTCATAAGCTCAGTAATTTCACTGGATACTCTGCTCATCAAACCGGAACACAGTAATGCTTGCACACTACTGCTTGGCGGCGGACTTCACTCACAAAGCGGTGGTAACAACCCAGACGAACACTCGCAGAAGAGTTAGTCCTCCCACTAACAAACCTATATTTACCGATATCACTTTTCGCCGAATGAATGTTACAAATAATTAATCGATACACGTTTTGCTAACTCCGTGGTTTACAGAAACACACCAAATCTAAATATCCATTTACCGATACAAATACGATATTAAAACTAGTAAAAGCACTATCGACTAATACCGGAAGACAATGAACTCAAAATATGCGGTTTCTAGACAGCAATCACGCGTTGTCCACATCGCTCGCAGAACCGATAACCGATGGGGAAGAAAGGTTCTCGAGTGGAGACCACGAACCGGAAGACGTAGTGTAGGACGGCCCCCCACTAGGTGGACCGATGACCTTGTCACAACCGCGGGGACCCGTTGGATGCAAGAGGCGAATAGTCGATCCAAGTGGCGTTCCATGGGGGAGGCCTATGTTCAGCAGTGGACGTCTTCCGGCTGATGATGATGATGATGATGAATCACGCGTTGTGCCCTCGTATTATTATAGTCTCTGATTCAAAGGCTTTGTAACTTCATAATAATGTTCTTCATTCTATACGTGTTACCATTCTGTCTAGTTCTACTGTGTTAGTTAGACTGCGTATACGTAAGTACGCCACTCGTTACAGAGCGCCATGGCATACCTATTTCCCTTATTCACAAAAAACAACACAAAAGTCATTAAGGCATAACAGACATCACTCAATTTTATTCTGCCACCTTAACAAAGGCTGGTGTATAAACACCTTTAACTTACAAACATCAAAAAGAAACGTCTCGAAATAAAAAAAATACATTAAGCCCATAAAAACCGAATGCTTTGACAACCCTGACAGAAGTACTTTGACACCTTTTATTATTTCACTCCTTATTGCTTTAGCATTAGCGTATAATTTTGTTTGTAACGGTTTATCAAAGTATTGTGACACTTAACGTTTTTAATAGATTCCTTATTGCTAGAGAGTTAAAGTTCAAAACGCATTGTTATGAAGTGTTTTCCGCGTTTGTGACTAGGACGTCGCCATTTTGAATTTATTTATGAAGTAAAATATATATTTATAGGTCTTTAAAAGTTTTATGAAATGAATATATTTTTTGTGATAAAAGTTTGTAATTTTACTTAATTTGCAATAAATAAATTAATCATCACACGTGAACCTAATAAACGGATGGATTTATTAGGACCAGGACCAGCATCTTACCTGATTTTAAGAGCGTTTAGGGATCAAGACGTCATTTTATATAAATTTTCAAGTCTAAAATCTCTGAACCAATGTATGAATGAAACTTTATACGTATAAGCAAAATACATAAGATTCGAATTTGTATACTTGTCTAATGTAAGAAAACTCGGCGGATCTCAACAAATGACATTATATAGTAATCCGATCGCTAACCAATGACATGATTCGAATTTGTTTGTTTATAAATTGTTGAGCAAGTATAAAAATATGGACCATAAATCTAAATATGTATAAAGAGAACATTTTCGAAAAAAAAATAGAACATTACTAATCATATCATCATCGGGCTTTGCCCGGACCTTTGATAAGCGTTAATGGAGCCGTAGCCAACATTAAGAGGCCCTTTTTAAAAAAACTAAAGTTTTTAAATAAACTATGCGTGGGAGGAAGGTTTGTGACTTTTGTAAGATATGAGTAAAAAGCCTGGAATATTATAACGTCTACGACTTTCGGACAAAAAACGTTCTGCCAAAGAATATGTGACCAGAATCGTCAACATTTGCTCAAGCACTTTTTTTTATTGAAACGCAAAAGTCGTCAAGTAAGCACCATTTCACACTTACCAGACCATTCTTATATGCCTAACGTATAAAAACTCTTGTTTTATGGTTCCTGCGAGTTATTGCCGGGCAATGACGCGGGGAAACTTGCGGGACCCTAAAATAATACTCGAATACTCGCCAATAGGGTTGGCGAGTATTATTTTTATAGGTTATTGAGAATGGGTTTATATGTTTTACGAAGAAAATATTTTTGTTTTCTTTTCTCAGTAGGTTTTTCTTGCACGACTTAACTGGTCTTAAATGACGATGTGATCATCTGTGGTAATAATTCGCCTTCTTAAATACCACTGTCAAATGCTTGGTCAGACAGACTATTAATTTGGATTTTAGGTGTTACCTAGCCAGGCGAGCACTAGAAAATGCCTAACACCATGCTACCGAAAACTCAAGCCTAGTTCATGTTTTTATACCAGGTATTGGATAACGAGACGAGCGGGTCTTTGTCTGATGGTGAGCATAACGCCAGCCCATAACAATTGCAGTGCCACTCAGAACTTTGAAACTCAAATGCCTGCGCGGCATTGCATTAACTGCGGTAACCAGCGCAATGCAGTGCTGCGCTTTTATGTTTGTAGCCTATGGTGTTTGTTACCTAATAAGGCGTGTGCACTGTGCGTTACCTAATTAGTTATTAAGTCTTATAAGCCCAGTAATTTCACTGACTTTACTTTGCTCTTCAAACCGGAACACCGTAATGCTTAATTCAAATTCAAATTCAGATGTAGAATTCTATCCACCGAATCTCTAAGGTTGCTTACAGTTCGCCAGTTTCATACATAAGTTAATATTATTTTCAAACCGTTATTTCTATTAAACCCAAGATACCAAGAAACCTTTCTCTACTCTACAAAATAAAAATCCTCGCATCCTGAAAGTTGTGATGAAATCTAATTCAAGTTTATATTGAAAACTATGGGAGAGTTCGCAGACTGAATGAATATGAAAGAGCCAAGGTACGTAGAGTCGTGGTAGAGAGCCGGAGTGAAGCGGTTGAGTTACGAGTTACTAGAGTATGGTTATGTCTACTTACCTAATAGTTATGTAGTTCATCTATACTCTATACAAATAAATAAAATTGAAGTGTCTGTTTGTAATATCAAAATAACAGCTTTTGACCAAATGCATAGGAAAGTATATACGGTACCTATACCAAAACAACCGTTCTTAAAATTTTTGTGTGTCTGTCTTTTTGTTCCGGGTAATCTCCGAAACGGCTAGACCGATTTTGACGGGACTTTCGCTGGCAGATAGCTGATGTTACAAGGAGTAACTTTGGCTACTTTTATTTTAGAAAAATAATTAGGGTTCGGCGCCAAAAATGAAAAACCATGTAATCCAATATCACCGCGCGGGTGAAACCGCGGGCAGCAGCTAGTCTGGAACTAAAATTGATAGTTACAGTTTATTATGTAACTCAATCTTTATAGATAAAAATAAAAACACTGTAACTATGTCAAGAGATTGCTTATAACGACCGCTGTTTGGTTTACCGTAATTAGTATTTTTTTCATAGTATATGTCATGTATTGGTATGCAATAAAGAGTTCTTGTATTGTATTGTATTCTATAACGCTTGTAACTAGATAGTACTATTTAACCAAAATAATATTATACTTGGCTTTGTGGTTAAGAATAGTACCACCCCATCTCTTCCCGTGGGTGATGTGAGAGCTTGCTAAGGGAATATGCAGGAAATGGGTAGCAGCATTGTTCTTGATCATCACAAAAATCAACTACGATCACCAAGACGCCTGTCAAGGTTAGTGTATTATGGTGCAATGGATGTTTTCCGGGTTATGATGATTATATAGCACTATCTTCTGATCGCGGTTTTCACCCGCGTTCCTACAGGAACCGTGCATTTTTCCGGGATAAAAAGTAGCCTATGTTACTCTCCGGTCCATAAACTATATCTATACCAAAAATCACGTCGATCCGTTGCTTAGTTACTGCGTGAAAGAAGGACAAACCAACAAATACACTTTCGCATTTATAATATTAGTATGGAAGTATGGATTACACATTAGCAGTAGATCAAGTCGTGCGACAAGTTGTTATCATATGAAGCACCGTATATACATAGATATGCTTACTCCTATGTCGTATGACAGAACTTCACACGACTTGAGTTTCTTGTTCAAGGGCTCTTAAGAGCGCCTCGTGTAATACACGTGTCGTATGAATTAGACTAAATAACATTGGAATGTTGAGAAGGTGAGTTCTCAACAACCAAATGAGTCATAGGATCTGTAAATGCTTACTAGGTGGTGGGACTAACTCTTCTGCGAGTGTCCGTCTGGCTTGGTACGACCATTTTGGTCGTGAAGTCTTACGCCAGTAGTTGGCAAGCATTACTGTGTTCCGGTTTGAGGAGGAGAGCACCCGATGAAATAACTGGGCTTATGAGACGTAGTGTCTAATGTCTGTGGGTAACGAGCGCATTGCAGTACCGCGCAGGCCTTTGTGTTTCGAAGTTCTAAGTGGCACTGCAATTGTTATGGGCTGGCGTTATGCTTACCATCAGGCAAACGTATTTTTACAATCTATTTAGTGAGGTAGACAGGTGGATTAAATTCTGTAGCGTGTAAGGAATAATTAAATTTTCGGAATCTAGTCTTATAGTAAAAATTCATATCTATGTGTTTTTTTTATCTGGGTCACGACCTATGTTTGTTATCGTTGAACATTATTTGTCTTATTTTTTATATTATATCGTTTGCTGAATGGAAGCAATAATGGGTCAGTGGTTAACGTCGGCCAATCTTTAGGTCGGTGGTTCGAATCCTACAATTAGCTGGAGCTTCCGGTGAAGGAAAACATCGTGATGCAACCATAGCGTAGTGGTAGGACATTTCCTTGGGCTTACCTGGCTAGCTATCAGTGTATTTCTGCAGCTCTTGAGACCCGGTTCGAAATCTAATCTTATCATATTTCTTTTTACTCTCCTTGTACATCGTTACTTAAGGCACAGGTAAGGGGAACAGGTGAGATAGTAAAATTAACTATTAAAAATATGAAAGCAAGTAAAAATTTAGCACATCATCTCAAGCCCTATAAAACACTCTTCTATACCCACTTTTGCAATCTAACAGAGTAAAACAAGAAATAAACGGCAATTTCACAGATAACCTTTATAGACGCACTTTTGGCAAACAACATTATTTTTGTACGTTATGATATCTCTGCGGAAGATTATAAATTGTTGCTTTTAGTCAAATTAAATTCGGTACTCGCGGCGGAAAGAGATATACATATCTTCAAACTGTAGGAGAGCAAGGGATAGTTGTATCTCGAACGCTTTGCAAGTATTAGCGGCCTTTCTCATTTTGCGGTTTTGTCGCGTGTAAATCGTCAGGCGACTTGAAATACTTTGAATGCTGAGATGTCGTTAATTGTGGTTGTTTATTTGTTGTTTAAATTGTGTATAGTGCAAGGATTTGACTGCAGTGTACAAGCAAAATTGTGTTGGAAACAGTAATTGGGCGCGCAGAGTAGTTTATTAGTGATGCGAGACCAAAATGCTGGTAATTATTTATCTGACTCGAGAAATCACCACTGTTGTTCAAGGAAATGCAGCCAGTATGCTGCGTATGATACCGACTTCTATCTTAAAGACTTATCTTGATACAGAATACCTTAAGATAAAATATCGATTGCGCATAGCACTTGCTTCGTTTTAGAAAATTTGATTTCCTAGCCGCAAGTGACGTACAATCACGTCACTGTTTTTCGCGCAAAGTATGAAGCGTCCTTTCTGTGCTCTCTGTGTTTCGTGGCCCTAGCCAGTGTCACTCTGGCTGACATGAGGATTCTAACGATCGACCTCTTACATCCAAATCTGTTCTTCTGTTAAATCCATCGAGATATTATTACTACGTCTAGATTCGACGCCGCAAAGGCATATTTTGCGCCACACTTCGGTCTATGGACCGCAACTATCCCAGTCCTTCCTTGAAGAAAACGCGTAAGCGCCGTGAAATTAGCGGCGCTTTCGACCTTTTGATCGCGAGAAAACTACACCCGAGACGCAGTCTAGCGCTACATGTTTTATTTGTTTGGTTAGACGACATAATTATGGTACTAGCGCTGCAGAGGACTTTAGCTTAAACATATAAAATGGACTTTTGTTTCACATAGCTCCTCTAGTAAGTTAGAACATATTTTTTGGGCAGTCGTGTAATAATATAATTTATAATAATAATAAAGTAAAGTATAGAAGAATATGTGGTACAAATGTCATGACACAAATGTCGCGGCCATCGTGAAGTGTCTGATGGAATTTTTACACGCGCATAAATCACACTAACATTACATCTCGACTTATGACAAGCACGCCCCAATAGGGCGTAACATAATAATATATCTCATTTTCCTGAAATATCGCACTGACATTTCATACAATCTACAACCCCTTTTACCCGGAGCATCCTAAATGGCTTGTTTATCGCAGGCCTTTGGAGTGATGTCTTTTAATATCGCCCTGTATACAACGATAAAATCAGCCTGTATATGGTATATGAGTTGCTCTTATTTTGCCTCCGAAAGTTTTTAGTATGTCCTGTTGTTCTCGTCTAAAAGGTTGTCTGGGAGAAGTCGCTTTCAGTGATATACAATATACTCAATTTTTTTAAATATTTTACAGTATTTTTTTGGGTTTCTGGGTTCTAAATTACCAGGGGCAGAACCACGGGCAGAAGCTAGTAATTGAATAAAGTAAATAAGTAAAACGTTATTATACTAAAATATAATAAACATTACAAAGCAAAAAGGAAGCACGAAAAAGACAATCATAAATATTTTATTCCGGAACGGAAATCGAACCTCCAAACTGTCTGAGCACAGCACAGCGTAGACAATCATAAATGACAGGTACAAGTTGAAACGACCCTGTATACAGATGAAAAACCAACACGCAATAATGTACGTGGTGTTCTGTTATTTCTCGTTTCCGGAACATTCGTTTTGATGGGAGTAATTTTTGCGAACATGAGATCTGGTTTTCTGTGTAACCATTTTGTAAATGGTGTTATAGTCGTTTGTTTTATAATTATTGTAATACATGGTGAATAAAACATCGATATGCGAACATTTGACTATTATTTCAGTGACGATTTGGTACAAGATGATGAGTGCGTTAGACACAAAAGTACCAGAAGTACCAGGCAATCATAGAATTAGTTTCTGATTATCTCTTACACTATACCTCTTTCTATCCGGTTTACTGGAAGAGATCGCTGTTGAAACTCAGTCCATTGTACTTTAAGTTAAGGCGCCTCTGCAAGGCAACGACCTTTAGAATTATGCACTTATTACCCTAAGACATTAGATATTAAGTCTCATAAGCCCAGTAATTTCTCTGACTAGTTTCCTCATCATACCTTAGCAGAGTAATGTCTATACAATAATTGCTTGGTGGCGAACTACACGAGCAAATTGTTGGTACCCATCCAGATGGATACTCGTAGAAGACTCCTAACTTTGTATCCGGAATAAAATTATCACATAATAAATAAAACATTGCATACACCTCGCCACGAGCACACACAGTGTATGTATCCACACTCGTAAAACTCACTGCACAACTTTTATGCGACACTGTACAATGTTGCCTCTATCCGTTTTATAGCCACTAACTGTACTAAGTTTAGATCATTTACAATGTTGATTAGATTTATCAGATTGGTCTAGATAGAGCATTCGGAACGTTCTAGTCTAGACCGAGTCTTTTGTCCGTGATTTGACTGACAATGCCTTTTGTCCATTACAAAAGGGATTTCAAGAATTTGCAAGCTGAAGTGGCTGTGGGCTGGACGTTTTAGTAGGAGCGATTGGGACGTGTTCTTGCGAGCTTAAAGGTGTATTGTGGGCTGTCGCTAAAATACCTACCTAGTAGTATGAACATAACAACCCTTCTGCGAGTGTCTTTCTGGGTGAGTGCCGCCGCTATTCTCCAGCCAAGCAGTAATGTGCAAGTATTATTGTGTTCTAGTTTGATGAGCAAAGTAGTCATTAAAATTACTGGACTCACGAACCTTAATACCTATTGACTCAAGGAAACGAGCGCACTGCAGTGCCGCGCAGGCCTGTGTGTTGATGATGCTTACCATCAGAGACAGGAACCGTTCGTCTTCTCATCCAATAGAATAAAAAAACTGAATTAAAAGGCATTTTAGCAGCTCAAAAGCAATTTTACTTACTTTTCAGTTACTACTCATAGCATGTAGGTGCGATGCGGATGAAGTTGATAGCCTAGTGGACTCAATAACTTACAGATGTGTTTGACCTACTTGCTGAAGTGCTATATTTATGAAAATACCCTTTTTATGATATTACAACCCCTCTACAAATAACTCCGTAATGAAATAGCAAACACCATTAAACGCGCCACCAATCAAATATGGATGACTCGTCGTTTGCTTACTAAGGCGTGTCGTGGTTCGTAGACGCGTAATAATGGCCTAAATTCTGTTAAGACATCAGTGAAATGTCACGTCGTAATGTATTGCCGACTTTCGACCTTGTGTCACTTCGGGGCGATATTTTTAGACAGGTAATACGAGTCTGGGTCCAAAACATTTGGAAACGAAATAAATATTTGGTTAGGGTTCGATTCCCGGCTGGAATTTTTTTTTTATGTTGAGCATACATTAAAATGCACAACCAAAGGTTTTTGATTAAATAAATAAAATTTATTCTCAATTCTTGGATGTGTATGTTGTGTATGTATGTGTCCATGTCACCTGCAAACGAGTCCTAGTGACGCGGTTTGAGATATACCCAAACAAAGCTTTAGAATTTTAACTGCTCCTTATTTCTTCTCCACCGAAGCTTTCCTCGCTGTTTACTCACCACCAACAAAGAAATGCTATGCATGATTTATTACACTCCGCATATCTCATTGCGAGTGATTTATTATGAATCGTGTTATATTTAGTGTCAATATTATTACGTGCGAGTGTTTGGTTGATAATAATGTCAAATTAGTAATAAATTACACGATACGTTACGGTACTCATTTTGATGAATGTTCCATTATTCCAGTGTTCACTGATATAACATATAATACAATTGGTTGTTAAATATTATACTGACTGACAAAATACATTATTTTTATTTAGTGCGTTCGAAAATCATAAGTGTATGTGTAAAGCCTTCGACTTACAAAATTTGGACATATCTTCAATAGTATTTGTCTTAGAAATTGTGATTAAAACTGCATGTCTCATAAAAATAATTTGAGACATATAAACAAATATAGAATGGAAACCAGCTTTCAAATACCTAACTTAACATTTTCAACTTGATAATGGTAGCTAGCATGCACTAGAACATGCTCCACCGTGCTATGGTTTCATTACTTTCACTAAAAATATAGCTGTACACGGTTGGAACTACTAATTGAAGTGCCCTCTAAATAACCTCGTAAGTTGTATTTAGTTTATCGAATCCCAAGATGGCGCTCGCTGATAATACAAAATATTTACCTAGCATCCGCTCCAGTAATCCTTTGCTGGTTTAATGTGTCAGCAGTATCTCATCTTGGGACAAAACATAAATGAACTGGTTGTTTTGCTGGCTGTAAATACATAAACAGCCGTCCATTTTTAATCACTGAATATAAAGTTCTCTTTTAATCAGTAAACATGTTTAGTTATTTGCCGTACTTTCTCTCTTGAGTTCTTTAAACTATGCAAGCAAAAGGGCGTATACGAGAGAAAAATCTGGCATAGCCGCGTAGTAGGTAACTACCTACCCAAGTGTCACGCACACCTTGTTAAAAGCACAATATCCTAAAAACGCTAGTAATTCATCTCATATAGACTACTGTTTTTGGATTTATATGTGAGATAGTTGGATATATTTGGTGTAATAATTTACAAAAACACGCGGCATACCTACACCATATAACCTTAACAACTTAACAATGACCGATTTTCAACTGATAAGTGGAAACCAACCAGGTCAGCAAGTAGTAAATATTCTGCAATAATACCTAAGCATGGAACAAAAAAAAGTTGCTGTGGCAGAAAACTCAGTTGTCACAAAGTGATTTACTGTCTTTATTATACTGTGACTCTCTCTAACCGCCGACAAATAGACAAACAGAGCGCACAAACAAAGATCAAAGTTGCGGATCTCTTTGATATTGTAAAGCCGACTCGGAATTAACTGCGGGTTTCTAGCTATAGTAATGTTTAAATACATGAATTAATCAAATCATTTGTAAAGAGCCCAGTTTAATTCTACTTCCTTATAGGATAGAAGACGACTGCTGATCTGTAGGTCAATCGGGCTCAGTGGTGTGCCATGGCAGAGACATATGTCCAGCAGTGGACTGACATGGGCTGATTATGAAATAGTTAGTGAAATTACTGTGCTTATGAGACTTAATACCTAATGTCTCAGGATAATGATTGCACTGTAGTTCCGCGCAGGCCTTTATCAGTTCTGATTGGCACTGCAATTGTTTTGAGCTGGTGTTATGCTTACTATTTAGCAACTGACCCGCTCGTCTCGTTACCAATTGATCTTGGAACCGAAAACAAATAGATAAACACGTAAATGACACTCATACGAGTTCTAGAGAAAGATTTTATCCACTTTTGTGAAATCCCACCTTAACCATAAAAAAATTATCTCCTAGCCATAACTTTATACCCAAAGGAATTGCATAAGAACTGAAAATATAAATTCTCATTGAAAATAGAAAAAGAACTAAAGCGAAACTTAAAAAAAGTGTCACTTGAAGGCAGTTTCAACTGGTCAAAACTGGTCCAGTCCGCCTCACAAAGTATGCTGCGACGACATTACCAAGTTCTAGAAGTGGACGTACTCAGGGTTATGACAAAGAGAATGACTTTTTAATAATGTTACAAAACAGTATATTTCAAATATACCGCTAACCACCCCATCAACCCACCAACCACCCCACCAATAGGGACGTAGGTACGTTGAAAACTAAAATTCCCAACTAATTATAACTAGTGAAGTCAATGGGAATTGAAATTCCCAGCGTAACGTAGTGACATATTTGACAGATAAGTTTTAAATTTTAAAATTCTCTATACTTTTACTGACTTAGAACTGGCATTTATTTTCACCACTACTGGTCAGCCGTCCCCATAGTGTCCAAAAGTCGTTTTATTACAAAGGGTTGACGGCTTCGTGGTTAAGTATTCAGCCCTTAGTTGGAGCTCTGTGTTTGATTCCCGACCGGAGCTGACTTTGTATTGTGAGCATCAATGACTGGCTAAATGATCTGTGGTGAGCACAGACTTTGTTATTGGGTCTTGGATGTTTTTGTTGTGTGTGGGTGTCCAAACCACTTGCGATACAAGGATTCACAGTGAAGTGGCATCAGTGTGTAAGCCTTTATGAAACAATAACAATTTGGGTAGTAAATATAATAATTTTACACAATATTCTTACGCAATGTATTTCACAGGTCAAATTCGTAAGCGATCGTATCGGGTCATCTGCCCCTTACAACCATCCTAAGTCCATCCCCAACTCTCACTCAAGAATTTTCTATTCTCTGCAAGTTTAGAGTTATTCAAAGAGGAACATTAAGTTGCTTAATTGCAAATCTTGAACTGCTACAGAGCGTTTGTATTAATTTCAAAAGGATGAGACTGTCTTTTTGTTGCAAAAATAATGAAATGTTGTAGACGAGCTACGGCGTAGACCTATGTATAGTCTTCGTAGCGCTACGAGACTGCTTTTGTTTTTGATAATAAGCGACAAAACAATAGCTTTTTTAATTCTATTGGATAAAGAAACGAGCGTTTCTTTTGCCTGATGCAAAGCAATCCAACTAGAACATTGAAACAGAAATACCTACGTGGCAATTAAGCGCGCAGATCACTCTGAGAAATTAGATATTAAGTCTCATAAGCCCAGTGACTTTACTGATTACTAGTTTGTTTGCCTTACCTATAGGTTGCCAGTCACGATCCCTATTTCTCTATTGAAAATATTATAAATGAGAAAGTGTGATTGTTGCTTCGTCCTTTTTTCACGCAGCAACGGAGCAACAGACCGACGTGAATTTTTTCATAGAAGTAGTTTATGGGCCAGTGATATATAAATGTCTAACAAAAATGTAATTTCCTGTTTGTATGGATAACTTAAAATTGACATTTTTTTTTACGAAAATTTTCTTTACTCTCTTTTTAGAAGTATGCAGCTGGCATATGTATATAAAGCTTCGTTACAATCAACTCATTAATTTGGAACTTCAAAGATTATATGAAAAGCCGTGAGGCGTAAGCTTTCTTAACTAACCCAAACCACAAATTCACTGGTAGATGAAACCGGGCATATTGTGTTGATATTAATGCTTTTTTTCTAAAGCAGCATTTATTTTTTGTTCAATATCGTGTTTCTTCCATATTAGACGCACAATGTTCTACGAAAAATAATTTACTCCACCTTTCAATGCCTATTTCTTTTGCTTTAATAGCACTATAACTTAACACGTCCAGCGAATTATAACTACTTACCTCTACACCTCAAATTGAACCTTATCTTTTACGCAATAAGATGTATAATAGTGACGTATATATTAAGATGTCGAACGCGTTCTTACGACAGTAAATTTCACGCCAAAATCGACTCTACGTTGGAACATAATAAGGGTTATTTTAGCGTTTGAGAGCAGTTATCGAATTTGTAGGTGAAATGTAAGAGGGTAGCTATAATTCTTCAATTAACTGAGCCCTTAGTGGGTTGTGGTGTGGTATCGCTGGTAAGCGAAAGCGATTAAGTGATGATGGTTATAATTAGGTTGGTGCATTATTTATTATTTTGGGTCGTAGGGCACAAATCAGGATTGAGACGATCTTAATTAGTGCGACATGAGTAAGGTCAAGAAAGTTATATCATACTTAGGGTCAGTGATACACAGAATAAAGTCAGTATCTTTTGTTACGTTCGTCTAAGTGGCCGAACATATCATTTCAAAGATAAAAAGATAAAGATATTGTATTTGTAAGAACACGTGCAGTTACATACATCATCAAATCATCATCCAAGAATATCTTTAAAAGAACTGTCATGGTCAATATGTTATGTCCCTATAGTACAAATTATGAGATTTACTATCTTATAATAATTATAATAGTCAACAATTCAATGATTAAAACATGTCATATGCGAATAATATGTCACACACACACAAACAACAAAAATAAAAATAAATCAAACAATAATTTAACTAAATTATTTATCAATCAAATATAGTATTACTTATTTGCTACAATGCTTTTCAGTTTAGTTTTAAATACATTAGTGTTAAGCTCACTCGTGTATTTGGGTATTTTATTGTAAATTATGGGGCCCATATAGAAAATGCTTCATGAGCTTCTTCCTAGCCTTATTTATGTATTTAGCTTATCCCTCCGCTCAGTTTATCGCTACCTCCTCTACTCGACACCACACCACACATCAACGGAAACTCGCAAATCAGGCCCTGAGGTAGCGATTTATGAGCCCCCCTCCCCTTCTCACTTCTGCCCCAAAATTGAGTCGTGTTGAGACGATCACTTGTAAACAACACCAAATGGAACAATAGGTATGTGTAGTCTGTCGGGAAATAGAAGCGACGTGGCCTTGGTACATTTCCTTGTAGGTTCATTATTATAAGTGTGTGTGAGTGGTGTAGTGCTTTATGTCAGTTTTACAGGATGTCACTTTGACAGGCTGATGTTCAGCAGTGGATGATGGAATCAAAACGTTAAGTATAAGTGACGAGCCTCCTCCATGAAGGAGAGGTTTAGCCATAATACAGCACGCTTGGAAGGCGTCCTGGTGATCGTAGTAGATTATGATGTTGACAGAGGTGAATGCTGCTGCACATACCCTGGATGTTCCCTTAGCTGGCTCTTACGGAACACACGGGAAGACATGGAGTGGTGCTATCCTTAGCTGGGACTACACGGCCAGGTTTTCTTACTTGCGAAAAATTAAATTCGTTGTTGGTTTGTATTACCTTTAATGTTACTTTTCCTGTTACTGGACTTTTGCTAGAATTAAGTAGATTATTACTAGGAGCTATAGTCCACTGATAGTACGAAGTCCGCCTCCTTAAATCAGTGGAGGAAAATGTCTTTATGTAAAACGTGGTGGCGGAGTCTTTTTTAGGGCCTGCTTACCCCCTTCAACGTTAAAATCTGTCGTCAATCACCCGCCAGTGCGCTTCGTCAGAAGCTTTCGAGGGGCAGTTCCGTCAGTTTACCTCTGATCACGTAATCCATTAAGATCTGGTACGATATGCCTTATCACAAGACAAAGATTTCTCCCATTACATATTAGACTGGAACCTTGCTATCTCTTTCCAAATATTTCTTTTTTTATCACAGAATAGACTTTTGTTTGGCTACTATCTTACTTGCTTGACACTTGATACGCCTTTCTAGGCCTACCTCGACTTATTGTTACTATTATTTCTACTGGCATTCAACCGTGTTACTTCAAATTCAATTCAACAAAACCTGACCTTCTCAAAGTCACAAGGTCACAATTTCAGTTCAACAATTTAGTTTTGAAATTCCAACGAAAATGTAAGAGCATTTCGTATCAAGATAGACAGGGTGCTCCCGAAGGGTTGAAAGAAAAGAAAATATAGTATGACAATCAAAAATGTTATTTCAGAAAGAAATGCCTCAAGCCTGCAGTAAAACTGTGGAGATAAACCGCGACACACGGGCTTATGGAACAACATTTGAGAATAAAAATAAATCTTAGCTTGTAAATAAACTTTCGCTGTAAAAATGTTGTACAAAGTTTTGGTTAGTCTGGAATAATTGCTGTCTTACCTCAATCAAGATCATAGATTTTACAATTGGAAGCATCGTGTACCAGTAGGATAGCTCAAAAAGACAACAATTTAAAAGCACGTTTACATTTTTAGGTGTTTAATTTCATCGATTAGTATAGTTTAAAAGATAGTTCAAGTCTTACAACTAGCTTAGCCTTTCGTTGAAGTAAAACATTTTGATTTAGCCTCAGCATGATAATAATAATATATATTTATTTATTTACTAAATGATGTACAAAGGAAGCTTATAACTAAGTACAACAAAATTGTATTATTGTAAATCATTATTCCATTGATTTAACCGGCGGTCCCACACTAGGCTCTGGGCCCGTGTCGTGGAGACCTGATGATAGCAGGACATTTTTTTATTTATTTTTTCGGTTGCTAGCTACCACACAAATTAAAAATTAGTCGCCAAGTCACTTCCAAATAAAACAAATAATAACTTTCAACTTAGTCAACAAACCTATAGAATAGAATTTTAAAAAACTATTTTTGAGACAAAAATACATAAGTAATGCTGTGTAACCTAGAAATGAGAACCACAAAGAACTGTGCAGCATAGAATTGTGCATTCTCTGAGACTTTAGTATATCTCATATTTTATGCCCAGTTATTTCACTGACCAACTTTTAGGAGCTAGACGACTTCTGCAGCTGTGTGTACCATGAGATAAAGCTTCAGAGACCGCGGGATCACAAAGTCTTTTGTGTGTTTTGCAGCGCATAATTTATTTAATGTTGAAATTTTAACCTTTTCTAGTTTATTTTACAATTATCTCAACTGTTCTTTGAGACGAGAGAGAATTATTAGTGATGGTTGATCTCTTTGAATGTAAACCGGATTGTTTTGTAAGTTATTAGTTAACTTTGTTATTATTTCGTTTTCATTGGATGTGCATATATAATGTTACAGTAGGTACTGCTATCGGCTTCCTTTCAAACCGAGATACCTAATGCATAGAGGGACTAAGGCCGACTTTCACCAAATCTCTTAACTGTTTTTATGTTATTAGGTAACGTGACGAGCTGGTCGTTTGCCTGATGGTAAGCATAACGCCGGCCCATAACAATTGCAACAACACCCAGGATTTTGAAACACAAAGGCCTGCGCGGCACTGCAGTGCGCTCGTTACCCTGAAACATTAGGTATTAAGTCTCATAAGCCCAGTAATTTCATTGGCTACTCTGCTCATCAAACCGGAACACAGTAATGCTTGCACATTACTGCTTGGCGATAGACTTCACTCACAAAGCGGTGGTAACAACCCCGGCGGACACTCGCAGAAGAGTTAGTCCTACCACTAACGTACTGTATTTAATAACTGTATTTATTGTATAATTAAACGCAATTTCTTATTTAAGTTTCGAGAATGTTTTGCACCATATGATTTTTGTCGGTAAATATGTTTAAAGAACTGTCAAAGTTTAATCCATTTTTAACCGACTTCCAAAAAAGGAGGAGGTTATCAATTCGTCGGGTATTTTTTTTTTTATGCTTGTTACCTCATATCTCGGTCATTTATAAACCGATTTAAAAAATTCTTTTTTTTATTTGAAAGGATATACTTTCAGATTGGTCCCATAGAAATTTCATCATAATCGGTTCAGTAGTTTGTCACTGAAGTCGGTTCGTAGCTTTTTTATATTACATCCTATTGAAAAATGTTTTTTCTTGTTTCAGGTAATTACCTGAAGCAATTACTTAGATGACTAGAAGTGACAAATCAACAGGCGGTTGCGTCGTGCAGCGGGTCGCCAACGTCCCTTCGAACCGGTTGAGTAAAGCGATCACAGGCGTCATGTGAGTGGATGACGCTTGTGGAGGCTCGTTTACTCCGATTGTAACCTAAGTTTCATCATCATCATCAGCTGGAAGACGTCCAATGTTAAATAAAGGCCTCCCCCATAGAACGCCACTTTGAATGGCAACTCGCCTCTTGCATCCAATGTCTCCCGCGGTTTTGCAAGGCAGTCGGCCCACGTATCTAATTAAAAGTTTAAATAATAAATTAAAATTAATCTCAAAAATAAAACATATACATGACAAAAATCATCAATACCTAAACTTATGGTGCAGGCTTTAATTTCACTAACCACGTCCAGAAATATGTATCTATGTAACTCAAGATTATGCAAAAGCATTGAGAATAAAATTCCAAGACCCAAGTGTACGCTGTCTACAAAGTAGACTTGCAAATGCATTCGGCCAAAGTGCCTGTACAAAACCCACGAGGACGCCATATTGAAAAAAAATATGAAAAAGGATAACCACTTTAGTAACCGGAGTGTGCAGGCTGGGTGATACGTGCTATTTTATTACTTCAATTCAATTTTATTCAATCTTTCGACATATTGAGCACTTAGATCAGTCAAAACCATGTAATCTTACTACTCGTATATCTCATACTATATTATAAATGCGAAAGTGTGTTTGTTGGTTTGTCCTTCTTTCACGCAGTAACGAAGGAACTGATCGACGTGATTTTTGGCATATGTTTATGGACCGGAGGGTAACATAGGCTACTTTTTATCCCGAAAAAATGCACGGTTCCCGTGGGAACGCGGGTGAAAACCACGGGCAGAAGCTAGTGTATTTAAATTTTAAATTTAATTAAATTACACTTCTACATCAGTTATAATTCGAATGTTTAGACAATAACAGTGTTACCACGAAAAACAACTTTTACACGCCTCTTTAGCTGGACAGTGTCTAAAGATAAACGTCTAAAATGATTAGAAATGTAATGGAGTTAGAGAACGATTAGATACCACTTAAATCAAGATTTGTGATTGCTAACAGGTCACTAAAATCATATAGTTATGGTATCTAATGTTAGGGTAAAAGATATTATATCCAATTTAAATCATTAATAAATTATAACCTAAATGTGCCGGCGCAGCCGAAACACTCGTTTAAATTGAATTTTGACTAAAATATCTGCATTTCACATCTTTGGTAACCGTTCAAACAACAAATCTCAAAGTGAATCGTTATTACATTACCCCGCTCGCTCGGACTATAGCCTCAGCGGCTTTTAGTGCGCTGTGACACAGTTTACAGTAAAATGGGTTTTGAAATATTGAGTGGAACCTTTTGAGGTTATTGTTTCTTATTGTGGCGCATGGATTTTGTTAAAACATTGAAAAAGATGAGTAGCGTTGTGGACATAATAATTTTAATTTTTATAAAAATATTTATTCTTAATTTATTCCCCCACCACGTAAACAGTTAAAATAATCGTTTAACATCTAATTAAATGTCACGTCCCTGGAATAACTCCCGAGGATTAATTAAATGAATTTTGTCACGTCTCCGTCTAATGTACGGGCACTTAAAGTGTCGCAGTGTGTTCGATGAAGAAGGTGGTCTCAGTTGAATTAGCTACATTTATTTTAAGATTTTTATTGTTATACCTTTTTTATAGTTTTCGCTTTTACCTCTTTAAACGACTTCGAAAAAGTAGGAAGTTCTTTATTGGACTGGTTTTTTTTGTACGTTTTATTCGATTTCTCCGCCAATAGACAACCGATTTTAATCATTCTTTTTTCCATAAGTGGTCCTTTAATAAATCTTATGATATTATATATAATATATAAACTAAACTTTACTTATAATATATAATTTTAAATAATAAATTACATATATCGTGATATCTTCGCCGAAGTCGGTTTTCGCTTTTTATAAGAAATTAATTTAAGTTTTAATTTTAGTTCCTTGCTTAATTTATTGTGCAACCTTATTAATAAATATAATATATAATATTTACATATATAAACAGCAAATCAAATAGCAAAGAAACGCTAACAGAATAATAAAATATAAGGGGGATAAAAAATACTTCCTATTTTGTATAAGCCAGAACAACCTACATAATTTAATTTGTCAGTAATTTAATCGAATTCAATCAATCTGGAGACTACATAAAAGTTTGATGCTTGTAATGGATGCCGTGTGGATAAACGTATATAAAAATTGAATTTACTTTTACTCTACTTTATTGCACTGTAAGAAACGGTTTACAGAGTTTACCTTGAACTTTAATGCAATTGAAACATTGGAAACTAATTATTTCACAAATCATCAACAAAGACCCAGTATCATAATAATATAATTGAAATACAAAAAGAGTTAGGTACTGCCTTGTCTTGAAACTCAAACTTCATAAAGTCCTCAACCCACCAAACTCAACCTCAAATTCAATCCAAACCTCCTCAACACAATCAAGACTTGTCCCACTCCACTTCATTCCACTGTGGCGCCTCTCAGTCTGATATAAGGGTACTTATAGCCTCTCCCGAATTAAGGTCTGTTCTATTGGCGACGTCACCGACAGGCCACTTGTAAAAAGGCCTTTAGAATATTACTAGCCTACTTATGTACAGGCTGTTATAAAGTTGTGTATTGAAGATGGTGTTACGAAATTTTAAGCACCTGTGTCTTATTTTCGACTTAATCTTAAGATTTTGTCTACGAACTTATGTGATCTATATAATTAAGAGCGAGGTAATTTATAAGTGTTACATGGTACCTTGAAAATATACATGGAATAATCAAACAAACGTAATTTTTTGTGTTATTTCCTTTTTAAATTAAAGTATATGTCACTGTAAATATAAACAAAAAAACAGCGAAAGGTAGAAAGTATTGTGACTATTATAAGTTTTTTTTTTACTTTGAATATCAACTAAAATCAACATGTGTTGGTCTTTACACACTCAGCTCCCGTATCGCATTATCTACATGCCGCCTCGACTGTAATGACTAACATAGCACACTTTTATCATAATGTACTATTTTAAGACACTTGCTCGTAAAACGGATCTTATTACCTCGCTATTAGACTCATAATCCAAGATATTCTTATTCAAGCCTTTTATTGCAGGCTAAAGTCGTGAGAACATACCGCCTAGTAGGTATTACGTAGTACCAACAACTAGTTCTAAGCCGCTAAAAAAAGTAAACTTTTTACACGCCATTTTACGTAATAATAATAATACAAATCTGTTTATTTCCTCGCAAGTGTGTTCAAAAACGTCGTATGAAAAGCGTGTGCTATTAGTCATTACACACGAGGTGTTATTAGTCACGCAAGCCGAAGGCAGAAGCAATATTCATTTCATTAAATGAAATTTAAAATATTTCTCACTACAAAATTCAATATATTAGCTAGTATTTTTTATCTCTCATTTAAACACCACCCCGTATATAAAAAATAAAAAACCTCACGTCAATCCAGTGATTTGGGTACGAAACCGCTTATTTCAAGCGACTCGCTTTCAAAGGTGACGTACATTAGAGGTCTTTGAGATGCTGTGACGTATTCCACTTTTGTGGAATTGACGCTTCTGTTATTAAGGTTATTTTTTACTCTGTGCTTTTTGCCCAAGCTCAAACGGCTTTCTTGTTTTATCGAGTACATTTGACATAAGATTTACACAATTGCTCAAAAAAAGGAGTTTCAGGGTTCATGTGTGAGTTTCTTTATTCCACTATAATTTTGAATGACCTAAACAGATTTGGATGTATGAGATTTTGTTAGAATCCTTACATCAACACGAGTGGGCTAGAGCAGTCGTGTTTTTAATGTTTAAAATTAAATAAAAGCCTGTTTTAAAAAGCAAATGCCATTAATTATGTACTAATAATGTAAAACTAATTGCATTAATTTAAATACATTAATTTACATACTATTTCTTTAGACAAATTATTCGACAGACAGATATTCTGTTTAGGTCTACTTTTTACTTGAAGGTGCTTAGTTGTGAGCAATAGATATAATGAATAGGCAAGATGTAAAATTTAAACTTAACTTATCTATAATAAAAATAAGCTACAATACAATACAATACAATACAAAACTCTTTATTGAACACCAAAAAGTACAATAAAAATAACAATTTACACACAAATAAAAAAAGGTTGTACAATGGGCGGCCTTATCGCTATAAGCAATTTCTTACAGGCTACTTTATTTAATTTGATTTTTTTTATACAATTGGGTGACGAGACGAGCTGGTCGTCTACCTGATGTTAAGCATAACGCCAGATGGATATAAAAATTTCAGTTCCACTCAGAAGTTTGAAATACAAAGCACACATGTGTGGCATTGCAGTGCGCTCGTTACCCCGAGACATGGGTATTGATTCTCATAAGCCCAGTAATTTCACTGACTACTTTGCTCATCAAACCGAAACACAGTAATGCTTGCACATTACTGATTGGCGGCAATTAAATCGGTGGTACTGAACCAGACAGACACTCGCAAAAGAGTTAGTCCAGTTCTCTGGTAAAAAAAATCCTCAAATTTAAGGTACCTATCTAAATTGGTCTTTGTTTGCCACAGATTAAGATGCATATGTTGTACTTGTAAGCATATTTAAGTTTATTTTGGTGTTCTAGCAGCACATAAGTACAAATTGTTGCATAATTCCAAGCGTTATCTTGACCGGTTTCATCACAGCGTCCCGTAACTTTAGGTCCACAAGTACGCTTGTAGCGTACGTGGCACTTCAGCAAACTACGCGATAGCTATATGTAACAGTAGGGATGTGTGAGATAATGGTTTGGCCGGATACGGATCTGTCGGAAAGTTTTATAGGTAAGTTCCGGCAGATGCTCTTCAAGCCTAATCCCGAGGGCTATATAACTTTTACACTAAAATTAATACCCACTCACACACATACATATTGACATTACACTACATTGATACATATATCAATGGAATCCTTTGAGTTTGAACGGTTATCAAAAAGAACATCGAGGTGCAACAATAGCGTGGTGGTACAGTATTTTTATAGTAGTCGCCTAAAAAATATCCGCAAGCGTGAAGCGATTATCGGTGTCTTCCGTCAGCTCTACTGCCCTTGAGTGTCAGCCTTATAGCCGACTCGTCGGATCAGTTCATGGTAAGATAATGTTCAAAAATCTCAGAAGAAATGGCCGACCACTCTAACACTTATACTTAAATTAGCTTCTGCTCATGGTTTTCACCCGCGTTCCCACAGGAACCGTGCATTTTTCCGGTATAAAAAGTAGCCTATGTTACTCTCCGGTCCTTAAACTATATCTATGCCAAAAATCACGTCGATCCGTTGCTCCGTTACTGCGTGAAAAAAAGACAAACCAACAAACACATTTTCGAATTTATAATATTAAAGTAGGATTTCAAACACAATTGTTGGAATTAGATACTTTTAAATACGGTTTTCCAATAGAATGCCTACGAGATTCTTGCCCTTCTTCTCGATCGGTCTATACCTACTTGGAACTTGTACTAAGAATCATTTATTGGAACTTTCATGACTGCTGTTATTGGGCCTATGTAAATAAAGAAATTGAATTTGTAAGGAATCCTATCCATAAAAATATAAAGAAATCGTTTTTACGCCAACCACTATAACACTTACAAACACTTATTCTAGCTGTTCAAATAAAGATAATAAAATGGCCGGATAACCTAAAACATGATATCCGGCTAAAATGCACACCACTACGGCATTCATCCTTTTGCCATGCATCGTAAGTTAACTGCAGTATGTGGCTTTATTAAATTTCGCGCACTTGCTACTAAAGCTTGGTTTAGATTGTGGGGGTCTTGTGGGTTTTGCTCTTGAGTTGAGCTGTAGTACAACACGCAAGTAATTCACAAGGTGGTATTGTAGAGAGTTTTATTTCAATTTATTATTTCCAAAATGCTTGAAGTTATCTACTAGTTGAACATATGCCTCCCACATGAGAACTTGGACTTAAAATTTTAACAACTCGCCTCTTACATCCAACGGTTCCCCGCGGTTTACCAGTAGGGCTAACATGCGCACCATGACAAAATTTCCTCGATGCTTATGTCTTACATTTGTCTCATGTTCGCGAGAGAAAGAGCTAGACAAAACAGTAGACAAAATTTTGTCGTGGCGCGCATGTTAGCCATGCCGGTCGTCGGTCCAGTGAAGGTACAAAATGCCCTACTAATATTATAAAGGCAAAAGTATGTTTGTTTGTCTGTTGGTTTAGGTTTGACTAACAGAACAACAAATTGACGTGATTTTCTGCAAGGAAATAATTTATGAGACGGAGAGTGAGGCTATTTTTTATCACGAAAAAATGCACATGGGTTTTTTTATACTGTTGATAACGAGGCAAGCTGATCGCTGATGGTAAGCATAACGCCAGCCCATAACAATTGCAGTGCCACTCAGAACTTTGAAACGAAAGGTATGCGCGGCACTGCAGTGCGCTCTTTACCATGATGTATCAGGTATTAAGTCTCATAAGCCAGTAATTTCACTGACTACACTTTGCTCATTAGACCGGAACACAGTAAGAACAGCTTTACTCATGCTGGGCGGCAGACTATTAGTTCGGCGATGTTACGAACAAAGCAGTGGAATCCACCCAGACAGACCCTCGAAGAACAGTTAGTGCTACCACCTGGTAATAAGTACCTATAACAACCCGTCGAGTACCTTCATCTATACTACCCTTAACATCTTTACCAATGTTCTAATAAACCAACTTTTGAGCTCAAAACAAGTAGCGTGTTCAGAGATTGTATTACTTTACTAACATTGTTCGAATTTGAAGACATGCCTCTTAATAAGGTACGCAGATTAAGTTAGCTAAATAAAATATTAATATGAGACAAGCGTTCTACAACTTTTGAAGACGAGGTCTTTAAATGTCTGCAAAATTTTTCTAGTTATAAAATAATTTTAAGATATTATGTCGTTTATTTTTTCGTGTTTTCTTTGAAAAGGACGCAAGATAGTACTGTCTAATTTTATGGTACTTTATTAATAAAAATAATATTAAGGTAAGTACCTATCTATTTTTTACTATTTACAGGTTTGGAACTTTTTTAAACTCAGCATCTTTTGTTATTGAATGCTCTCGATTTCTTTGACTTCGAATTGAATAATGCAAAAAGAAAATAATAATTATCATAATTCGCCAGAAGAGGCCCACTGCTGAACATAGGCGTCTCCCATATAACGGAGAATTTGCGATCACACACCACGCTTGGCAGAGGTCTTTTGATAATCGTAGTTGGTTTTCATTTTGACCGAGGAGAGTGCTGCTGTCTATTCCCTGCATATTCCCTTAGCTGGCTACTGCAGCATCCACAGGAAATGATGAAGTGATCCTATATGTCAGCCGGGACCATGCTTGTTATACGATATTTAGCAATCACATCTATGCAAATAAATAAAATTGATGTGTCTGTTTGTAATATAAAAATAACAGCTTTATATAATGTACCTTTAACATAACGACAATTCTAAAAATGTTTGTCTGTCTGATTGTCTGTTTGTTCCGGGTAATCTCCTAAACGTCTGGACCAATTTTGACGGGACTTTCACTGGCAGATAGCTGATTTTACAAGGAGTAACAGGCTACGTGGGCGAAGTATTATAATATATTTGATCAGCAAGAGCATCGTCTGCATTCCTACAGTCTACCCTCTACTTTCATGCATCCTTTATAATTCCGCATTTCAAAGTAACCTTCCCGCTAGCAGACAAATAAGGGCACTTACACATGCACCCAGTCGTGCCGTCCCGGGTCACGAGCGGGTCGGTAATGTATGCAACTGGAGCAACGGGTATGAGAAGATATCTATCTATCACTTCATTCAACTTAAATAGTAGTTAAAATAATATCGATGGAATAGATGATAGAATTCGGAGTACTGATTTCGGTGGCCAGTTTTTTATAATTCAATTGGGTAACATTACAAACAGTCCGTTTGCCTGATAGTGAGTATGACGTCGTATGATAAATATTGCAGTGCTACTCAGAACTTAGTACTAGGTAACTCAGAACTAGGTGGGAGGACTATCTCTTCTGCGAGCGTTCGTCTGGGTTGGTACCACCGCTTTGCTCGTGAAGTCTGCCGCCAAGCAGTAATGTGCAAGCATTATTATGTTCCAGTTTGATGAGAAAAGTAGTTTGAGAAATTACTGGGCTTATGAGACTTAATACATAATGTATCAGTGTAACGAGTGCACTGTCGTGCTGCGCAGGCCTTTGTGTTTCAAAGTTCTGAGTGGCACTGCAATAGTTATGGGCTGGCGTTATGCTTACCATCAGGCAAACGACTAAATCGTCTCTATATCCAATAGCATAAAAATGGTAGCCACAGCCAAAACCACACGTGACGGACTTAAAGTTGGAAAACGGTTACTTCAATCTTTGGCTTCAAAGTAATCCTACACATGCAGCACGCCGGGCCAGTCCGGGTCACGACCTGGTCGATCCGTAATGTATGTAACTAGACTAATAGATACGGAGATAGGGTTAGGTTTGGCTTTCGGCAAATTAACCCGTAATTGGGAATGTCTTCGAGAAATGAATGTACGGACTGGTTGACCAAACAATAGTAAAA
The DNA here is from genome assembly GCA_907269065.1 of Crocallis elinguaria. Classification (NCBI taxonomy): domain Eukaryota; kingdom Metazoa; phylum Arthropoda; class Insecta; order Lepidoptera; family Geometridae; genus Crocallis; species Crocallis elinguaria. The sequence continues at coordinate 22,085,435 of OU026073.1, read as the reverse complement.
GGAGTGGTCTTAGAGTGGACTTTTAGCATTTTTGTTAGTGGGAGGACTAACTCTTCTGCGAGTGTCCGTCTGGGTTGTTACCACCGCTTTGTGAGTGAAGTCTGCCGCCAAGCAGTAGTGTGCAAGTATTACTGTGCTCCGGTTTGATGAGCAGAGTATCCAGTGAAATTACTGGGCTGATGAGACTTAATACCTAACGTCTCAGGGTAACGAGCGCATTGCAGTGCCGCGCAGGCCTTTGTGTTTCAAAGTTCTGGGTGGCACTGCAATTGTTATGGGCCGGCGTTATGCTTACCATCAGGCAAACGACCAGCTCGTCGTGTTACCTAATAAAATAAAAAAAATAAAAAATATGGACCACCGAGCTTGGCAACTGACGCAACCAGCAGACGCGGCCATCAGTGGCTGGCCTCCAGTTGCAGCTACTGCTAGCTATAAAATAGAGAGACCAGAAGGGGTGCTTGGACGTTTAGGCCGTCCCTACGTGCACAAGCGCCACTTCAGTTCTCTCTCTATTTTGTGTTTTGGAATGCATTACCATCGTCTTTGTTCCCTATAAATATAATCTTCAAAACGAGAGTGAACAGGTACCTTTTTTTTATGTTATTTGGTCGTTTGCCTGATGGTAAGCATAATGCCAGCCCGTAACGATTGCAGTGCCACCCAGAACTTTGAAACACAAAGGCCTGCGCGGCACTGCAGTGCGCTCGTTACCCTGAGACATTAGGTATTAAGTCTCATAAGCCCAGTAATTTCACTGGATACTCTGCTCATCAAACCGGAACACAGTAATGCGTGCACACTGCTGCTTGGTGGCGGACTTCACGAGCAAACCAGTGGTAACAACCCAGACGGAAACTCGCAGAAGAGTTAGGTACCTTTTAAGTTAAGCAAACGTGCTAAAAGATCCACCGCATCGTTGCTTAACATCAGTTGAGATAACAGTCAAACATAAGCCTATACGAGTAGAGTATAAAAAAAAACATAGTTGGGGTTTTTTTCTGTCTAAAAACCTTGAATGATTTGCCTACTTTGAGCGCCTGTGTTATGGAAATATAAATAAACAAATAAAATTGTGCTTAACCACCCCCACCACCCCCGTTTATCCTTCTCACTCGTTCACCCCCAAGAGACTTGTTAACTCAAAGTTAGGGAACTAGTTATTAACTTCGCGTTTGTCAAGTGAAATTGGATTAGGTGGCAGATTTAATTAAGGATATGGAATTTGGATCAGAAAATACTAGTGTTGTAGTTGGCACCTAGTGTTAATACCTACTGCTAGTACTAGTTAGGACTTAAGTCAATTAACACGATGCTTACGATGCTTACCACAAAAACAACTTTCAGGCGCCTGTTTAGCTAGCCAATGTCTTTTTTTTATGTTATTCGGTAACGAAACGAGCTTGTCGTTTGCCTGATGGTAGCATAACGCCGGCCCATAACAATTGCAGTGCCACCCAGAACTTAGTAACACAAAGGCCTGCGCGGCACTTCACTACGCTCGCCACCCTGAGACTTTAGGTATTAAGTCTCATAAGCCCAGTAATTTCACTGGATACTCTGCTCATCAAACCGGAACACAGTAATGCTTGCACACTACTGCTTGGCGGCAGACTTCACTCACAAAGCGGTGGTAACAACCCAGACGGACACTCGCAGAAGAGTTAGTCCTACCACTAACAAAAGAATAACGTTTAAAGATAAACGTTTAACATTATTAAAAATATCACAACAAAATGGGGTTAGACAATGGTTAGACACTACTTACGACTTACATTACACAGTGAGTTAGTTACAATAAGTGAAGCTAAAAGTGTGTTAAAAATTCAAAACCACTGCGCAACGGTCAGAAAAGTCAACCTAGCCATCAATTATCGTAACCCATCTCAGGGCTGCTACTATCGTTCGCCGTCAATCAACTCGATTGCGACTCGACTGCTACTCGATAGTTGGAGTTCCTCTTCCTCGCTAGTTCCGCTTTTAACTCTAATTGACAGTTCGTTGGACGTGACCAATTCGTACGTTATTTTTTGATTTTTATTGCATGATGCGGGCTTAAAATACAGTTTTTGTATGATATGGGTTACTGATTGTAATTGACATTATTATACCAGCTTTGTATTTTTTTACATTTTGACGTTGCTTGTTTTGAGAGAACAATCATTTTTGTTATACAGTACGGCGTTGTATTAGTAAGCTGTTTTAAATCCATACTAATATTATAAATGCGAAAGTATGTTTGTTGGTTTGTCCTTCTTTCACGCAGTAACGAAGCAACGGATCGACGTGATTTTTGGCATAGATATAGTTTATGGACCGGAAAGTAACATAGGCTGCTTTTTATCCTATTTAAATGCACGGTTTCTGTGGGAACGCGGATGAAAACTGCGGGCAGAAGTTAGTGTGACATAAAATTGACATTGACAACTGTCAATAAAGTTTTATAATGTTGACAAGTTGATTTAATTTGACAGATCGGTTTGACGGTTCCTGTGGGAACGCGGGTGAAAACCATGGGCAGAAGCTAGTTTGGAATTATATTACAAAAGTTGTACGACAACTTAAAACGATTAAGGCTTAGTAGTGAAATTGCCCGATGATACTTAGACGATCATCGTCACTTAACATCAGGTGCGATAGCAGTCAAACGTAAGCATATTTTAAAAAGCGATACAGCTCTCTATATACAAATAAATACAATTGAAGTGTCTGTTTCTAATATCAATATAACAACTTTTTACTAAATGCATATAAAAGTATTTACGGCATCTACATATAACAAAATGACCATTTTTAAATTTTTTGTACGTCTGTCTGTCTGTTTGTACCGAGTAATCTCCGAAACGGCTGAACTGATTTTGACGGGACTTTCACTGGCAGATAGCTGATGTTACAAGGAGTAACTTAGGCTACGTGAGCGAAGCCGCAGAGCGTAGCTAGTTGCGAATAAATAAATAGCCCATCTTACGTGACATTGCATCATTCTCGGTATTACCTCATATGCATAACAATTTTACGAACTACTTTACCCTTCAAAACAAAATATAATATTTCTTGGCATCAGATTTAACGAGCAAACCGACATTTTCGCAGAAATTGTATTGTTGTTACAAATATTTGAAATTTGAATGCTTGTTCATTAGTTTGAAATACCGAAACTGCTTATTGAAATCAGCAAAACATAATAATTTTACTGCTCACACACTCACGCCCTCATACACACTCATACACACGTTTTATTTTCTTTTTGTCTCTTACAAAATGTAAGAAACAAAAGACCACGCTTGGCAGTCGTCTTGATATTGATCTAGACGACTGCTGCGGTGCTGCCCATTCCCTGGATATTCCCTAAACCAGTTCTTACAGCACCCACGGAAAGAGATGGAGTGGTCCTACTCATACGCCAGAACCATACAGCCAATAAACGAAAAATAAATAATTTAATTAATTTTAGTCCGAAAAACGAACAGTAAGTCTAGGACAAAACTGAAGTTACAATAAGCCCCAGAACTCGTGAAGAACCAATAACCACTATGGAGTCCTCAAGCTCTTCTACTCGATTCCACTATAAATCTTGGCGTATTCCACCCAAACTACCTTAGCACATTACATACCGTTCTTTGTAATTTATAGTACCACTCCACGGCTGAAGAATGGGGACAGTATTATATGAACAGTAGCTAAACTTGTCTGGTGTGCAGACTAACATAAAGCAAGCCAACTTTGTATATTAAAAAAAAAAACAAAAAAAACATAGAAACCAGAACATTTGGATTATCTAACTTTGCCTTGTAGATTATCCAACTGTTTTTTGTAGCTAGTTTAGATGTAATGTTTATTTATGTACTAGCTAGTTAATAAAGGCTATTAGACCATTGATAAGCTTTATTGTTATTATTATTAGGTTAATGATCCATACTCTTTTGCTGAGATAAGGGCCGAGCGGCCATGGACTATTTTAAAGCTAACGACAAGGGGAAAAATACATGTTGCTTAGAAAAGCTAGCAATAATAATATGTTCAGATTTATTTTATTATGACGTGAGTTATTTTCGTTATAAGTATTCCTAAGTTATCTCATTACTGCTATCTTTATCGAATGAAATCACATAATCAGTGTGTCCGAGCCACAGTTTTCAATTTGCACAGAACCAAGTCACTGTTTTACACTGCGTCTTTAGACTTACATTATGGCGACAAGAATACGACAAAAAATCGGACAAATCGCCACTCAGAACACCCTTGAGGGGGCGATTTTTCACTATGATTGCTCCTTGTGATACGGGAACTATGATAACTCGCTCGATGCATGTAGGGTTGGCGTTTTGATGATCGCTACCCCTTTTAAAAACAGCTTTTAGGGCTGTTTTAAATAAATATTTTAATGTGTTAACCAACACTAAGCGGGATGCTCGCGTAAATAAAACTCTCAAAAATGTAGCTGTCAACATCATTCGAACCGGCGTCTTCTGGTCATCTAGACCAGCGGCGCGAGTACGGATTTTTTCGATAAATAAAATTCGATAAAATTGACAGTTAAAATCGATAAAGTGGGTTTTATTCGATAAAATTGACAGTTAAAATCGATAAAGTGTGTTTTATCGATTTTAACTGTCAATTTTATCGAATTTTATTTATTGAAAAGATCTGTACTCGCGCCGCAGATGTTTTAAACAATGTATTTAATAAAGTTAAAATAAAGCGAAATCTCTCGCCATTTGATTATAGTGTAACGTATCACAATGGAGTAGGCAAGCGCTGCACAAGCGAGGTCTGCTAGATGGAGCTACGAATGTAAGCCGAAAGAAAACATCATCTCAAAAATTTTGGAGCCAACATCGGGCGCTCTCATAGCCTAGTTGGTTAAGGCGTCTGGGAAGAATATGCAGTTTCGAATCTTGTTGGAAGCCAAATTTTTGAGATGTATTTATTTATGTGGGCATTTAAAGCTATTAAATATCTAGTTGTTTTTTTTACGATAAGTTTACTATCTCGCCTGGTTTTAAGCAAAGACGCGGTTATAGATGGCAAATACGTTAGACCTAGAATAAAACAAGGGGCTTACAGCTCTTGACACTTGATTCATATCTATCTTAGTAAAGTGAATTGGCGAAAATTTGAAGAAAAATTTGAAATTTGATGTTTTAACCCAGGTAGTGTTAAATATAAGTAATTTTGTAATTCGCGTAAATAATATACAACTTGGCTCAAGTTTTATAATTGGTACCAACATTGGAAGGAGATATTTACCGTGATTATTATTGAGCGATGAGCACCTGATATTTCGACGGTGTTGAATAATAATATCCCGTTACAATGTATGAATTAATCTGGCAACTTTTTATGTTTGATTTTGAAACTATCTCAAATTTGAAATTTAGTTCTCATCTACAATATGTTCGATTTTACATTTAGGAACCAATATTTGAAATTGGTTTAGCTTCAAAGACAAACTAAGATATTAAAAGTAGCCTAATTGTTTGTTATTTACCGCAATTAATATTCTCAAAAGTTTTACCCTAACGGGGCTAAACAAGACAACAACAAAGAAAAAAAAATCTTTTAAAGTTTCTCGCCACATCAAAGACTAAAAATGTAATTCAGTTGAAGTGCACTTGGGTACTCTTGAACAAAATACTAGCGCACAATTGGTACCGATTTTAGTGGAAATTGTAATCAAAAGTAAGGTCCCAGATATAAACTTAGAAGAAATTAAATTTTATATTATTGGTAACCCTAGAGCAAGACTTCTATGACTGTGTCGCTTCTACAATTCGAAAAATCATGACAAATACCTGCTAGCGGTCAAAGTTGGCGCGTTTGTCATTTTAAAGTAAGCTTACAGCAGTTTCACAAAGAGAAATGACGTAACCAAATCTTTCAACTGAAATAAAAGTCTTAAATACATTAGGATAAGTACTATATTGTATTTACACAGAAAGGTAGGATCTGATAGCTACTAAGCAACCATTGCTTTTTACGCGCGTCAATGATGCAACCACACTATGATGGTTGTGTATTTTCTAGTACTCGTCTGGCTAGCTACCAAACTCAAGTTGAAAATCGGTCACCAAGCACATTTCAGTGTGTTCCTACAGCTGCACTTGAGTGCCAGATCGCGTGTCTCACCGCTTTAGGCATGATAGTGATCAAATGAAACAAAAAATAAATGCTAACATATCAAGACAAAAATAAAAAATATTATCCTATAAGTAATTGTTGAAATGTAATCAGGAGTAAAAGTAGCCATTAGAACTTTTTGTCCATATCAAAAAGCAACTCGACATTAGTTTGTTCAAAGTGTAGCGAAAAACTAAATCGGACTCAAAAAAAAATATTTTAAAAGCCGTCATTTTCTAAATCGATGAAATTCAAATGTCAACCTTTCAAATCTATAAAACCAATATTTTTTTATAAACAGCATAACTTTATCGGTAAATTTAACAACGTACCCCGTATCAGCGCGTATTCAAACTATTTGCAAATACATATTATACTATACTATTTGCAAATGAAAAGCACTCAATAAACTGTCAAACAGTTTTCAAAAACTGTCTGTCTCATAGTGGTGGGCGAGTCGATGTATAAATATTTTAGGGTATTTCCGATTTTAATCACATTGCAAACTGTGCAGACATGTTGGTTTAGTTGGACAAATTAAATTTGTTTTGGTCGTACTTTCCAATTGTCAGTGTTTAGGTTCCGTCCAGTTTTGGAGCCGCATTTTGGTGAGGCATTTTAAATGCTTGCCAAGCACGGTATTTCATAGATGTATTGAGATCCATTTTGTATAAAACTTAGCGCGTGGTTTAAACTTCGAGTACATCATAACTTAAGACCAGGTGAGATATGGTCAAACTGTAGCCCATAGGAGTAGGAAAACCAGTTTTAAAAAAGATTAACTAAAAAAATAACTTAAAAATAACTAATTAACTAAAAAATAAACAAAATTTTAGCTTATTGAAGACATGATTGGTCTTAGTACAAAAAAATTGCCCACCCTAAGCATGTGTTAAACAGCGTGTAAGTCCTAAACATGTGTTAGTCGCGTGTTTAAATATAAACACACACAAATCTTGATAAGTACTTAGTATCTAACAGCTGTCTAACTCCATTCTGTTGTGACACTTCTAATTTAGATGCTTATCTTTAGAAACTGTCTAGCTAAACAAGCGTCTATAAGTTGTTTTTTGTGGTAACACGATATGGGATCGCAGAACCAATGCCTTAATTACCTTCTTAAACAAATACGAAACACATTTGAGTAAATAGCTTTTTAATCGAAAATATTATGAAGTGAAATATTAAAATACTAATGTAAACAGAAAACTCACACCATACAAAATCGTTTAAACTCTGAATATCGTTTCAACTATGTAAATAACGTTTTCCAACTCTATAAATGATCGTAAACAACCATTGACAACACTTGCAGAGATTACAGTTGAAAACTACGGACGATTTGGTAAATTAATTTTCATGGCAACATTTACTGTGAATTAGGGCTGCCACCTTCCAATTGATTGATGACGAGAAGAGTTTCATACCTCTTCTTGCTCGGCCAATTGGAACGGGCACGGTGGGTTTCTGGAAGGTTCGCTGATTTTTAGCACGGATTCGTTTTGTTGATGTCTTTGTCATTTATTATGTTCTGATAAAGACAGCATTAGGTTTAGTCTCTGATTGAGGTAGAACGATGCAGAGAAAGATGCATTTCTTTTTTAATCTCCCTATTTTAAGGTGCTTTAGTCGCGTAGCGATTATGCCAGCACCATTGTATACAATCATTCTTAATTGCTATCCTTAACTAAATCAAACACCATTCTGTAAAGCGCTCTTGCCGCTTCACAGTGTGGAGCTGACAACACAGCTTGCAATGCACCAACATCGAAAAAGTTGAACCCATATTGAGTGAGCATGTCTCTTCTAATTGACCGGTTCCGCACATATTCCACCAGGACATGATGGACATCCTCTGGGACCCCACAGGAGGGTCTGAAGCATTGTTAACGCATTAGTAGGCGTAGCTATTAGCGATTCAAATCTGTCTGTACTTTGTCACAGAAGAAAGTTCGGCCGACCATCAATCACAGTAACGAATAAACGTTTTCACGTCAAATATTTATATCTCGTTATTTTTTGCGTTGGCAACCCTGAGACGGATCGAATATCCGATGTGGCGATTATATTAATTTCTCATTTGGGATTTGATGATTTGGCATAGATTTAGTTTGAGGCTTAGAATGTTCAATAGAAGTTTATATATTTGTTAGATTAGATTCGATTCGGATTTGGTGCTTCAAACCTCTGTTTATGCTTACTCTTAGATGGTAAATTTACTTGAATACGTCTATTACAGCCATCCAAACCCAGAGTTGATTTTATTAAACCTTTTTGGCCCAACAGAAAAATATGTTCTGTATTTTTAGGCACTTGTATCTTATGGTTTCCTTTATTTTCTTTATTTTTATGCGTTTAATTTGTTTTGTGAGTGCATAGATACTGCATACAGCGTTAGCGAATAACGCTTGAACATGCCTTAATTTGGAGTTATGAATAAAATCTTGGTTGTTGTTTTTGTCTTCTTTTTGTAAAAAAAATTAAACAGCTGGCTACTCAACGACGTAAGTACGTTCTGTATGTGTTAAACACACTTTTATTCATTTACATTTATTTGGATAACGTATGCTAAGTAAAAAAAAATTGCTATAAGTTCGTGTTTTATCATTAAATTGGACATTAAAATTAAAGAATAACTCGCTTTCTACTTCATTAGAGGCAACAGATAACAATGATTACCCCATTTTACCCTATCTCATTTGGCTCTAAATACACGTAAACCACAAGTCAAGGATGCTAAATTATGTTTAAGCCCCGAGCATTATGCAAATGTAAGGGTTAAGTTCAAGTATGTTTTAAGTTGGCAGTAGTTTGGACAAAGTTGTGCTATGTGTTGGATTTGACAAAATTATAGGACGGGAGTTTGTTTTAGCGCCATCTATCGAATAGTTGACACAGTGTTAAAAGTTAATAGGATTTTGATAGTAAGTAAATAAACACGTTCTACCAACAAAAACATATTAGTGGTTAATATGAAAACCTAGACACTAGCTCTCCATAGCAGCTGTCGGAACGCAGCGATAAGTGCTTGGCAAAAGATTATCAACTTGAGGGTGGTAGCTAGCCAGGCGAGCCCAAGAAAATACCCTATACGTTTTTCTTCATGGAAAGTTCAAGATCATTGCAGGATTCGAATCGTCGATGTATGAATCTACTGAGCATTCATCGCTAACAAAGATAAGACGCGTTACTGTTCACTACTGTGACCACTCCAACATATTGCCGATAACCATATCTGATCGCACCACTTTACGATACGTTCTGGTCTATAAATAATCCAGTTGTATCAGGGTCCATATTTTTCCATCCGCCCTTATAGGACCATCTATGTCCATAACTCATGCTCCACTTTTGCCCCAGTCCCGACTGGGTTACATTTCGCAAGTAATGCTTGTCGCCTTCTACGATGGTTATAGTACATTGTACGGCAGTACGTAATCTCATAAGTTACTTAAATGTACCGGTACAGGGGCCACTCGCGACCTCGACTAATGACAATTTCTGTTTTCAAACATTTATAAGGACTCGCCTCAAAAGTTTAGCCGGTGGTAGACACTCACTACACAGTAATCACCACTTAAAACAAAACCAAGATGAATAACATAGAGGCATTGGAATTATCATTTTATGGCTGAACTCTTGCACCTCCTCTCTTTCAAAGAAGGAAAAGTTTTATTTGGTTCTAAAATTTATAAAGTACTGTTTTATTTTAATCTACTGGATAACGAGACGAGATGGTCGTGTACCTGGTGGTAAGTATAACGCCGGCCCATATAATTGCAGTGCCACTCAGAACTTTGCAACACAAAAGCCTGTTAGTAAGAGGACTAACTCTTCTGCGAGTGTCCGTCTGAGTTGTTACCACCGCTTTGCTCGTGAAGTCTGCCGCCAAGCAGTAGTGTGCAAGCATTACTGTGTTCCTGTTTGATGAGCAGAGTAGCCAGTGAAATTACTGGGCTTATGATACTTAATACCTCATGTCTCAGGATAACGAGAGCAATGCAGTGCTGCGCAGGCCTTTGTGTTTCAAAGTTCTGGGTGGCACTGCAATTGTTATGGGCCGGCGTTATGCTTACCATCAGGCAAACGACCAGCTCGTCACGTTACCAAATTACATAAAAAAGCCTGTGCGGCACTGCATTGCGTTATTAATTTAATATGTCTCATAAGCCTACCCGGCACTTTAGCTAGTTTAGGTACTGCTATAACATCTCCACGTAGTAATAGTCTATTTTCTCAACGATTTATCAGACTTGCTCTAGCGCTGTGTTTGCTACCGGACGTCCTGTTGTACAAATGAAATACATTTGTTTCCCCGATGGTGAGTGGATAAGCTGTGGGGGGTGCTTAGAAGTTTTCATGTAGCTTAATCAGGGATGAAATTTGGTAAAGCTAGTGTTTTCTCATTTGTTAACTTATTTTTTTGGTCGGTAAGTGTTTGACTACCATCTCACATGATCTACGTGTCGATATAGACAAAAGCTATTTACTTTTTTTCTTTCTAAAAATAACATGCTAAGCCGAGAATAGTGACTAGATCTAACCAACGTGGAATATTTTTTATTCTTTCGCATTTATTATGGTAGGGATACGGAAAGATAAGTCCTATACATAAATAGACGCCCTAAAGATACTAAACGAATATCTCAAACATAACATTTCTGCGTAAACTATCACTACAATGTTTAATGATCGGTCCCTACAGAAATGATTCCCACGCAAAAAATAGGTAATCCGCAAAAAAATTCAGACAAATCACTGACAGTGACCGAAAACGTGCATCCTGCCTACCCCAAAAAGGACCCATCACAAAAATAACCACATCACCAATAAATCATTGGTATTACGCGGAAAGAGCTGACAGTAAGAAATGATAGCTCCCATCAAGCGGCCCTGAGATATATCTTACATCATATACAGGGTGCGTTTTAGCCAACAGATGGGCTTTGGCAACGTCAAGTAAAATAGGCCTAAATAGAAAATAAAGATTTTTCAACGTAAAATGCGGTATTTTTTCCTTGTTTTTAGTAGCTATTGACACTGTCTTATGTTTTCAGTTAATGTTACTGTGACATTACTCTGTAGCCCGAGATTTCACCCACTCCGAGGTTCCCACAGGAACCGCCCATTTTTCTGGGTTCAAAAAAATCACGTTGTTGCGTCAACAAAGGACAAACTAACATACTTCTGCATATATAATAGTACGGATTAACTATAGGTATTCTATGATTAGGATAAAAGAAAGATTAGTCTCTTTGTTTTTATTTTATTTGTAGAATTTTCTACAATCACTACAATTACTTACTTAATATTTAATTCAATTTTTTTCTGTAATAACTAAAAACGTAATTAAGTATCAGACATATTTTTGTTAATACAAAACAGCTTTATTCTACAATAAGGATAAAAAAGTAATTTGCTTACAAAAGTGTTTTCTATTTGTCGGTAATATTCTTGAAATTTTTGTTGTCATAATTTAGGACATTTTCTTTTCAACGCCTTTTAGTTCGCTTCACCCTGTATATCCAAGGTTTTTTGTGGATATATCCCAGCGCTAATGGTAGAGGGGTAATAGATTTTTTTTGGTATATCTGGAGGGTTCATTTTGTTTGTTTTTCTCTCAAACGACGTGAATTTTTTGCAGTACAACAATATTTAATCTCTTAGAGAGTAACATGACTTTTACTACTACGAGTATATTTACAGTTACTTTAATGACTTGATTTTTAATTCCGTATAATTTATAACCGACTCCAAAATCTGTTCTGTTTATTTGTGGAGATGTTATTAACCAATTGTTAACCGATTAAAATGATTCTTTTTTCATGAATGGGGTATATATATTTCAAGGATAGTCTTTTAATCATTTTTATGAATGAATACCACTCCTACCGGTGAAAAATGGGGGCTGAAATTCTATATACCGGGATATTTTCGTCAAAGCCAGTTTCTGCCATTTTAAAAGCAAATTGTACTTTTAAGTCTGATGTTGTATAATAAAGTATTTTGTTGCAGTTATGTTGTGTTACAGTAAATACAGTCTGAACCTTAACTAGAATTCCATGTATCTAGGGGCATTAGAAACTACAACGATCCAACACAGACATCTGACGCAAGTATGCGTCGATGGTACATACTTGCGTCACAAAACAGTTAAAGTGCCATTAGACGGTAATGCGTGCTTGATGGTTATGCTTCAATCACGGACCACGCGTAAACGAGGGAAAACCACGATCACCACCACTAGCTGGAAGATTGCTATTTTTTTAGTTAAAGCTTAAAAGCTCCGTGCTATCTTACGAAAAAAACATTTTTTTTGGTAAATAATCAAAGATTTTGCAAAAAAAAAAAAATGGATTGTTGCTCAAAAATTCATCAGCCAATATTGAATAACTCAGAAATAAGCAAGTTGTGGACCAAGTTAGCTGCAAATATGCTATACTTTAATTACTTGTAACGAATAATAATAATAATAATAATAATAATAATTGTTTATTTGCACAAAAACTTAACCTATATTACAAGATATATTAACTAGTAATAATTGGGCATCGTTCGATGCTTTGTAGTAGGTTATGACACGATCGAAGGGACAACCGACTCTTATACTAGGAGGAACCTGTGTTACAAGAGACAGTTGATACCAAATTAACTGTTCCATTATTAACCTATATTTTGGATACATTACAACATGACAGTATCAAGTGATTATTGCTGGTACAAGCTGTAGTATTGTTACAAACAAGATGAGATATGTATTGATAATAGATGTGTTTGTACCCACTTACTAATTTTAAAAGATAGTGATCTTTCTTGATCTTATATAGGAGTGTGATAAGAATTAAATACAATGCTAGTAATGAATTAATATGATATTGACAAGTTTTTTATTTTTTATTTATGACTGAGATAGGTAAGATGTAATTTGACATAATGTGTGTAAACCAATATGTATAATGTAATAAATATTTAAATATTAGTGTGCAATAGTTTTTCAGTTTCGTCATAGCTCAGGTTTAGCATGTAATTAATCAATGTCTGTTTGCAATCAAATTTGGATAAATGGTAAAAAGGTTTAACTTTGCTCAACTTGTTATAGAGGTAGGGACCTAAGTAATTAGAGAATCTTTTTGTAAAAGCCAATCGCACATGTTCTACAGGAAAAACTCTATCCTTTCTGCGTCTGTTTGTCAAGGGTTCTAGTTCGTGTAGATGGTGTCGAGAATGCTGGAGAAGGACAGTTCGTACTATGAAAATCTGGCGAACAGTAAGCAAACGGCAATCGTTGTATAGTTGAATGGTTGGATACATTATCGGTCTATACATCATCACCTTTAGCACAGCCCTTTGAGCACGTTCGATCGTGATCAGGCTAGTCTTAGCTGTACCACCCCAGGCTGTGATACAATAGTCGATTATAGATTGACACAGTGAGTAATAGACTGTAATAAGAAGGTGAAAGTCAACAACTTGACGAAGTTTCCTGAAAACAACCATTAACTTTCTTATTCTACCAGACAGTACCTGCAAGTGACGAGACCAGTTAAGCTGGTCGTCTAAAAAAACTCCTAAATATTTCAGCGAAGACACTCTTTCCAAGGAGAAGCAGTCACAATGAGTGGAGTCATAGCATTTGTGGGCGCGTATTTGAATGTTATTTAATATATTGTGTTCAACTCTCTTCACTGAGAATGTCAAAATTTTTGTCTTCTCAACGTTAAGAGTCAAAAGACTCGCGTCCAGATGTAGCATGACCGTTCTTAGACCGTTCTCTGCCGATTTAGTGACTTCACTCCAATTCTGCCCATGGAACAAAAGAGCAGTGTCGTCCGCATAAGAAATAACTTGACCCATTGGTAAAATGAGGTCACAGATTTGGTTTATATAAACCAAGAATAAGCTAGGACCTACAATGCTTCCCTGCGGCACTCCGAATGTGACTGTTTCATCGTTGCTGAAGCTATTATCAATCTTAACTCGTTGTTTTCTGCAGGAGAGATAGCTCGAGAAAAGTCTAAGTGCGCAATCACGAATACCCAAGTGCTCTAATCTCGACAAAAGAATGGGGATGGAGACCGTGTCAAAGGCTTTGGATAGGTCCAAAAAGATTCCTATACATTTGCAACCATTATCCAAACTATTGACCACGTGCTCCGTAAGTCTAGACACGGCCCCCTCCGTTGATTTCCCAGCAATAAAGCCGAACTGATTGTGAGACAAAAGATCATATTTTTGTAAGAAGTTGGTAAGCCTAGTATTAATTAAACGCTCTAATATCTTGGATAGTGTTGGTAGGACGGAGATTGGACGGTAGTTATTTGGTTTTGTTTTTTCTCCAGATTTGTGAATTGGATGAATAATAGCAATTTTAAAATAGTGTGGGAAAGTGCCAGTTTGAAAACTGAGATTGGAAATGTACGTAATGGGTTTAACGAGTATATTGCTAGCCATTTTTAGAATTTTACTTGATATTTTATCCCATCCTACCGAACAGTCGTCTCGCAGACCAAGCAATATTGAGTGAACTTCCATTTCGCTGGCATCCATGAGTACAAAAGTGTTTGATGGTGATTTATTACTTATTTGTGTGGATTTATAAATTTTTCCACTCGATCGGTTCATTATTATATTGTCAGCGAGGGATTTACCGATGTTTGCAAAAAAGTTGTTAACGTTATCAATAGATTCCTGTGGATTCGATTGCGAAACGAGTTCCAGATTAGACTTTTTTTGACTATTAATATTCGCAATCTCCTTTAGAACTTGCCAGGTTTTTTTAGAATTACCCACTGCCTTTTCTAGTAGAGCACGCTCATACGCCCGTTTGGTCTTCTTTAGGAGCGAGTTACAGAAGTTACGATATCGCACATATATCACCCTAGCCGTTTCGTCAGCTGGATTTTTTCTAAATTTCAGATGCAGCTTATCCCTGTGTCTCATACAACGTAAGAGACCAGGGGTAATCCAAGGTTTTATTATGTGTTTACGCCTAGGAACAGCTTTTTCACTAGTGTTAGCACGTATTAATTTCATTAAATTGTCGACAAAAAATACCGTATAATGTACCGTATTTCCAATCATCCAGTATAAATATTTATTAGCAAAACATGTCAGTAAAAATAAAATGACTATCTCGCTTTATACAACCAAATCGCAACCCGTGAACACGCAAAAACACTTTCCCGCGTGAAACCAAACTTTTTCACTTCCCGGAACACGCACCCAGAGTTGCCCAAACTTTTTAATTCGTAGCTAATCTACAAACATAAATCTGGAGTTAGCGTCTTTAATAAATAGAGAGGACAGCTGTACTTTTTTGATTAATTCGAGTTGTTCAAAAGTTTGAGCGAGCGTAAGTGAAAAATTTTAAATTTTCGCTCCGTTTGCTGGATGATAGATGCCTTTTAGAGATTAGTTTTTAGATTAATTTTGGTTTTTTAGGGTTATAAGTACACAGTATTGTTTTTAATCGACTTCTATGAAAGAGGTTCATAACAAACTTAAAATTAAAAGATTGTTTGATTTAATATTCGTTGTAAGATATTAATTGTTGTAAAAAATTCTTATACTTTATCCTAATGAGGTTAACAACACGCAAGACAATATTTTTTCAAATTTCTCGACATTTCAAGAACCATCCACATACGTATGTGCTCAATGGCTAACATTATCAAAAATAAAAAAGCAATTATAACAGGTTTCTTTGTAACTTACTTAAAAAAGGAGGTTATTAATTGGATACGTATTTATGTAATATTAATGAATATTCACATAATATGATAATAATTAGGGCTTCCAAATAAATATACAAAATTTTAATGGTGTATGTATGTGTATTCAACTTAGGGAACCGCGTAAGTTTCATCGAAATCGGTTCAGTAGTTTAAAGAAATGGACAAAATGTTATATGGAGTTGGTTATTATGTAACTTTTTTTTTCTTTTTCTTTTTTAACGCTTACACACTCATACCCCCGCACTAGGATTCCCTGTGTCGCAGGTGGCATGGACATACACAGATACACATCACAAACATCCAAGACCCGAGAACAAACTTTATGTTTACACAAAATCTGCCCCGGCCGGGAATCGAACCCGGGACCCCTCGCCTTGCAGGCAGGGTTACTACCAACTTAGCTACGGAGCCGTTTTGTTACATCGACTTCTTCTTCACTTCGTATGTTATTTATTTCTCAGCCGAGGTTTTAAATTGTTTATCGAAACACTTAAAGCAAAATCGTTATATCTCATTCAGCTTAACATGTCGTGTATTTCATAAAAGTAAATTCGTTACTCCTCGCCTCCGTCGTTAGCGTAACGACGCGAAAATGCGTGTGACGTCATACATACTGTAAAGTCAGTACTTAATCTCCAAAAAGGCATAAAATGCTTGTGGTATGTAAATAATTTGGTTTGGAGAGGAAAGTAAAAACGAGTTATACGTGACGTGCGCAATGCACGGCTTGCTACATCTCCTTCTCTTTGCTGCCCTTCTCCCATTATGAATGGGGTCGTTGCAGTACGTGTCTTTACAGACATACAATAATACAGACAGCCATGTGGGTCCAATGTGGCTTGGTGGAATATCACATATCCTTGAATTTTTTTTATTCTTTAAAATGTGTTTTGATACATCTAGATCTATGTTATATTGCTATACATCTGTGTCGTTAAAATTTTGAGTGTCATGGCAATTCACATAGGCAAGTATAAAATTTGTTAGTTAGTTAAAAGTAATAACAATTACTTTAGGCTCTAGTTGCACGTTTCACTTGTACTTTTCTATCGAGAAGAAGGTAAAGTATATAAGGTATTACCTATTGCATACTAGTGGTAGGGCACTGTTAGTGCTCACCTGGATACCTCAAGTTTACATTGGTCGCCTGGCATCTGTATGTGTGTCTGTACTTGAGAGCCAGTCTTGATCTAGGTTGAGAGTGCTCGCCATTTTCGAACGTATTACTTAAGATCAGGTGAAATAGTGACAACAGACAACTGTATTGGGTAATATAGTTTTATTTGAAAATTACAAATGTAACAAGCTTAGTCACTGCTCAGATACAGTATGGAGACGAGGACATCATCGTTTTCCTCATTTGGAGTTTTTACGAAGATATTAGAGGGTGACATAGTTTTATGTCCTACATATATGTATGTATGGATATATTAAAAGTTAGCCGGAAGTGGTTTGTGGTGTTGTATGAAAATATAGAGAAATATAGGTATAGGGGAAACCATACGCCAAGGGTTTTACATGATGCTTTTTTTATTTATAGTTTACCGAATAGACAAAGTACTGTAAATATGATACTACTAGCTTCTACCCGATCTAATTAACTTTTATAACGTGTAGTAAGTTCTATTCCGGTAACGGGAGAAGTATTTGTACATTAAAAAAGTAAACTTGTATTTAAAACAGCGGAAACCGACTTCAATGACAAACTACTGAACTTATTTTGATGAAATTTATATGGGACCAATTTAAAAGAATATCCTTTTGAATAAAGATATAATTATTAAAATCGGTTTATAAATGACGAAGTTCTGAGGTAACAATCATAAAAATACAACCAAATTGAAAACCTCCTCCTTTTTTGAAGTCGGTTTATAAAACACAAGTTTCCATTCCATGCTGGAATTTTCCGAGGGCTCCGTGGCTAAGTTGGTAGTTAAGTAAACCTGCCTATATACAAAAAGGGGTTTTGCAAAGCAAAAAGGGGTTCTACTACCAGCCTGAGCAAATTTTTTTGTGGTGAAAATAAAAGTTTGCTCTCGGGTCTAGTGTGAATTTGTGTTGTGTATCTTCGTGTGTATGTCCATGGCACAGGGAATCCTAGTGCAGGAATATGTAAGCGTTTTAAATGATTACGTATATTTTGTGGTATCATTAACAGTTATATAACACAAATTACCTTTATCAAATAATAATGAATACAAATATTACCTACGCATTTTTCTAATTTATTCATGCGCACGACATAATTGACTTTGGTGAAACTCAGCCTTGGTCCAATAAAAGTTCGTTAAATGTTTTAAAATTACAACATAGCATTTTTGCTCGGTGCCTCCGCGTCCCAAAGGTTATAAAGACCTAAAAAGGTCGTCCTATTACACTGCGCACCGTACTAGACACTCCAAGTACGTGTCCCATCCCTACAAAGATTACACAAGTATTATGAATGCATAAAACTGTGTGCCGACCAATTAGGACTGAGTGGACAAACAAACAGACAAATAAACAGACAAAAATGTAAATATGCGCGACAAAATTACCAGACCTTAGGCGCTTAATGAGAGGCGTTTTTTGTCCGTGGAATTTTTGCGAATGCCCCACTGGGTTTTTCGTGACACACGAATGGTTAGAACTGTGAAACAGCTGAGAATTTTACTAAGATATAAAAAATCTGTCTCTAAGAACAAATAGTGGTGCAAAGTTGATGTTCTTTGAATTTTGAATTCTTTGTGCAATCTTCAAAAGATACGTAATTGTAACTACGTATCTGTTGTGCCAAAACAATAAAAAAGAAAAATGTCAAATTAGTAAACATTTATTTTATTATAGTTTGTATTTTAACATCTGTGATTTTAACCAACACTAGGGGCTTGTAAGGCAAAAAATGTCGTCAATTTCGAGGCTAGCTGTGTAGTTAGTAGTCATCTGGTCTAGATAACTAGAAGACGCGGGTTAGATTCCCGTTAGCAGTGAAATTTTTGAGATGTATATATTTACGTAAAAAATAACTGAAAATTTTAAAAATTACAAAAAAAACCGAAGAGAAAAAAAAAATATTTTAGACGTTGCTTGCACCTAAAGCTATGTTCGAAGAGTGCCTGCCTCTGAGAGCGAAAGAGGAGGATTTAAATATAGAAAATAGTGCTGCTCAAGCCTTTGTGTTTAAAAGTTCTCAGTGGCACTGCAATTATTGTTATGGGTTATACTTACCAACAGGCAAACGACCAGCTCGTCTCGTTACCAAGCGCATAAAAAATATAGAAAATAATTACTAATAGCGTTAGTTATCAATTATTTATTTGTCCTAAAATTGGCTAACTTTGACCACTGTGTGTCTCAAACTCAAGTTTCCTTCAAACATTTCATCCCGTTTTTATTTTTCCTTTTCCCGTATTGTGAAGGTAAAGTGTGTATCCGTGTTACCTCTCCGGATCGCCGGCGAAGAATAAAATGTTTTAAACATGATAAAAAAATAACCGTTTAAGACACGTTATTTTCAGTTCAAACACGCTTTATATTATACTAGCTTCGCCCCACAGTTTCACCCACGTTCTCACAGGAACCGTGCATTTTGTGGGATACAAAGTAGCTTATTTTACTCTCCGGTCTATAACTATATCTATATCAAAAATCACGTCAATCCGTTGCTGCGTCAAAGAAGGACAAACCAACAAACGTACAAACACACTTTTGTATTTATTATAGTACGGGCACAGACCATTAAACCTATAGACTCCGCTTAGCCGGGCACCCCTGCTCGTCAAGGATAAGCATTGTCACTGCTTAACGCCGCCCAGCCGACCCAATCACAACACACCGTCTACACTCGTCTGACTTTTTTATTGCGCATACGCGATTTTTAATTTAATTGTTGTTTGAATCTCTCACTTGTTAAGCGCCTGCTTAGCATTAGGAATTTCAAAATCGGTGTCATATCATAGGTACTGCCTAATATTAGTGCTACGCAGTCTGTATTCCTAAGTGCCTCCTAGAGACAGAAGTGTCGACTTAGGCACTGTTAAACTTTAGTGCAGATGGGCATTAGTCCTTCATTAGTAAGTATAATATGTAAATAAATACAATCAAATGTACAAAGAAAATTAATCACACCAATGTTATAGTTTAGGGGTTAAAATAAAATGGAAAGAAATTACAAGTCTGCTTCTTCTAGAACGTTTTATAGGATTCGAATCACAGACATACAGATAAGCGGCCGACATGACTATCTCTCAGCCATCATCATCGTGATACACTGACTGAGGATGGAAAACAGCAAACCCAGAAAAGAACGTTCTGTGCCGTCTAATTTACTCCAAATGTATCCCAACAAACCAGCAAACTCACATAAAAAGCATTCATTCATTCCTGTTAGTGGGAGGACTAACTCTTCTGCGAGTGTCCGTCTGGGTTGTTACCACCGCTTTGCTCGTGAAGTCTGCCGCCAAGCAGTAGTGTGCAAGCATTACTGTGTTCCGGTTTGATGAGCAGAGTATCCAGTGAAATTACTGGGCTTATGAGACTTAATACCTAATGTCTCAGGGTAACGAGCGCATTGCAGTGCCGCGCAGGCCTTTGTGTTTCAAAGTTCTGGGTGGCACTGCAATCGTTATGGACCGGCGTTATGCTTACCATCAGGCAAATGACCAGCTCGTCTCGTTACCAAATAACATAAAAAAAAATAAAAAAAAAATCAACAAACTATGAAAAATTCCAGAACGCTGGAGCTTGTAGAAAACAAGAGCATCTCATAACCGTCCAAGATGAAGCCGTTACACAACCAAGATTTCCGATATCCCGCAAAACGTCCGCCAAAAAGTATTATTACACGCAACATTAACATCTTTACCGCTACATAAATTTTCAGATAATTCGCGGAGTTGATACATATATAAACAGTATGGGTAATTCCCGCCGCGTGTCGCGGGTAAGAATAGTACCACCCCATCTCCTCGTGAGTGCCGTAAGAGCCAGCTAAGGGAATATCTAGGGGCTGGGCAGCAGCATTCTCTTCGGTAAACATCATAATCTACTGCGAGCACCAAGACGCTTTAAAAGTTTGGTGTATTATGCCAAAACCCTCCCTTCAGAAAGAATGTCAAAAATGGATACTTGACAGCTCTTATCCTCAGTTAAGACCTAACAAACATCTTCCATCCCTTTCCTGTGTTCGTTATTGGAAATGTAGAGTAAAACTAAAATTAGATTAAAGTTTGTTACGTCAAAGTTGACACAAATGTTAATACAGACCGTCCTTACTGTCTCTATATGCGAAACTGCCGGTTGCTTTGGCACTCGTCGAGGATTACGGTCGAAGTTTTTTTTAATGATTTACCGGTCGATATGCCTCGCTAGTGATGGGAACTTCCGGTGTTGCAAAAACAGGAAGCTAGTTATATTTTACGTAGTCATTAAGGTAGTAAATTAGTACAGAGAATTGTAAGAGATAAGGAAGGTAGTCTAAATATATCGTGGTAAAGTGTATTTCAAGAAGCTTAGTTCAAATTTTATGTTTTGGGGCCAGTTTTGGCTTTGTTTGGGGTGTGCTAAGGTTCTTGCGTTCCGCATTGAAGAGCAATGTAGTCAGTGCAATAAATAAGTAATGCTGAACATATTTGGGTCTATGCCAAGACCGATTTGATTACCCATGTCTATTCACGAACGGACTATCATAATTTTTAAGAGCACACATATTAGTCAGGTTGTGAAAGCACTGCAGAAGTTAGGTCGAGTTACAAACCAAAAAATATACTTTATCATTTACAATGATGATTACTAGATGTGGGCCCCGGTTTTCCTCACATAGAGTTTTCCACGAAAACTGTATATTTTGCTGGGAAAAGCCCTTGTCACTCTACTCTCCCTTTAAAATATCTTTATCTCAAAAGTCACGTCGATCCGTTGCTCCGTTCCTACGTAAAAAATACAAACTAACACACACTTTTAATTAAACACGCATTTAATGATTTAATGATTTTTGATTGAAGAAAGTTATTTTTTTATTATTAGTATTACATATAAAAAGACACTAATATTATGATTAATATTATTAAAATTCACCTATCACAAACTTAAACAACAAGGAAAACGTTACAGATAAAAAAACAGCATTAAGGTCACCTTCTGCAGGTAGGGTGCCCAAAAAGCTGGCGACATTACCTCGCTGAATAGCTAGACAAACACGTTGTTAGGTAAGCCGCCAGCTCGTTGATCACCTGCCACTTCTACAACGCGTCGGGACAACGCCTTAAAAAAAGACTCGCGTCTGGTCCCCAGGGACTCGTTGTCTCGACCCCAAAAGAAAGAAATAAAGAAGAATTGATAAATAAAATTAGTTTTATTAGAGTCACATCTAATTTTAAGTGATGCTGTAAAAAGAAAATAGGTGTATAAATAATAGCTAAGAAAATACTGGACTCATAATATTAAAGTTTAACAATACCACTGCGAAGGCTTCCACGGAATATTTCTGCAGCGGAGGCTGTATTTCGGTTTTATGAAGCCGTAACATAAAACAAAAACTTCCAGATTATTAAAAATATTTTAAAGTTTGTGTTATTCTTAGGTGTTTTATAGCACGGCGTTCGTTATATTCGTTCTTTTTTTGAAATAATTCTTGACTTTTAGTGATTTTATGAAATATATTTTATAGTGTTAACCGACACTAGCGGATTTTAGTGATTTATCTGAAAAACTACTTGAGGATTAAGTTCTAACTACCAATCTATAATTTAGGTCAATTATTTTAAATAAGATAATATAATGTTGGTAATGTATTTGTAATATGTATGTGTATATGTATTTATATGTAATGTGGGTAATAGGATATTTAAAAAGGACTTCCGCAAAGTAATGCTTGACTCCATCAAATATCTTAAACAATTTTAAAAGGAATGTTAAATTGTTTAAAAATGAAATGAGCGCCATTCTAAACATTTAACAAAATGTAATGACAATTTTTAATTACATTTTCACACATGTCAACACATGTCTACCCAGAACTCGAGCAAAATCGTATGCACACAAGTTTTTTTATTAGAAAAGTTTGTCCGTCTGACGCGTTCATTACAAGTTGCAGGGTTGTTACGAGTTCATAACATGAGCTAATTTAGAATTTTACCAGTAAATAAGCTTTGATATGAGACTGTTCTAATGCAGGTTCTAGTTAAAACTTCTTAATTGTATTTTTAGATGACATTAACTTTTGCATTTGGAAAAACAAATGGATACTTGGCTATAAGAAATAGCGTAATCGTAGTGCTACGCTTGTGATGTCGTAGCAGCGTAGCGCTGGTTTAAGGTTCTACGACGTAGACATCGTGGACTTTTGCTTCCGTAAGTCGAAATTGTTTACAATTTTGACAACATTAGAGAGTATAGTAATAATAATTTTTATATGGGGCGGAATGGGGTGAGACACTGCTTATTTATCCCGCTAGGTGGCGCATTATCGCTGTTGTTGTTTTTCTGTCAAACTTCATTATAAAATTTTAGTAAGTAAACAAAAAGTTGTCTCTGCAATAAAGTATACCTCAAGTATATTTCAGCGTAAAAATAAAAGTAAACACTTCCCTTCTCACGAGAAAACACGAAGGCTATGGATCAAACCATTGCGCATAAAAAATATTGGAAACCAAATTCTTCTTCTAGGTTATGTAGTGACCATTTCAAATTTAATTATTTTTAAGACGCGTGCATGTTTACTAGTTAGTTTAATTCATTATACCCAAAATAAACATCAATGACAAGCACCAGCGATGGTGGCGCCATCTGAGATTAGCTTTGCCTGTGCCCCCGGAGTCTCATTTCATAAGCTGGTTTAAAGTCAAAAAACATTAATTATAACATCCCAGGATTTTTACTCATAGCATACTATAGTCCATCTCATGACTACCTCCCAACTCATAATTTTATATAATTTTAATTAAAAAGGGGCTCTTCATTTTGACTACGGCTCCATTAACGCCTATCAAAGGTCCGGGAAAAGACCCGAAAACAAATTTAAATAAATATAATATTATATTATGGAAGTAGTCTATGCTTACATTCGTCTCTGAACCTTGGCGTGTAAGTACACGCCAAGGTTCAGATTAGTAATTTTTTTCCATAGCCTTGACTGAAATACAGATATTAAAATGATACTGTTAAGAGCTTCGTTTTCCAAATCGGATGTCTAATTAAGGATTTTATTTCAAATATTCATTTTCGGACCTTGTATTCAAAACTGTAACTAAATTATGATAATTATTACTATGTGTGCTTGCTTAGGTCGTACAATTTTCAATTATACTAAAGATAATATTTATCCTGTACCACTAAGATGAATATAATATTTGAAATTAAATTCCATAAAGTTTAAAACACACGTAAGTAATCCCCAGATTAAAACTTGTCAAAACAGCTTTAGAGGCTTCAGTAGCAAACTAACACAAAACTAGTAGATAATTCATGCGAAATTTGATGATTTAGAAAGTGTGATAATTAAGATTGTATTTTTATTCCCAGTAAAAAAATCCTCGTAGACCAACCAGTGGGTCACAGCTGTGGGCCCATGGGGAAACCGCCTATATTATTAATCCTTTACTATTTTATTTGCCGCACCCTGACAGGGTTTATGTAACTGCATGACACTGTGAATATATACATAATTACCAAAAATATAAATAAGAGAGCATCGAAAATTTATTTAAGTAAAAGTTACATAAACACTACTGCTCTAGTCAGTGTCACTCATATTTGGTACTAACGAGACGAGCTCGTCGTTTGCCTGATGGTAAGCATAACGCCGGCCCATAACAATTGCAGTGCCACCCAGAACTTTGAAACACAAAGGCCTGCGCGGCACTGCAGTGCGCTCGTTACCCTGAGACATTAGGTATTAAGTCTCATAAGCCCAGTAATTTCACTGGATACTCTGCTCATCAAACCGGAACACAGTAATGCTTGCACACTACTGCTTGGCGGCAGACTTCAGGAGCTATGTGTGGATGTGAAGATTCGAATGATACCTCATACATCCAACTCTGTTCAGGTTTTTAAAAGGTATGGTGGAATAAAGAAAATCACATACATGAACCCTAAAAAATTACGCTCCTTTTTTGTGCAGTCATGTAACAAGCGGGAAACGACTTCTATGGAAATATTGTGATGTATGAAATTTCATCCCCCATTTTTCTGCATTTCGCAAAGTAATTGGATTGTGACAGTAGTTCACTTTCCTTTTGTGACGTTTCTTATTTGCGACAGCTCTACCAAAACAGAAACTTAGTGGGACCTCAAAACGAATTCAACTTTGACAATTTCAAATAATTAATACTGATGAGATGACGAGACGGCTCGTAATTCGGTTTGCTAAATTAAAAGGCCAGACGCAAAGTGAGACAAATTTGTCTTAAGGCTGATTGTTTGATAATGGATGTAAAGTAGATTATTTTATTTACAGAAGTTTCTAAAGTTTAGCTTATTTCATTTTTAAGTTGTAATATATTTTAAAATGTTAACCCACACTAGCGGGATATTCACGTAAATATATAGAAAAAAACTTCGCTGCCAGCGGGATTCAGTCCCGTGTCTTCTGGTCATCCAGACCAGACGCTTTAATCATCAAAGTTATGTGAGCGAACAAGCCGTATGGAATGCATACCAATTACTAGCAATTTTTATTTATCGTCATCATACGCCTGTCACTCTCCCACTGCTGGGACGCAGGCCTTCTTTCAGAGAGACAAAGTGTGGTCTATGAGCCCACATACACGAGCACTCCAATCCACAACATTCCAATCCAACGTTCCAAAAACCGCCCGTGTGTGGGGAATCTCAGATGGATTACGTGGAGTGATAAAAATATTAGAAATCCAAACGTTCCAAATCCAACGTTCCAACTCATTGTTAGTGTCCGATACGACGATCCATTTCGCGCTCAGTTGGCAGTACTCGAGACGACGAATGACCGAAAAATGGAGTAATGGCGCGTTCGGAATGGAGTGCCCGTATGTGTTCTCGGAATTCGACCATCGATCCACTCAAACCACGACGCACGGAGCGATGGATTTGGAACGCTCGTCTATGGTGACCTTATAATCTGGCTGGCTCTGTGCAGCTTGATGGACATGTCCTAGTATTTTGTGGTTCTTGAATATGCGCGTTTCCCCACAACGTTTTCTTTCACCGGTTTAAAGAGAGTGTGGTAAATTTACGTCTGGTAGACTTAATATAAGTCATTGGTGCGGGTCCGAGCCGGGATTTGAGATCTGGATGCGTCGGATTGTAAGTCACGACATTGGAAGTAACACTATTTTGAATAATTTTGAGTATTTGAGACAGCTTCGTCTCAGTATGCGGAGTGCCTTAAAACAAATTGGTTTTGCCAAATTGAAACAGTTGTAAGGATGACATTTTAAATTGTTTTCTTAAACGAGTAATGCAATTATTGTGGGCGTACCTTTGTTTCAATTAAAACATTATCTTTGAGAGGAAAGTTTATATTATGAATTTCATTGCTCTTTCTAGATTTGATTATGCACCGTAGTGAGTATTTAATTTTGCGTGGTTAAATTTGTTCTTTCAAAAATACTTAACTTAACAGTCAAATTAATTCACTTTGTGCGGTGAGCACAATGTTTGTTCTTGGGTCCTGAATGTATGTGTTGGATCTTTGTGGGTCCATGCTAACTTCAATACATAGATTTCTAGTGAAATAAAAGCTTGTATGTTTTAATATCCTATTAGCTTCTGCTCGCGTTTTTCACCCGCGTTCCCAGAGGAACCGTGCATATTTGAGGGATAAAAAGTAACCTACGTTTTCCGGTCTATAAACTATAGGCCAAAAATCAGGTTGATCCGTTGCTTCGTTGCTGTATGAAAGAAAGACAAACCGACAAACGTTCAAACAGACCTTTGCCTTTTTTAATAATATTATATTATAGTAAGAAGTAGGACTAGCTGTGGCCCCAAGTTTCACCCGCGTTTCCAAAGGAACTGTGCATTTTGCCGAGATAAAAAGCCTATAGTGCTCTTTGGTCCATAAACTATATCTACGCCAAAAATCACGTCGATCCGTTGCTCGTTTTATTTTTGCTTTTTTTACAATATGTTTGACTCTTTGATTAAGTTTAAACTTTTTTGTTTTGATTTAAATATGTTCTTGTTTTCAAAAACGGCAACGCTTGCATAAGTGGAAAAAGTGATTCTACTATTAAAAAAAATATGGAGATCTTATGATGGATTTTTTACATGTGTTTGTGATAGAAATAGTTTTCCATTTTATTTTCTGTGAACAAATGTTACATAATATTATCTCCATCTGTTACACTTTATCCCAATATCTTGACTGGGAACGGGTCAAATATGCACTGTCAAAGGCTTGCGTACTTCAACGAAAAGCCTCTTGTTCTGCGGAAAGTCTCTTGCAGCTTGAACTCTGAATCAGAATCTAGGAATTGAAATGAATGTTCAAAGCTTACAGTAACTACAATGCTAATACATTTTTTATAGTTAAGCTCAGTACGCAAAAAGGAAGTATGCAAGAGAATGCATATATTTTTGTTTGTGGTTGGAGATATGATAGCTGAAAGTCAGTTGAAACGGTTTTTCCAAGGTCATCAGTTCAAATCCCGTTCCAAATCCGTGTTATCCCATTCCAAAAACGAACTGAGCCTTTAGACATTTTACTATGACACTAATAAGGTCAATTTACGATCAAAACAAGTTGATATAACTTCTTAAACGACAATAAAACTTGTCTGTAACTTACAAGAGTCTAAATCTTCATACTCACTAAATAACGCTCAACCTTTTTAAAACTAAGGTAATAAAAAAGAAATATTTTCTGGAAGTTGGCCTATAAAGCGAGTGTAATTGGATGACAATTTATGTAGCTTGCAACCGTTGGATAGGGATGAGGTGCGGTTTGGTCGGATAGTTGGATGTTTGGCCGAATAATCCGTCTAAAATTTAGTTAAAAACATGTTGTCGTACAACGATACGACTTTTGAAGGTTTATAATTCAATTAATTTTACAATGTGATAACTCAATATCATATTATTTCTAGTAAAGTACTTATAGATATATTCCCGTTTTCTATATTTTTAATAGATATTGTAGCCAAGCATCTGGCACTTTAAGAACAATCAATAAATGACTCTCGATTTGTCTCTATCAAAAAGTTCAAAATCCGCTTAATTGTCTATAGTGACTTATTAATTACGCAAAGGCTTAGGCTGCAGTTTCACCTGCGTGGAGAGACCACTTACGTTACTTTTAGGCCCTTAAACTATATTATCAATGCCAAAAATCACGTCGATCCGTTGTTGCGTGAAAGAACAAGAAACCAACAAACAAACTTCCACATTTTTACGTACAGATTTTGATACTGCGAATAGGAAATAAGTGTCACTGAGTAGTACTCAGTGAGTATTATTATAATGGTACTTAAATATAGATCATAATACGATTGTCACACAATTGTAGTGGGAGAAGAAAGTTGCACGGGTGACGTCATAGCGTAAGGAAGGTAGGAAACGGCAAGGCATGCGAAAAAGTTACTTATTACGCAGTAGTTATTATACATAGTGTTGTTAGTTTTGTTAGTGGGAGGACTAACTCTTCTGCGAGTGTCCGTCTGGGTTAGTACCACCGCTTTGCTCGTGAAGTCTGCCGCCAAGCAGTAGTGTGTAAGCATTACTGTGTTCCGGTTTGATGAGCAAAGTAGCCAGTGAAATTACTGGGCTTATGAGACTTAATACCTAATGTCTCAGGGTAACGAGCGCACTGCAGAGCCGCGCAGGCCTTTGTGTTTCAAAGTTCTGAGTGGCACTGCAATTGTTATGGGCCGGCGTTATGCTTACCATCAGGCAAACGACCAGTTACCAATCGTCTCGTTACCAATAAAAAAAAAACATTATTTGTTCTATTATGTGAAGTTGTTTTACTATGGCATGTTTGATATTAAGAGTGCTAGTAATTAATTATAAAAGGGATTGCGTTTGAGCTCTATCTCACGTATGTGATCGATGAACACCGTCACAATCTTGTCTAGAATATACTTGTTCTTACTATTATCTAAACGTATTCATCAAAATAACCGAAAATAACTACATAAAACATAAACTGGGAAACAGTTTAGGTGTTCACAATCCAACTTGTATTTTTGTACTGTTTAGTATCCGGTCAAATCAAGCAAGTTTAGTGTCCGGATAAGTTGGATGTATGACATCACTGATTGAGAGCTCCAAGCTTGGACTTTTTGCTTTTTAGTTCGAGTACGGCACAAGATTTATAGGGATCATGTTGTTTTGAAAGTTACGCGGTTATTGGAGCGAAATTGTTTGAAGAATTACTAAAAATGGAGTTGAAAAGGTAATTTGAAGTTGACACCGTGTTTATTTTACCCCCGGGGGTGACTTCCGGGGTTTTATGTGACTTGATTATGAATGTGTAAACATTGCGTGTCAAAGTTACGATAAGTGCTTTGTTTTTTGTTGGAGTTTTTGAGGTGACAATAACCACTTTAAACCGAAGCTAGGGTTTCGAATTTTGTCTGTTTTACTTTAGATTTATTGCAGCGATTTCTAACATGTATGTACTGATATGTCCTGACTGAGATATGATGTTGTACTCCAGCGATAAGGCGATGGAAATCGCAGTTTTCTGCTTTATGTCTTACTCGATTTCTCCGCAAATAGTCAACCGATTTTATAATACTTTTTTCGTGAGTATCAAGGATCCTTTAAAAAATGTTATGAAATAATACCATCTCTAACTGACAAGTGGGGGTTAAATTTTCGAAGTCGTTTCCTGCAGCGTTAAAATAATTATTATATAAGGTTACCAGCGGCTGAATCAGAGAGTCTCTGCAAAGGCACAAATGAGATTTAGTGATGTTTATTGACGGATTTTGTTAAGTATTCAAAATTTAATATTTTTTATAGACTACTACAGCAACGAAAGATTTCTTTCTATCTCTTCCAAGTCTTTTAACAAGATTACTATTAATAAAATGGCTGATTATTATTCTTCACTTTACTTTTCTGATATCAAACAAGAACTAAAAGCCTACTCATTTTATTATGTCTGATAAAAGTAGGCTTCCTTTGATGCCTAATTATGACTTTGATAAGATTACCCTATTAGATTCGGCTCGGGTACTTTCAGATGCTAATAAAATTCCTTTATAATCATAATAAGGCTTTTAGACTGTTTTAGATCCAATATCAGTATTATGTTTTGTTCTGCTTTATTAAATTATGCCTTACGATAGCGTACAACAATTTTAAGATGATATTAGTTACACATAATCAGAATTATGTTTATCACACAATATCATTTTTGAAAGGCCTTGTAGCTAGGCTGGTAATAACCATGCCTGCGAAGCGGGGGCCTCGAGTTCTATTCCCAGCCGCTGCAAATACAAAATTTGCAGCATAAACTTTTTATCGGGTCTAGGGTGTATTGGGTGTGTTTGTGTACTATATTGTGTGTGTCCACGTCACCTGTGACACGGGAAATCCTAGTTCAGGGGTATGAGTGTGTAGTGTAAAAAACCAACTTGACACCACTATAGTGTACTTAAACAAAAAACAATTTCTATGAGCATGTAGTGTTAGGTCCAAAAATGAGACAACTCGGTTTGAATAATCGACACGTGTGTATTTTCACTCGTAGTTCAATGAGGACTGCTGTCCTTCCCCGCGTCTTCCGCTTACGTAGCGCTGGGACGACTACGGTGTAGCACTGACTTCATGACGTCATAGCGTAGCACCCAGCACCATACCATGCTCTACCTTTATTCTTACAGTAGGTAATTAGGTAGGGTAATGAGAGTAAAACTAAACATGGCACAGAAACCGTCGAAATAACGGAGTATTCCCATTTATCAGTATACGGTGTTTAACCCAGATTAATGAGCTATTTATCTAATGCCGTAACAGTTAAGTACACAATTCTGAAATATACGTTAGGCTTTGTTTAGTATCCGTTCAAATTGGGATAGCTTTTGATTCAGTATGCTTTATATGAAACGGAATTATTCCGCGCCACACGTGAATCGAATTTGAAAAAAGCTCAGCTCTTTGCGTAGACGATGTCTAAGCAGCTGGTTTTCAGCATACCCCTCTGCTCAAACTCAGGTGTTAGTCGAGTGATATAAATAGTTAACAAGTAAGTAGGTAATTTCATTTCATTTCATAAGTTAACGAGCGCACTGCAGTGCCTCGCAGGCCTTTGCGTTTCAAAGTTCTGAGTGGCACTGCAATTGTTATGGGCCGGCGTTATGCTTACCATCAGACAAACGACCAAATCGTCCCGTTATTCAATATTGCAAATCTTACTAATATTATAAATGCGAAAGTGCGTTTGTTGGTTTGGCCTTCTTTCACGCAGTAACGGAGCAACGGATTGACGTGATTTTTGGCATAGATATAGTTAAAGGACCGGAGATTAACATAGGCTACTTTTTATCCCGGAAAATGCACGGTTACTGTGGGAACGCAGGTGAAAATCGCGGGCAGAAGCTAGTATTCAATATTGCGAAGCCGCGGGGGACAGCTAGTATATAAAAAAGATTTCTTATCATCGTTTCAAAATTCGGAAAATGTTGCAAGAAAATTAAAATGTACAAATCTGTGATTCGTAATCAACAAAAAACAGCATGCAATTTGAAGTTAAACGTATGAAGTGTACGGATATAAGGTTTTTTCGCTTTTACATCGTAAGCTACGTTGTTTAGTTGCGTAATCCTAATATTGTTGCTCGTCACTAGCGCCGTGTGTGCAAGCGTTAGTAGAATGGGGAGTGGACAGTGTAGACAAGCGTTATATATTGAAGCGATTATGGTTTAGTGGTTAGGTTGCTTAATCTCTAGGTCACGTCTTCAAGTCCTTTCGAAAAATTTCATTGAAGGAGAGGTGTTGTAAAATATAAAAAAATGCTATAAAAAAGCAGGGACCGACTTCAATAACAAACTACATGATTTTGATGAAATTTCCATGGAATCGCTCTGAAAGTATATCATTTGAAATAAAGCACTAAAGAAGGTAACAAACATAAATAAAAATTGATAAAAAAATACAGACGAATTGAGAACCTCCTCTTTTTTTTGGAAGTAGGTTAAATATTATGAAATATATTTTATAGTATTAACCGACACTTGTGGATGTTCCCTGGTTGGTTAAATAGTACATAAATTGACTGCTAAATGATTTAAGTCTTAAACCGAGCAGTGGCGGGTTTATTCGCTATCTAACACTGGAAAAAGTAAATTTTGGCGAAAGGTATCTGTGTTTATGCCACTTGTGATACAGGAAATCCTAGTGCTGGTATATTAGTGTACGCGTTTACGTTTACGTTTCTGTTATGTTAACAATACTTTTGTAATCTTATTTGCGTATAAAGAATAAAGGACTCCTTATTTTCTGTATTTTTCTATTTTTGAACAATGTAATTTTTTAACCAATTAACAAACAAAGGAAGATTAAATCAAGTAAACAAATTGTTATATTTATAATCACACCTAACTTTTTAAAGGGTCGTACGATTTCGATGGTTAGGGTATACTTCTGTCTATTACCAACCGATTAACTACGCTGTTCACCTATTTGAACGGGTAGTTGGTTCCATTTAGATTTTAAAAAGGAAACGTCAATAAATTTTTTTTTAAGTTTGAAATCGCTCTCTTGTACACTGTGCACTGAGCGTTAAGCTTAAGCCGCTGGCTACACAGGAACAACCGGTAATTTTGTTGCAAGAAAAATGCTTCATAATCCGCACTCGTGAGAAACACCCAGCTTACAGGACTGGGGAATACAAAAACTTGTAACGGAATATGCTAGAATTTCTTAAGTTGGAGCGAAAAATTCAAATTAGCAGCTGTATTTTATAAAATTTAATAGAATTTCTTTTTCACTATTGCACAAAAGGTATAGAAATTGAATTTGTTTGGAAATGAACGCGATAATTATGTATAACGAGGGCAGGCTTTCAACTTTCAAATGTGGTTGCACACCAATTACTATAATAACTATGCTATGGTTAACTATGGTGTAGAATCACGACTTTCAGCCCTCCAACACTACAACACGCGCACACAACCGCTCCGCTCGGCGATCGGAATAAGACTGACTCATTTGACACGACTCGTTCAGAGATCGAGTCGACCACCGGATAAAATCAATACCCTACATAATATGGTGTGGTGGTAACATTATTATTACTCAGTAGTGGAAATGACGTCGACTACCAACCGTCGACCCGTCAATGGAAGGTTTTAATCCCACGCTAAAGCATAATCTTAAGCTTTCAGTGAAGAAACACATCGTTATACAACCATAGCGTTTTCTAGCGCTCATCTGGTAAGCTACCATCCTCAAATTGGAAATCTGTCGCAAAGCACCTATCAGTGTTCAGGCAGCCGCACTTGAGAGCCAGAGCTAATTTAGGTTTAACATACTGACCACCTTAAACCATCGTCGCTAAGATCAGGCGAGATAGCGGTCAAACGCTAAACTGTCAAGGAAAAAAAACATGATATTTGATGGAATCAGGCGTTACTTTGCGGAAATCCATTTTAAATAAGATTATATAAAGTGAGTAATTTATAGTTTCAATTCCGCGATAAAAAATGTCTAATGGCCTAAGTTCGATCTATACTGAATGATGGGTTTGCCAACCCTTACTGGTTATACCCAGTTTCTGATGGCTTTGCCAACCCTTACTGGTTATTCCCAGTTACTGATGGCTTTGCCAACCCTTACTGGTTATTCCCAGTTACTGATGGCTTTGCCAACCCTTACTGGTTATTGCCAGTTACCGATGGCTTTGCCAACCCTTATTGGTTATTCCCAATTACTGATTGCTTTGCCAACCCTTACTAGTTATTGCCAGTTACTGATGGCTTTGCTAACCCTTACTGGTTATTGTACAATAGCAAAAGTATAACCAGTAAGCGTTGGCAAAGCCATCATTCAGTATAGATCGAACTTAGGCCATTAGACATTCTTTATCGTGGAATTGAAACTATAAATTACTCACTTTATATAATCTTATTTAAAAAAAACATGTTTCAGTTATTAGTTTTGATCTTAACTTTTTTGTCCACAGAACATGCGTCAGCTATAGTCGGCAACACGGCTCGCCTGAGATGCAGGATAGATGGCGCGTCTTGCGGCGAGATGCACAGCATCAAGTGGTACAAGGCAGATTTGAGGGTGTACGTGTACTCTGCGCCCCGGCATGGGATGCATGCTGTCAACAGGCCGGAGGGCGAGATGTTGGACAGGTCAGTAATAAGTAATAATAACATTATGAACTACTTATGAACTACACCGAAATTCGCCGGACACGTCGCTCTGATATACTTACCTTCAAGTTATAAATCCTCCTTATCCCCTCACGTATCTCACAGTAAATTTCATCAAAGCCTTTAATTATACATTCGCTGTTCTCGCTATCCAATTACATCCGGATACCGGAATGGATACCGGTACCGGTATAAATGCGGTACCGTACAAATTGTTGCCAAGAGACCGGCACTGTCCGTGTACCGGCGAGATTAATTGTAGTGAACGGTCGAGTCCGTATAAAAGCGGTATGGATTATATTGACCGCTTTAATTCACCTCTGTTTTGTGTTGAATGTGAGTGAACTTAATATGTATTCCGGGTGTAAATGATTGTAGCTTTAAAATATATTTTACACTAGTAATGAGACGAGCTCGTTTTCGACGGATCATTTGCATGATCATAACGCCAGTCTACCTATAACAATTGCAGTACCATCCAGGACTTTGAAGCAAAAAGCCTGTATGGAACTGCAGTGCGCTCGTTACGTTGATATATTAGGTAGGTATTAAGTTTCATAAGCCTAGTAATTTCACTAACTAGTTTGCTTATCAAACCGGTACACAGTAATGCTTGCACATTACTGCTTGGCGGTAGATTCCACGAGCAAACTCACCCAGATGCATACTCGCATAAGAGTTGATCCTACCACGTGGTGAATTAGTCCTACCAATAATTAGTATCTCGTTTTGCTAGAGTTGCCCTACTGTTTATATGATTCTTTATGTGCACTGTGTCGTTGCGATTAGCTCATGTGTAAGAGATAGTGTTAGTTTTATGGGTTCCATTTTTAGAATGGATTTCGATTAAGGCTTTCGCAGTAGTAGATGAACGTTACGGATAAACGTTCGCAGTCAGCGATAAAAATGAGTATAGCGGACTGAACTGTTGTGTTTCTGTTTCAAACTAAAATGTTACTTATTTGGAATGCATGTTGACGTCAACTTAGCTGAAACTCTCACGTATGAAACGTTGTAGATATTCATATACTACCTGTGATTTCATCCGCGTGGAGTTTCCCATACGAACCAAGCTTGATTCAGGCATGAAAAGTAACCTATGCAGCTCTCCGGCACATAAACTATTTATATGCAAACTCTATTGCTCCGTTGCTGCGTGAAAGGACAAACCAATATACACACTTTCACGTTTATAATAATAGATTGCGTCGATTTGCGTAGATGCAAATGCAATCCTATTGCATAAAAATCATCTCGCAAAACAACATAAATATAAAAAAACGTGATAAAAATGTACAAATCTAAAGAAAATAAATCTGAACAGGAAATAGTCATGTCAATTCATGGAATAAATCAATGCTTTTTTATTTTAAGAAAATTTTCAATATTTTAATATTGAAATAATAATTATAATTTTTATAAATTCTTGACTTGTATATTTTTTAGTGAATGGGCTGTGTGTGACCTTTACCGCTCCTAGAATAACGGTTAGGTCATATAATGGTAAACAACTTAAAATGAGAACTGGGTCTCAAATTTGGTTGTTGAGAGACTTGAAACTGAATAGATGGATAGATAGATAGGATTATTAAGCTGAGGGCGGTCGAAAACAAGAATATATCTAGAGCCACAATCCTGCTAGACTTAACTTCAACGCTCGATTCTAAAATTGAGCCAGTTCAATACCTTTGAATAGATTTTTGCAAATTGACACTCCAACGCACCAAAAGGTCCTCAAATAAAGCGATCTCGTTGATATTAAAAATAAAGCATTTACAAAAAATATCAAACTGCGTAGCACATGACGTAATGGCCGCACCTGCCACCTATAAAAATTTAAAACTACATCAAATTATTTCATCTCATTTAGAATTTACAAGCGATCCGCGCGGGTCCAATTAGGCCGTGGATGGCTCGATCGGCCTTCGGGTCCCGTCCTAAATTACCTCCATGAAAATATGGACTACGAAGAGTATGGACGGTGGATTAAATAATTGTATCTCAAAATTCAAATGAAGGCATTTGAACTTACAATTCAGAGACAATTTCTCTGTGACGTCAGATTGAAGACAGCTCTTCATTTGCCGACATTAATTGATAATAAACAAACAAGCGAAATTAGTTTCCTTCTGAAAACATTCTGGATACATTTGTCTGTTTGTAGGAAGTCTGTGTACAATATATACTCACAGAGAACAAGCTAAAATACATATTGATTACTATCTGTACCCCGCGATAGCTCACGTATCCTAAGTTACTCCTTATAACGTGTTCCGGGTAATCTACGAAACGGCTGGACCGATAGGCTACTTTAATTTTATAGAAAAAGAATTAGGGTTCCGCGCAAAAAAATAAATTTATTTATTTATTCATAAAAACCACAGCTCTTAAAAATCTTAACATTACTTATATACGTTACCTAAAGCCAATAATGGTTTTACATTTTTTAAGTTACTGCAAATAACCCATGAAATCCAATATCACGCGGCTGAAACCGCGGGCAGCAGCTAGTATCATCATAATATGCTATACCCATACTGGTAACGCACTTTATTGAACCGTCACAATATCACAGCATACTCGAAATTTACCGGTTTTCAGTACCAGTCAAATTCCGGTGTAAATTAACAATTATTAAATTGAAAATATCTTGACCCAGTTTCTGAAGTGACTTCCGAATTATTATCGAGTCATTGATTAAGGAGAGCCTTGAGGACCGTTAAGAGGTGTTAAGTAGTCTCTTAGGGTAATTAAATTTTATATTTTCATCTGTTTTCTTAAAGGGTTTTGAATTTTAATTTCGTACTTTGAGATTTATGTGTTTAATAACCGCTTTTTATGTCGAAACCGGGCAAAAATGAAACAC
Source organism: Crocallis elinguaria (assembly GCA_907269065.1). Classification (NCBI taxonomy): domain Eukaryota; kingdom Metazoa; phylum Arthropoda; class Insecta; order Lepidoptera; family Geometridae; genus Crocallis; species Crocallis elinguaria. The sequence goes on along the minus strand of OU026073.1, from coordinate 22,048,428 downwards.
TTAAATATGTCACGTGCAATTTAGAATGAGTTTAGTTGTACATTGGACTGAAATGCGCTCGTTAAAGCAAGTCAGTTAGTACTTGAGTTTGTTTTTGAAACCGTGTAGCTTTAAATGTTGCAGATTTTATGAAATACGATTGTATATGCTCCAGGGTGTTGAGAAACTGTCCTTAAGTTTATGGCATAGCTTCCTACTTACCGGGCATCTATAGAATCCTAGTAGGGGTCATCCTGTGTGTGATTATTGAGCGTTATTTTATTACCTTTAAATCGTTAAATCGGTCTCCTAAAATTGAATTAGACAGTCTCACTAGCATTTCTCAAGCGTGCGCGTTCTTCTATTATTATTAGTATTTATAAATACAAACGTTTATGTGTATTAGTGGGAGGACTAACACTTCTGCGAGTGTCCGTCTGGGTTGTTACCACCGCTTTGTGAGTGAAGTCTGCCGCCAAGCAGTAGTGTGCAAGCATTACTGTGTTCCGCTTTGATGAGCAGAGTATCCAGTGAAATTACTGGGCTTATGAGACTTAATACCTAATGTCTCAGGGTAACGAGCGCACTGCAGTGCCGCGCAGACCTTTGTGTTTCAAAGTTCTGGGTGGCACTGCAATTGTTATGGGCCGGCGTTATGCTTACCATCAGGCAAACGACCAGCTCGTCTCGTTACCAAATAACATAAAAAAAAATAACATGTTTTGTATTAAATCTAACACACGTTCAAAACGACTAACCGCACACTCTAACAATTTTTCTTGCATGACCTTTTTTTATTTATTTTTTTATTTAATTTATTTTGCTCTGCAAGCTCCAGGGCTCGCACCTTATGTTTGATATTTACATTATTATATACTTGAAAAATTTCTTACTTATCATCAATTTAATAAAAGTAACTTACTCCGAAAGCCTAACTTGCATGACCTTGAAAACTGGTCCAACACCAAGTAAGATAATGCTCCTAAAGAATTGAGTTATTCCCTTACACTATTTATGCTAAATAATTATACAAATTACCTATACAGGTACACGTTCACACCAATGCGGTTTGCGGTAACGATTCCGATGGATTCGCTCCAGCTCTATATACCCTTCGACCGCATCGTCTCCGTTCACCACACTGCCCTGCACCGATTCAAAGTTTACCGGTTTAATCTGAACCAGCCGCAATTTTCCAACCACCTGCTCGAACTGTAAAAGTACACTTAACGATTCTCATTAGGGGTTCAAACTTCAGTTGATCCATTAAGCGTATATCCACCCGGTGTTTAGTTAAAAATTATCGTATCCATGAAGATTATTTCAAATTGTTAGTGCAAGCTGTGAGTGACAGAGGTATCGATGGAGGTAGAATGTTTTAAGTGTATTTATCAGTGCTAGTGCATTTGACTGATCTGTATGTTCAAATCCTGTTAGTGGGAGGACTAACTCTTTTGCGAGTGTCCGTCTGGATTGTTACCACCGCTTTGCTCGTGAAGTCTGCCGCCAAGCAGTAGTGTGCAAGCATTACTGTGTTCCGGTTTGATGAGCAGAGTATCCAGTGAAATTACTGGGCTTATGAGACTTAATACCTAATGTCTCAGGGTAACGAGCGATCTGCAGTGCCGCGCAGGCCTTTGTGTTTCAAAGTTCTGGGTGGCACTGCAATTGTTATGGGCCGGCGTTATGCTTACCATCAGGCAAACGTCCAGCTCGTCTCGTTACCAAATAACATAAAAAAAAAAAATCTGTTGTGCTTGAGTTTTCAGTGAAAGAAAACATTGTAATGAAAGTATAGGAAGGTGTTAGGGCATCTTATAGTGCGCGCGTGGATCTATAATGATGCTTAGCAACATATTTTTAATACTAGTAACTAACCTAACGTAACCTAAAGGTAATTAAGAAACTTTGTTACATTGTACGTTTAAACATTAATTTATTTTTATTCAGTTCGATTATCACTTTATTACCAGATATTCTGCTGCCAAAATATCCTTGAGAATGTGCTAACATTAAGTATCACTTTGTAGAAATCTATCAAAAAATAATACTTAAAAATTCAGTTTAAGAAGGCGAGTTCAATGCCACCCACAAAATTGTAGTAAAAGTTTTCAGCATACCTGCCAAAATAACCTAAATCTTATTAATAAATAATAATAATAATCGCTTACACTCATACCCCCGCATTAGGATTCCCTGTGTCGCAGATGATATGGACACACACAGATACACAGCACAAACATCAAAGACCCGAGAACAAACTTTATGCTTACACAAAGTCTGCCCCGGCCGGGAATCGAACCCGGGACCCCTCGCTTTACAGTCAGGGATTCTACCAACATAGCTACGGAGCCGTCACATTAACAGCACAATAAGTATAAATTAAGCCCATTCTATGTGAACGAATTTCTATGTTAAACCGTTGAACCCAGTTTTCATCGTACATTAGTGCACTCATTAGCAGAGTTTGGTGAGAACGCTGGTAATTTTCAGTAATTTCAGCTAAAACCGCTAACGGTTATTCTGCGAAAATGTTATGAATGCAAAAATAATATTTTATACAATTGGGATGTTGCAAAACACAAAATACATAATTTCTATCGTTATACAGTTTTAAGAAGACATTAACACAATAAAAATGAAATTCACAAAAAATATATAATTTCCACAAGGATACTGCATCTAAAATTTTCCCAAATTCAACAATTTTTTTATTACCAATTAGTAATTTAAGGGATACCGTCAGATTCTTTACATTTTAATGAATAAAACAAATTTATGACGGTTTAAGGTGTACTTAATGTTTTTGTGGAAAGACCTTTAATATTTAAATTAAGCCTTAAATATTTACCTTTAAGCTACATTAGGTAGTCTAGAACTAAGGCGGTCCAACCGTAGTTCAATGTGGTGGGCATTGAATAATTTATGAATAACGACCTGGTTCGTACCTAACGCGAAGAAATCTGATATTGAACGGATATTTTGTGTAATTTTCTCAGAATAACTAATATTAACTTTTTACACTACATATTTTACTTACAACTTGTTTAAATATGGATGCCTTTATAAAATCCTCAATCTATCTAAGAGGTATATAAACCCCCTATTAGTGACATTTACGGAAATTTCAGACATGCTTTATTAATTTGGAAATTTCGATTTATTTTTATTATTATTGTTAGACATTTCTGAACCATTAATAATTGCGAATTAGTGACTGTATTTGAAATTTTAATTGGCAATTATCTATATTGACATTGTAATTTTTAATTTAAACAATAATACTTCAATTTGCATGCCATTCCTTGGCAAAAAGAAAGTAACTACTTATGCAGCATCTAATTGATTTTTTGTAATTACCATGCTTTGAAGCAAAACGATTCATGAACAAAAACATCGACAGGTGAAGGTGAAAAATTTTTCATATAAGCTAGCTAATAGGCAATTACTAAAATTGTTAGTGGTAGGACTAACTCTTCTGCGAGTGGTCGTCTGGGTTGTTACCATCGCTTTCCGAGTGAAGTCTGTCGCCAAACAGTAATGTAAGCATTACTGTGTTCTGGTTTGATGAGCAGAGTAGCCAGTGAAATTACTGCGCTTGTGAGACTTAATACCTAATGTCTCAGGGTAACGAGCGCACTGCAGTGCCGCGCAGGCCTTTTTGTCTCAAAGTTCTGAGTGGCACTGCAATTGTCATGGGCCGGCGTTATGCTTAATATCAGGCAAACGACCAGCTCGTCTCGTTACCAAATAGCATAAAAAATGCTCTACCACCACGCTATGGTAGCATCTCAATATTTTCCTTAAACCGAAGCATTTTAGGATTCTAAACCTCATCTCGATGACCAGACTACGTCCTTACTGCTGAAGTACCGTTTCAATACTCAAATCTCAACCAATAATTATTAGAGGACGGATTTCCTAATGAAACCGATATCCGGATAACCGGTCAAACCACAATTTGCACTCGGTAATAACTCGATACCGTCAGTCCGGTTAGATTTGCATGGGGTATGAGTGCAGTTGATCCGGGCTCCTTTGATTAATTCCTGGCTACTATATTATATCTGGTTGTATCGGTAAATTGAGCAATTGCAATGATTTTTCGATTGAGAATAATTCTTGAGTAATTTTAAAATAGCACGTTTATTAATCGTCTATATAAACGTTTTAATAATCGTTAGTGGGAGGACTAACTCTTCTGCGAGTGTCCGTCTGGGTTGTTACTACCACTTTGCTCATAAAGTCTGCCGCCAAGCAGTAATGTGCAAGCATTACTGTGTTCCGGTTTGATGAGTAGAGTAGCCAGTGAAATTACTGCGCTTATGAGACTTAATACCTAATGTCTCAGGGTAACGAGCGCACTGCAGTGCCGCGCAGGCCTTTGTGTTTCAAAGTTCTGGGTGGCACTGCAGTTGTTATGGGCTGGCGTTATGCTTACCATCAGGCAAACGACAAGCTCATCTCGTTACGAAATATAAAAAATTATACAAAGGGCTCGTAATATAATTGTGTGGTGAATATTATTTTCCCTTTTCTCACCACTCGTTTCATTTAATTTCACCCATAAATCTATAAAACTATCTCTTATCACGTCTTACCGCTACGAACTCTAAAACTAATTACGAAAACCAATTTGAAACTCTATTAAAAACTAACGAAATTTATTTTCGAAAATCTAATCCAGTACTAAAGTTTTTGTTTCTTAAATATATTACATGACGTCACGTCTAGACGTTGAAGTGTGCGTTTAAAAATTCATACGGACGGGCCGACGATATTTTTGTTTTAACGAAAATTATGATAGACTAGATTTTGCCCGCGGCTTTGTGCACGTGGACTCAGATAAAATGTGGCCTATATCATGACTTTGATATAATTTATGCACCGCTTTTCAAATTCAAATTCAAAATGCTATATTCAAATAGGCCCCAAAGAAAAGTAAAAATAAATTACTCTAACAGCGGGCCTCTGCAACATTCGTCTACCCGAATCACAGACTAAAACTCATGCTGTCTTTATCAGAACATAATAAATGACAAAGACATCAACAGATCCACTCCGTGCTCAAGGTCAACGAACCTTCCAGAAACCCACCGTTCCCGTTCCAAATTGGATCCAAAGTTTAAACGTATAGTCAAGAATGTATTAATTAAAAAATCGTATTATAAAATAAAGGATTATGTGGATGACAAGGATGCATGGAGGCAAACAGCTCAGGAGCCTTCTGGCGACTACTAAACTTTAAATTGTTAGTTGTTAGCATTAAAATCATTGTAAAAAAACATTTTTTTAAAAAGAATGCCGTGACGAGTTTCTTGCCCTTCTTCTTGCTCGGCCTATACCAATTTGGAACGGGCACGGTGGGTTTCTGGAAGGTTCGTGACTTTGAGCACGGATTGGATCTGTTGGTGTCTTTGTCATTTATTATGTTCTTATAAAGACAACATCAGTTTTAGTCTGTGATTCGGGTAGATGAATGTTGCAGAGGCCCGCTGTTAGAGTCATTTATTTTAATTTTATAAGTGCTCCTTTGGGGCCTATTTGAATAAAGAAATTTGAATTTGAATTTGATCGTTTGCTCGTGTAATCTTCCACTAAGCAATAACGTGCTCCGGTTTGATGAGCAAATTAGTCTGTGAAATTACTGACGTATAAGAGCTAATACATAATTAAATGTCTTAGGCCGACACTGCAGTGCCACGCATTTATGTTTCAGAGTTCTGAGTGGCACTGCTGAAGCCAATTCGACCGGTTACTGAAACGTGTTAAAACATTTTTTTACCGTTAAAAATATTATAATATAGATACCTACCGTTAAACATAGCATCTGTGGGAAACGTCGATATGTGGATCCAATTAATTTTTCATTTACAAAGGAAAACTACTTCTTGGATAAAAAGGAATGCCAAATCACTATAATAATGCCTTTGTTGGCGTTTGCTTCGGGCTGTTGGGGATATACGTTATACCTGGAAACAATTACCTTCTAGAAAATTATCTATGCAGAGCTTTTCGATTTTGATTCTCTTTGACAGCGCCGGGTGGCTTGGACTACCTGATTAGTTATTAATGTAACAGATACTTGCAAAAATTGGTAATGTTTGTTTCAGAAATTAAAATATCGATGTCTAATCAGCGTTCCCTCTATCACAAAAACAGTGGTTATGCGTTTTTAAACCAACTGCCAAAAAAGGATGAGGTTCCCTATTCGATTATATTTTTTAAATGTTTGTTACCTCAGATCTCCGTCATTTATAACCGGTTTGAAATTCTTTTTTTATTTGAAAAGATATATTAGATTGGTCCCATCGAAATTTCATTAAAATCGGTTCAGCAGCTTGTCACTGAAGTCGGTTCGTCGCGTTTTTAAAAATGTTATTTATTCAAAAATGTTATTATGAAAATAAGGAATTAATGTCCCCCTGATCTATCCCCTCAGGAGGACAAACAGAAAGGTTGCTATAAGGCTCCTCGTAGAACGCCACTTGGATCGGCCATTAGCTTCTTGTATTCAAAGGCTCCCGCGTTTATGACCAGGTCATAGAACAACCTAGTGAGGCCTACACTTCACCTTCCGGTTCCTGATCCCCACTCGTTGTCGGTTCTGCTAGTGTTGACCTGCACATTTCCACGTCACGCAGCCAATACTTTTAGTATTTATTACAGCCCATACGTTTTACCACAACAGCCACTAAAGTTTATTTATTATTAAGTTTTTAGCCACAAATGCTAGAAGATCTAATAAATTTAAATCTTGGATCCAAAATTGCCCAACTGTATTTTTGACCACAACCGCGTTTTTTCACATACAAATTGTATATTTCCAGGCGTCAATTTCCTGTACAGGTATCCGCCTGCTATCCTTTGTTCTTGTATATTAAACTTGCAGGAGTGGGGTTCTCCCTTATTACGTACGTCGACTGTAATTCAGGATAAGTGTCAGAGTAACACGTTTCTTTTTATCGTGAAATATGCCTCCTTCAAGTTTCACGGAGTTATTGTTGTGTTTGTTTTTTTAACTCAATTTTTTCTCTTATTGTGGTAGCTTCAATTTGATTATCTGACCTGGATGCTGAGACAATGTCACTTTCTACAATCGAATTCTATAAAAAAATATCCAGCCAATAATAATCTAGAAATATATTTGTCTAACGTTTTCGTTCAAGCAATTCATCTTCAATTTTATCTATAGTTCAGATTGATATTGAAAATATAAAGATCAATCGATTTTTATACGAGTCAAGGTGGGACGTGTCCGGAATATACCAAATTATAGCTCAAATACAATAACGTCAGATAAGTTCTAGATTTTATTTAATATAGAAAATGCTAGACAATATTTTCGACCCTTTAGACGTCTTATTTCGAAGGTCTAGATCTTAATGCGTGACCGAAATGGTAGTTTACTGTGTGCCTAGTCTTGTTTAAAAAATTGCTTGTTTAAATCTTGTACAGAAAAGCTAGTTGAAAGTACCTGTGGTACATATTTAGGCTAAATTTTACCAACCTTATGGTAGCCACAAAATATAGAGAACAGAAGTGGCGCACGGGCGCTTAGGTTGTCCTTACGCACCTAAGCGCCCCTTCTGTTCTCTCCCTATTTTGTGCGGGTGGGGAGAAAAGCTGCCTCAGCTTGGGGATCAGTCGCCGCCACTAGAACGCTCAGTTTGCGCCGACGCAATACAAAATGTATGAAAAATCTTATTCGCAGCTTAAGGTCTTGTTAGTGGCCCAGTTCGATGGCCCAATGTGCGACTGCACTTCACCTACCACACAAAGTTTGCCGATAATCGAACCCGAGGGCTTTCGCTTTGTGGAGTTACTCCCACAACTACAGAGCCGTCAGTCCGTACTATACTATAAATGCGAAAGTGCAGCGTCTGTAGGTTTGTTATTTTGTCGCAGCAACAGCGCAATGACCCGACGTGATTTTTTGCGTAGATATAGTTTATGGACCGAAGAGTAACATAGGCTACATTTTATTCTGAAGAAATGCACTGCTCCTGTAGGAATCTCCACGCGGCTGAACCAGCGGGCAGCAGATAGAAGAGACAGTATTTTTTGACCTAAGATTAAAATGTAAAAATATTCAGATGTCTCAACTTATCTCTCCATCTAAATTGAGATATTACATTGACAGACGGACAGACAGAGTAATATCGTACGTGATGCTGTTACAAAGGTGTTGGTATTAGGAACATTTGAATTTACTCGTCGACGTGAATGGATAGGGTTTCCACTTGATTTATCTTTACAATGCTTAAGGATAGAAGTTATGTACGAAAAACAAAAACATTTTTTGATATGAAAATTTATAGGGTGTAAAATAGGCAATACCATTTAAGCGCATTTTGTTTTTTTTTTAATGCTATTTGGTAATGAGAGGAGCTTGTCGTTTGCCTGATGGTAAGCATAACGCCGGCCCGTTAGTAAGTATCGCAACGTCGCCAAAGCAGGCCTAGAACTTAACGCCTTCCAGAAAAGCTTCCAGATATTTCAGAATCCTGTGATGTCTGAAAGAAAATAGAAGAGCTTTGTTTTTTATTTTATTTTCACTATAGTGGAAGAGATCTGGAAGTTGAGATCCGCAAAAGAACGAAATTCACGGACATCAAAACTTAGCAAGTTAAAACGGTAATAGGCAGGCCACATCGCTCGCAGAACCAACAACCGATGGGGAAGAAAGGTTCTCGAGTGACGACCACGAACCGGAAGGCCTGAAGGCCTTGTGAAAGCCGGGGAACCGTTGGATGCAAGAGCCAATCCAAGTGGCATTCTGGGTGAGGCCTAGGCCTTTCAGCAGGTTAAGGCTTGCAGATTATGATGATGATGATGATGAACTGTTGTTACCGGGTATATTCTACATTGTGACCTAACGAAGAATAGATGAATAGATCCGATGAATATCGGATAACGGATATACCTACGGAATTAATTCCTACAGCCTCTGATTGGCTACGGCCGTGCGGCCATTGTTAATTAATACTATCTATGGTCTACGCCTTGATTAATATGATAGAATGAGACAGTTTCATAATTGGTTTGGAAAAAAGTTAAGTTTAAAAAGTTTAGAAGTTATCGTTGAAGTACATACTTGATACTTTTACCATGTAGGACTAACTCTTCTGTGAGTGTCCGTCTGGGTGGGTACCACTGCTTTACTCGTGAAGTCTGCCACCAAGCAGTAATGTGCAAGCATTAATGAAGAAAGTGGTCAGTGAAATGATTGGCCTTATGTGACCTCATCATGGTAACGAGCACAATGCAGTGCGGCGCTGGCCTTTGTGTTTCAAAGCTCTGAATGGCACTGCAATTGTTAGGGGCTGCGGTTATGTTCACCATCAAGCAAGGGCTCTCTTGTCTCTTACTCCCATACTATAGAAAAATACTTAGTCGCACAAAGTGAGGCTGTGAAAGATTTAGATTTAGAGCAAGAGAAACCACTTCGTTTCATAAGCTTTAATTATATACACTCGGAATTTACACGATTAATTAAAAACTAAAACGTACAAAAGAACACTAGTTATTCACTTAAATTTCATTGTTTTGTCTACAGCTCAGTCCATTGTCCAGTTTCGCGATATTTATTGTCTTTGTGTAGTTTAAGGGATGAAAAATGAAGTCGGCGACCTCTTTTGTGCACAGCGCCGGCACAATAGTTGACCTATTTGTGTGGTTTGTGTAGTTAATAGGACTACACTGTAGGTGCGGATTTGACTTTCAGCAATCATTACCTGCTCATATAATTTTTAAGGCCAGTGGTTTTTTATCGACGTCAAAAAAAATGAGGTCTAAAAATTTGTCGGCATTATTTTCAAAAAAGGATCCCCTTATCGAATAGAATTTAAAAAAAATAGTTAGAAGGAGCACCTAGATTAGTTTAACTTTCATGACCGCTCTCTTAATGTCTATGTGAATAGAAAATTACAAATTTGAGTTTGGTTGAAAAGCTGCAAGACAGATGTATATTTGACAAACAGAAATTGGTGTTAAATAAAGGCTTCTAAAAAGAGGATAAAAAGAAAGAAATTTCGATATTAAACAAATGGACAGCCAACACCTCCACTTGATTAGTCCAAAGTTCGAAACACTAGCTCACAAACCGGTATTCCGGTACCGGTGCTCTTGGTATCAACCGGTACATAAATCACTCTTAAATCCCCCGTATCTGGATGGAACCATTACGCTCCCGATGGCTTGACTTTGATTTGTATTGGTAGTTACCGTTTTTAGGTTAATGCTCGGATGCTGGTACACCTTTTATTTTTCGGAAGCTTTATGGACTGAATTTTGAGTGGGATTGCGTTACCTTTTTGTCGTTTTATATCAAGGTGCCATATTTATTGAGTGGTGATAAATTCGTACGTATGTGTAATATATGTGCTTACTATTACGCGTACTTCTTGTTTTTGTTGCTTGGACGGCTCCACACAAACAGTCCAAGTTGGAGCCTTCTGAGAATCCCCACCTGAACACGTTGTCCTTGCCCCGGTCGACCTGAGTCCGAAGCCTATTTGAAGACTTCCAAATCAGCCATGGTACCTCATGGCCTAAAAAATAATAAATCAGTACCTAACAAAAACTTTACTCCACGAAAGATTACACTTAAAACAGTAATTTACTATTATGAAGCGAATGAAGAAGTTTTACAACGTTAAATAATTTTGTTACTTTTTTTATTTTTTCACGCTTGGTACGTGAGCAGAGTGAGATAAGGAGTAACTTAAACTACGTGGGCAAAGCCGCAGGACACACCTAGTACTTAAATAAAATCAAAGCACAATTATGGAGTCTACATTAGCTAAAAACAGGCTACCCAAAGTTCAACGATTGAACTTTTCACTCAGCTAAAAATTAATCTAAAATTCGGCACGCACCGAACGGACGTCACTAATTGACCACTTCAACGGAACTCGGTGTTCGGAAAGGTACTGAATACCGGATATAAATAGGGATGTAAATTTGTACAACAAAATTGTGAATGGGAAAAGTGCTGCGAATTCGTTCTATTGTAATCTAGAAAAAGACTAAAATGTTCTGATGATAGAGATTATTTGCATAGATGTATCATTGACCAGTTTCTTTTTTACTAATAAGTGATGAGACGAGCTGGTCGTTTGCCAGATGGTAAGCATAACGCCGGCCCATAACAGCTGCAGTGTCACTCAGAACTTTGAAGCACAAAAGCCTGCGCGGGACTGCAGTGCGCTCGTTACCCTGAGACATTAGGTATTAAGTCTCATAATCCAAGTAATTTCACTGCCCAAAACCAGAACACAGTAATGCTACACTACAGCTGCTAGACGTCAGTTGACAGAGAGAATTTCTTGATAAAAAGCGTCGAGCATGTTAGAAGTTGTCAACATATCTATCAATAAAATCTTCGTATATAAAGTATAAGTAATTACGAAATCTTTCATTTAAAAATTTTCAATGTTGGTCATACCGCTTTCGGGGTTACTGCATCCCTATTTCTAAATTTAGAACGTCCAGGTTAATTGCACCGAACCACACCGAACCACACCGGTATTTACTAGATGTAGCGTTAATTTGGTTAGAAATGGGACATGACGTTCTATATTGCCGCGTTTTGTGGTCGCACTTGATTCTGGACTAAAATGGGACGTTAAGGTAATGAATAACGTTGTAATGTTTTATAATCGAACCGTTATTTTCAATGGTACAACACTGTTTGTTTCGAATTAAATGAACTAAACTGATGCCTTTGTGGGTATGTTGATTGAACCTACGTGAAAAGTGGCCCTGGTTCGATTCCCGGCCGGAGCAAACTTTGTGTGGTGGTGAATGTAATGGTTGTACTCTGGTCTTGGATCTTTGTGTTGTGTATCTTTTTTTGTACTATTTGATAACGAGATGAGTTGGTTGTTTGCCTGATGGTAAGCATAACGCTGGCATAAGTATATCGCTTCCAGTGTCGCTCGGAACTTGAAAACATCAAGGCCTGCGCGGCACTGCAGTGTGCTCGTTATCCTGAGACATTAGGCATTAAGGCTTACAACCCTAGCAATTTTACTGAGTTGCTCATCAAACCGGAACGCAGTAATGCAGGCACATTACTGCTCGGCGACAGACTTCGCTAGCGAAGTTGTGGTACCAACCCAGACGGATACTCGCAGAAGAGTTAGTCCTCCACCTATTAAAGTAAAAAAACCCATATAAGTCTGCAAGTGTTTCATGTTTCACACGAAAAACAATAATTGAAAGTCTTTAAAGCATAACAAAAAACTTCACTAAATACTTTTGTCTGTAAAACAACGCGGACACTTTAACAACCGAACATAAGTCAGTACGTAAGCCACATCTGAGCAAAAAGAAACCTACCCTTTATAAAGTTAATCTAATAAGCCAGAACCGTATTGGCAATATAATATCCTAAAACCGTTCTGGGAGAACTGTCCATTAAACTCCAACATATAGCATGCATGAGAATCGGGTAACGTTATATTCGAAATACCAAAATAAACCGGTACCGTATACCGGTTTAGTAATGCGAGAATACCGGTACTTTATAATATTTATGAGGTCATAAACTGAGCTCTAATAAAAATGGCGTTTATGCAGTTTTTATGCATTAAAACCGACGTCTAGTTGGGGTTCCGTGAAGAATAAGGAACGCCTTATTATTCAGTGAATTGGGCTCTCTGTAGCTGAGAGGAAAAAAATAACAAGTGCCATACTAGCTACATACAAAAACCACACGAACTGTGCATTTTTCCTGGAAAACGTAGTTATACCATTCTCAGGTCCATAAAGGTAAATTAATTTACATCAAGTTTTTTTTTTTAATAATCACTTACTTATTTTGAATAATAAATGTCACATTTATAATATCAAACATTTATACACCTAACCAGGCTGAACTTTATGTAATTTTGTAACATCCATAATTTTGAATGAGTTATTTATTAGAAAAATGGCGATGGAATATACGTAAATAGGTCCTACAAACAGAAATATAGGCTAGTAAAAACACAACCCTTCCTTTTGGCTTTGGCGTAGTCGGGTAACCATCGGGTGACCATAATATTTCTACGTCGCGTAAAATATTGCTTGTATTAGTGGATTGCATGTATACATCGACATTTGACTCTGCATTATTCTTCAGTTATGGGTATAGTTTTGAAAGCTTAGTGGTTGTGAGGTTGCCCAACCGATCTATACGATGAGGGTGTTAAATGCTATCTTCGATTATGAGACGAGTACAGCTTTTTTACAATTATAGCTAGAATTAAAATCCGAGGTCTACCAAAACTTAAAATATAAATAGTGTACCTTTTTTTTTAATGTTATTTGGTAACGAGACGAGCTGGTCGTTTGCCTGATGGTAAGCATAACGCCGGCCCATAACAACTGCAGTGCCACCCAGAACTTTAAAACACAAAGGCCTGCGCGGCACTGCAGTGCGCTCGTTACCCCGAGACATTAGGTATTAAGTCTCATAAGCCCAGTAATTTCACTGGATACTCTGCTCATCAAACCGGAACACAGTAATGCTTGCACACTACTGCTTGGCGGCAGACTTCACGAGCAAAGCGGTGGTAACAACCCAGACGGACACTCGCAGAAGAGTTAGTCCTCCCACTAACAAGGGACCTAAATGGATTATAAATAGTACACGGTGAAGCTGTTTGAAAATATTAATGAGCGACAGAAGTTTTGTAAAGTGTTGAGTCAATCCGTTATCTCTGTCTACAGGGAGTAGAGTGTAGACACCCGTCACTCTAAGCTATCAGATCTCGCAAGAGCCGCTATACACGAGCGTTCCGAATCCATGGCTCCGCGCGTCGTGGATTGAGTGGAACGGTGATCCGATTACACAGACGAGCAATTCTGAGCACACAGACGGTCACTCCTTCTGAGCGCGCCATCGTCGCTCCATTTTTCGGTCATTCGTCGTCTCGAGTACTGCCAACTGAGCGTGGCCACTAACGATGAGTTGGAAAGTTTGGATATCTAATATTTTCCATGTAATCCATCTGAGATTTCCTACACACGGGTGGTTTTTTGGAATGTTTGGTTGGAATGTTGTGGATTGGAGTGCTCGTGTATGTGGGCTGTAACTCACACGCCTAATAATAACGACTGCATCTTGGGAGACCATTTTTTTTGACTAGCTACCATCCTCAAAATGAAAATACTTCACCGAGCACTTTATAGTGTGTTTTAGAAGCAGTTTCATTCAAGCGTTGCCTATTTGTTATCTTCGGACCTTTGAGATTAGATGGCGTAATGATCAAAGGCTAAAAGCAGTATGTTTCTAGAGGCGTACTGCGCCGACCCCTCGTCAAATGGGACAAGAGCAGGATGAGTGGAGGAGAGGTCAAAGGCAGACCTGTCAAAAATAAAAATAAAATACTGAACAATTGAAAACTAGGCGTTGTACAATTTACAAGTGACGCTTTGACATATATCCCAAGCTAACCCCGAAAAAGATATACACGAATTACAATATTGAAACGTTGCCAGTGCAAGTGCAGCCAGGGCCAATCCTAGTCTATTTTTGCCTTCACATTGATTTCTCGGCTTAGCTTCGAATCGGACATCCGGAAACTGGGAGGAATTGGAGGGAGTTTTGTTGGGAAATAACAGGGGTTTTTGAGTTATTTTAAAAGCAAAGGTTTTTTAATTGTTATAGGTACTGTATATATCTTCATACACATTTAGTAAAAAACTGTTATTTTGACAAACAACTAAGATTATGTATTTGTAGCTATAGATAAATTAACGGTGAACAACGTCAAGCACCGAATATCAATTCATACATATTTACAAAGGCTTGCCGCAAATAAATAAGCTTATGTAATATAATACACCTACGCTAGGATTCCCTGTATCGCAAGTGGCATACACACAAAATAATATCGACTCTCGGGCCCGTCACCTATCGTACTCACGCATTTTTCTGTATTTTTTCGTCTTATGTTCAATGTAGCATTTTGAATTAAAATGAACGACCCCAGTGTCGCTGCGAAACATAAAAAACTTTACTTTTACATTTTAAAAAGAATGAATGAAGCGTCGTAAAACACGTCACCATAAATCCAAATAAAAGTCATTACTTCACATGACGTTAAAAGAGAAGAAGATAAATATCATAAAACTATAAATTCACTTTTGAATTTGCGAAAAGGGTTAATACTCTTTTGCCTTTCGTTCACATTCTATATATTGGTAAAACTAAATTCAAAATTAAGAGAGCGTTATCTCTTTCGCACTTTAAGAGATAAAATAGACGTGTGAGAGAGAAAGCCTTATCTAAATAGTTTCAGTTTTAAATGGCATGGTAGAATCGTACTCTGCTGTGAGGTATATCGTGAAAGAGGTGACATTACGAAACTAAAAGTTGGGTTTTAACTGCGTCCAGCCTACTAATCATTTATTATCTGCCGAAACAAGATACCTTACTTATTTAACAAATTATAGAACTTGATTTATGTTTTAAGATACGATTTATTATTAAAGTGATTTCCACGAATTCACTTTTCCATTTCTCCGTATTTAGTTTTAATTTAACAATCAAATAATTATTAAAATTTGAATTGGAATTAGTTGTAGGACGAACACTTCTGCGAGTGTTCGTCTGGGTTGTTACCACCGCTTTGCTCGTGAAGGCTGCCGCCAAGCAGCAATGTGCAAGTATTACTGTGTTCCAGTTTGATTAGCAGTGTAGCCAGTGAAATTACTGGGCTTATGAGACTTGATACCTAATGTCTCAGAGTAACGAGCGCAATGTAGTGCCGCGCAGATCTTTATGGTTCAAAGTCCTGGGCGGCATTGTAATTGTTTTGGACTGGCGTTATGCTTACCATTAGGCGAACGACCCGCTTGTCTTGTTACCTAATAGCATAAAAAAGTCACACGTCATTATTTATCTTAATAATGTTAAGGCTATTTTTCCATACAATTAAATTAATTCCCTCAAAATCCATTCAAACAATACGCGATAGAACCATTCAACGAAAAATACCCACATAAACATTTCATCCCTTCACGGGTAAATAAAATTACAACCTTTGCCCCAAATTCGGTGACGGTGGCCCATCGGACCGGAAAATACCAGTATTAGCCAGAAATGTCCGGCTGGTACTGGAATACACGCCACAGTGTATACAGTACTACCTTTACTGTGAAGCTAGTTGATGTAGGTTACGCACACTAGCATAGTATTATTATATTGTTTGTTGTGTTATTGCACAAGTAATATCAGTAAAGATTACTTGAACATAGTGTCTTCGCCCTAATAGAGACTGTAAGAAAAGTGTTATTGGACACTTTCTTCAATATCGATCTAGAAGTTTAAGTTAAATGTAAATTGCTTATTAGACTAATTATTTGGCTAGATTGTAATATAAATAGGGTTAATTAAATATAATTATTTAATTATAATGTAATATTAACATATTATATAATGATAATATAATATTAATATATTATTTAATTATAATATAATTATTTAATTTTTTCCTTCCTTCGAGGTAATGCCTGAAGGAAGGAAAAAAAAAACTCTGTACGAGAGTTTACTTTTGTAACGCAATAATTTTGTTTGAACTTTGTCTCTTTGACGCGTATTTTTTTCAAAGTTTCCCAACTGCTCACACTGTGGTCTGCCACTCTGCTTTATTAGAAATGCAAGTCTGTTCGGACGCGAGCGGGAATACTGATTAATGTTGTGGATGATTATGTCATTGCATTCGGTGGAGCGCTGTCGTATCTGGTCGTATGTTTTGATTTCAAAACACGGTAATTGGATGGAAATGATAACCTCTTTGTAGGTACTTATAGGTGTCATAATTATAGGCTGCTTTTATTTAAACTGCGTGAAATAATTTCTATAATTATTTTTATATACTATTTGATAAAGAGACGGGCTGTTCGTTTGCTTGATGGTAAACGCAACGCCGGCCCATAACAGTTGCAGTGCCACTTAGAACTTTGAAACATAAAGGTCTGCGCGGCACTGCTCTCCGCTTGTTACCCTGAGAAATTAGGTATTATCTCATAAGCCCGTGAATTTTATTAGCTACTCTGCTCATCAAACCGGAACACAGTAATGCTTGCACACTACTGCTTGGCGGCTAACTTCACGAGCAAAGCGTTGGTACAAAACCAAACGGACACTCGCAGAAGAGTTAGTCCTACCACTAACCAAAACTAAGTAAACACTTATATAAACTTTGATGGAAACCCATCAAATAATAGAACAGTTTAAAAAGTTATTTAAACAGCTCTAAATATTTTTTTTAATATACATTTAATAACAGAGACCCTATCAACTCCACAATATATAATACTTTTAACAAAGCTGTTTACATAAATATACTGCATGTCGAATCAATATGAGATACAATGCAATATCAGGCGATATCGCCAGAGCTTTCACAAATATGAAATGTTGACCTAAATAGCTCTATAGGGTAAATGTGCAGTGTAGAGCTGTTGAGTGTAGAGCGAGCAGGCTTTATGAATGTCACGGACAAGCCTGCTGCGCTTTACATCTAATGTAGAGAGAAAATTTTTATCTAAAAATATTTTATAAATTTGTGATCTATACTACAAATAAATAAAATTGAAGTGTCTGTTTGTAATATCAAAATAACAGCTTTTTACCAAATGCATATGATAGTATATACGGTACCAATAAAAAACAATCATTTTTTAAATTTTTGTCTGTCTTTCTGTTTGTTCCGGGTAATCTCCGAAACGGCTAAGCCAATTTTGACGAGACTTTCACTGACAGATAGCTGATGTTACAAGGAGTAACTTAGGATTTTATTTTAGAAAAAGAATTAGGGCTCCGCGCAAAAAAAAATAAAACCAATATCTCCACGTAAGTGAAACCGCGGGCAGCAGTCAGTTAATAATAGAACAATTTCTTATTTTTTGTATTGTCCTAGATTTAAAATGATTACAGTCATCCTACACCTACTGTAGGTATACTAAGTATCCTAGCTACGACGCGGTTCGGGGAATCCAGCCGTGCTGATATTTGTAAAGGCAGTCTTCCAGGGAACCGATGATATTATAAAATTTATAGTTTTCTACTGAATTTCAGTACAGCTGTCGGTATTCGTATATTTCTGGAGCTAGGTAGCCTGTGTTTTGTTTTACGACTCAAGAAACTGATGTGAAATGTAAACGTTTTGAAACTAAGCCCGCTACACGCCTTCAGTTTTAACTGAGTTGTTTAACTGATCAGTCGCACTGCACAGGTAAATCATACGTCCCTATATCCTACACGTTCAGTTTTAGCTGTACACTCGATGTTTACAACATAAACTACTTATATCTAATAATGCAACACAAAGACGGCATACATTTGTACTGTACTTAGGCAAAATAAACCAAATTAGCACCGTAATGCCGGAATTTTATTGATCACCAACGCAACTCAAACAAGCAAGCTTTCGGCGGAAACACTCGGTTTGTAAATATAAATCGTGTCTCCCGTTTGCTGCAGCAAAACTGACGGAACTACGTTTGACTAGATTTCAGTTCAACTGTACATTTGAACTGTTTGTTGTACACACCTAACGATTTATCTTTACAGTCTGACTGATTAGTTAAATTGCACAGTATAAACTGAAGGTGTGTAGTGGGCTTTTGTTCTCTTCTCGAGTGGGTGAGCGTTTGGATCCTGTATCGGCATTTGTTTACATTTTTTTTGTACTACTGTCTAACGAGACGAGCGGATCGTTTGCCTAATGGTAAGCATAACGCCAGCCCATAACAATTGCAGTGCCACCCTGAACTTTGAAACACAAAGGCCTGCGTGTCACTGTATTGAATTGCGCTCGTTACCCTGAGACAATAGGTATTAAGTCCACCTGTGAGCTGTGTTTTTAACACTTTTGACAACATCATCACTGATCAGATGAGCGCCAATCACGTCAAGAAAACTTACACTAAAACTAAATAATTTTTTATGTATATTACTATCTGTAAAAATATATAAAAGCCCTCGACAAAGAGTGGCAATAAACAAATCGACATGGGTTATTCGGCGCGCGTTGACCAAACGTTTGGTTAGGGGACAGGGCTTATTGTCGCCTCTGGGGCACGCCTAAGGCCTAAATACATACATTCTGTAATGGTGGAAGTCACAAGATAGTGCGGTTTGGAAAGCTGAACTATAATAAAGCATTTATTGAACCAAATTACACAGGTGGATTCCCAACCAGTCACACCTAAACGAATCACACTTCTACACATTTCTAATTTTAATCAAAGTTTTATAAAATATTGTCCTTCCTCATTGTTTCTATTCGTATAAGTTATACACTTATATGAATAAAAAAGATTATCGGTTCAGTTTGCTGTAGAATAAGAATTTAATAGAAAGTCTTATTTCTTAAGGCGAGTTAGCATTAAGTTTAACGTTAAAAATAAAAATACCTCTCCATTTTGCACAGTGAATTATCGCGCTAAACATCAATTTAAATTTAGCTTTTCTAATGTGACTGACTAATTTATTCACTGTGCTGACTTGGAAATTGTAATATATGAAATGATATTGAACTGTGTAATAGGTGCAATCGGTAATGCCGTTCCTATTGCAATAATAAATAAATAAATATACATTACTCACTAAACATGAAAATCGTGCAACTGTTTTTGTTTATTATTATGTATTTTTCCATCATGTTTTGTGGACCGAATATTTTTTTACTGTAACGACTGTCCCTCGTTTTCCATTTAAATTTGATCAATGTCTGGTGATGGACTTCAAATATAATACTGGAAGTTGGTTTTAACCGACATTAAAAAAAGGAGAAGGTTCTCAATTCGTCTGTATTTTTTATGTTTGTTACCTCAGGAATCCGCCATTTATAAACCGATTTGCAAATTTCTTTCTTTATTTCCAAGGATATACTATGAGATTGGTCTCCTTGAAATTCCATCAAAATCTGTTCAGTAGTCATTGAAGTTGGTTTCCGCTTTTTACAAAAAATAAATATTTAAATGACAAAATATATATTCAGAGCAGCAAGTGGGCAATACTTGAATTTTTATTCACTTGAAGAAAAAGTGTATCTTCACTATCACCAGAATAAATATTAGATGATATTTTTTTATTTTAGAAGGAACTGCAAAGTTTTTACATACTTAAAACTTATATCGTGGAAAAAATTAAGGAGTGAGTAACCACTTATGACTTGAACCACAAAACCCAACCTAAACAAATAACCGGTTAGAATACGAAACCACGGGCTGAAATACAGCCTTTTCAGGATTCTCTCACTTTATATTGATATCACCACCTCCACGTATTGGGTCTTCAATAAATACGTCGAATATCAATGCGGCATGAATTTTGAAACTGCTGTTACTATGAAGGACACTGTGCAAAAGT
This sequence comes from Crocallis elinguaria, assembly GCA_907269065.1. Taxonomy (NCBI): domain Eukaryota; kingdom Metazoa; phylum Arthropoda; class Insecta; order Lepidoptera; family Geometridae; genus Crocallis; species Crocallis elinguaria. Next base: position 22,028,075 of record OU026073.1, on the reverse strand, counting down.
TTTTTTTATATTAAAACATAAAAAACCTAAAAACATAAACGCTTACACACTCATACCCCCGCACTAGGATTCCCTGTGTCGCAGGTGGCATGGACACACACAGATACACATCACAATGTGCATCACAAACATCCAAGACCCGAGAACAAACTTTATGCTTACACAAAATCTGCCCCGGCCGGGAATCGAACCCGAGACCCCACGCTTTGCAGACAGGGTTGCTACCAAATTAGCTGCGGAGCCGTCAAACTATTTACAACTATGAACCGGAAAACGTAGTGTAGGCCCCTGACTATTAGGTGGACCTTGTCAAAACCACCGGAGAAAGCTTGCAGGCAAAAAGCGAGTAGCCAATCCAAGTGACGTTCTATGAGGAAGACCTGTACAGCAGTGGACATCTTTACCTAATGATGATGATTGCGGTCAAGCGCAAGCCTATTTACAATAACCAATGATGGCTCAGTGGTTGTGACGTCGGCCACCGGTCTGCAGGTTGATGGTTCGAATCCTACAATGAGTAGCTTTGGGTGAAGGTAAACATCTCGATGCAAAAGGTAGGGAATTTTCTAGTGCTCGCATGGCTACCTACCACTACCAAGTTGAAAATCTGCCACCAAGCATCTACCGGTCCGTTCCGACAACTGCACTTGAGAGCCAGTTCAAATCAAATCAAATCAAATCATTTATTTAGACACAAAAATTGTACACATAGATATGTTGAATCCATAGCCTCACGAACTAGTATTCACTGTGTTTCAGGAGTCAGTGGCTTCTCATATTAACCTGCTAGTCTTATGTCATACACAAATAAATGAAAGAATTACAATTTTATATATAATTGCATGTTATATAGGTGTGCGTATGTGTGTTATGTTATTGTGAGTTGTGTATGTGAGTGGCATCTATGTGTGTGTGGTGAATGTATGTGTTATGTATGTGTGTAATGTGTGTTTGTCGTGTTCAAATAATGTCTAAATCTTTGTCAAAAATATAAATTTGCCAACATATTTTCGATTCCCTCATAGTCGTAAGTTTTAAGCCATGTAATAATATTCTTTTTAAATTCATTGTTATTCAATTTCTAATAATAGGTTTAGGATATTCACCATCTTAGACCACACGGGATAGTGCTCAAATTCTAATCAATAAAGTAAAAACGCTTGTTTTATAGTGCTAACTAAACTCGATCCCAACTTACAACTTAGCAACTTTGTTGAAAGATAATTGTACAACAGCGAAAACTTAAATAACTTATTACTTGTATACTTTGCGAAAGCCTAAAACTGCGCAGAATATTTTCCATTGAATACATTATAACTTTATATTGAATGAGTGTTTAAATAAAACGATTTACATTTTAAGTGGAGTTATCTATTTTGAATTGCAGGCTTTTTATAACTTATTTATTTTATTGAAAGAGTTTGTTGTTCGCATTACGGTAAGTGCGGTTTAAATTCACACAAACCTGACAATTTTTTATACTATTGGTTAACGAGGCGTGTGGGTCGTTTGTATATATTTCACTAACCAGCTGCTGCCCCGCGGTTTCACCCGCGTGGAGATTTTGGATTTCATGGTTTTTATTTTTTTGCGCGGAACCCTAATTTTTTTCCAAAATAAAAGTAGCCTATGTTACTCCTTGTAACATCAGCTATCTACCAGTGAAAGTGCGGTCAAAATCGGCCCAGCCGTTTCGGAGATTACCCGGAACAAACAGACAGATAGACAGACAAAAATTTAAAAAAATGGCTGTTTTGGTGTAGGTCCCGTATATACTTTCATATGCATTTAGTAAAAAGCTGTTATTTTGATATTACAAACAGACACTTCAATTTTATTTATCTGTATGGATGTATGGATAGGTACTTGGCAACAAGTTTTCATCTAGAGGCTGGCACAAGCATACAAACCGAAGCTATACAACTAAATAAAATTGAAGTGTCTGTTTGTAATATCAATATAACAGTTTTTTACCAAATGCATATGAAAGTATATACGGCACTTATAACAAAACAACCATTTTAAAAAAAATTGTCTTTCTGTTTGTTCCGGGTAATGTCCGAAACGGCTGAGCCGATTTTGACGGGACTTTCATGGCAGATAGCTGATGTTACAGGGAGTAACTTAGGCTACTTTTATTTTAGAAAAAGAATTAGGGTTCCGCGCAAAAAAATAAAAACCATGAAATCCAATATCACCGCGCGGGTGAAACTGTGGGCAGCAGCTAGTTTAAAAATAAATAAGCCCACATGATAAGAAAAGGCTAAGAAAATCTGATATTATGCCTCATATTTTACTGGATCGTTCTCCGTAAGCCAGCGTAAGACAATTCCGATAAAAAGACAAAATTTTCAGTAATTTTTTGTTAGGTTTCTTGGAAACAACAGATTTAAACGAAACGGATGACGCAAGTCTATCAAAGCCAGACTAAAATACAATGTACAAGTAGGTACTAGCATTATGGTTTCACGTCGAGTAAATCTACGTTCTTCTTTTTAAATATGTAGAAGTGGTTTATTTTTAGAAGTATGTTTTTTATTCTGTTTAGTTTGTTAGTAGTTTACTTTGTCTCCCTTGATCTTATGGGAGAATGTTTTTTTTTATATTATTTGACAACGAGACGAGCCTGATGATAAGCATAATGCCGGCCCAAAGCAATTGCAGTGCGACATCACTGTGTTAGAAACACAGTGACTTACGCGGCACTGCAGTGCGCTCGTTACCCTGAGACATTAGGTATTAAGTCTCATAACTCCAGTAATTTCAATGTCTACTCTGCTCATTAAACCGGAACACAGCAATACTTGCACATTACTGCTTAGCTCAAACTTCACGAGCAAAGCGGTGATATCTACCCAGACGAACACTCACAGAATAGATACGCCTACCACCTAGTGAATGTGGTGTTAAATATAGGTGTTAAACGCATTAAACCTAAAATGATATGACGCTCAAGAGGGCCTGCTAGATCACACCTTTCAATAATATAATAATAATATAATAATAATAATAATTTATTTATTTCGGAAAAAGAATTAAATTTCCATATTGTATTAGTAACATTACGAGTACTTAGAACTATGTTAGTACAAAACAAAAAATATTTATGTCTATATTTATCTGTATATATTTATTTCAATGCTGCTGATTTTCAACTTCAGGGTGGTAGCTAGCCATGCAGGGAGGTATTAGAAAGTGCCCACCAAGCACAAGCTTACACATCAGCTAGAAGTCTATGAAATAGATAGATCTCTTTTATTTTTATCCAGTTTTACAAACTCGATATCCATTCCCTCTAGGTCCGCGCCGGTGACCTCCAGTACGAAGTTATAGTACGGCCAGGCACGTATCGTTTTTATGTAGTTCCGGTCCGCCCGACTCGAATCGTAAATACAAAAATGTCTCTGTTTATTTTCTACTCTACCTTCGATGCATCGCCAATGTTTGATCAAATGCTTTACAATGTGTTGTCGATGTTTTTTATATATTATGTACTATTGGTTCGCATCACGCCAGCCCATTACGATTGCAGTCAAGGTTTTTATTTTTTAAACCAAGAAAGCTGGCTCGATTATTTGTTTTTTTATGTTATTTGGTAACGAGACGAGCTGGTCGTTTGCCTGATGGTAAGCATAACGCCGGCTCATAACAATTGCAGTGCCCCCAGAACTGTGAAACACAACAGCATGCGCGGCGCTGCAGTGCGCTCGTTACCCTGACACATTAGGTATTAAGTCTCATAAGCCCAATAATTTCACTGGCTACTTTGCTCATCAAACCGGAACACAGTAATGCTTGCACATTACTGCTTGACGGCAGACTTCACGAGCAAAGCGGTGGTACTAACCCATATTTGTGTGAACATCCGCTATTGTCGGTTAACACTATAAAAATATTTTCATAAAGAACTGTCATTAGTAGCATCTCTTCAATGCGAATGCACGACGAAACTGTATTAGTCAATTATCTGCCGTCGCAATATAAAATCGTAATTGTTGGACGTCCGAACTAAATCCACTTATACGCCTTAGGCAATTGAGTACCACTTAACGGATCCGATACGATCGATTAACGACTGATGAAATAATATAATAATATACATTATATTATTATATAGTATTGGATAACGAGACGAGCTGGTCATTTGCCTAATGGTAAGCATAATGCCGGAGCATAACAATTGCAGTATCACTCTGAACTTTGAAACACAAAGAGCTGCGTGGCACTGCATTGCCATCACCGAATCGAGCATTCATGACTCATGATAGTGACATCGATCGCCGTAGGTCAGGGGTTCCTACAGTGAGCTTTCGGTGAAATAAAACATTGTTTTAAAACCTATAACGTGGTGGTAGAATACTTTTTAGTGCTAGGCTAGCTACCACTCTGAAGTTGGAAATCCGTGGTTAAGCTCCTATCTGTGTTTTCCGGAAGCTGGACTTGAGATCCAGTTTTAACATAGAGTTAGCATGGTTACCTAAAAAATTTAAAATTATTTAGGAAGACCACTTATATTATTACAAGCTTCTGCCCACGGTTTCCCTCAGTGAAAAACAGTGAGGAATAATGCATTTTCCCGGCATAAAAAGTAGCATATGTTACTCTCCGGTCCATAAACTATATCTAAATACGTAAAAAAAAATCACGTTAATCCGTTGCGCCGTTGCTGCTTAGAAGAAAGACAAACTACAAACCAGCTCACCTACAAATACACTGTCGCATTTATTATGGAATGGAAGTACAGACTATGTTGTCTTATAATTATCAGTGAGTGTTTCCACTGCCAATTACAATGTTTTGTTCATAGCTTATCATAATTAAATAATAAAGAAAACCGTGACTTCTAAAGCGCTCTGCTCACGGAAGGAGTTTAAATTTTTTATTTCTCCTTTCAGCCGTTCCATTTGGTACTTTAGATTTTTTTAGAGCCGTACGTCCTTTTGCGTCGTTTTAGAAAGAAAGAAAGAAAGAAAATACATTTTACGTATAGTGACAAAGAAATTTAAAATTGTATCTGAAAAAGAGTTTGATTTTTGTTAAAATATTATTAAAATTATACATACTTAAATATACCTACTAGCGACATCTATATGAAACTTTGAACCATTGTGCAAATACTGTTGTAATAATAATAATAAAAAAAAAACCGCTGTCACAAACTGTCTCATTTTTTCCGTGATCTTATATTTTAATATTTTACAATTTATTTAAACAATATTTAAAGCAGCTGTGTACATTTTTTGAGAACCATTTTTAATGTAATAAGAAGAGACATAATGGCAAAACTATTTAATTCCAAGATTTTAAGCAAAGAGAAAAATATGAAAATTGTTGACAGCTTGTCAGCTGTCCGACGTACCATATGGAAATAATTTACAAAATTAAGACAAAATGATCACGAGATCAAGGACAAAAAAAGCGGGAACAGCGAGCGCACAACAAACACCACCGCCCGCCTCGTCATCGCCGAGCTCTTCGTCGGGGGTTGAGTACGGCACTCCCCTCGACACCAGCGTGTCGAGCGACGAGGACGGGCCGCCGTCGCCGCCGCCGCCGCCACCACCTGCGCGACGTGGGCGACCACCGCTGCCGGCACGCTTGGGGCCAGTGGGACATTCTGTTCCGCGCGCGGCCCCCGCTACCGGTGGTATAGTGCGCCGCATGCGATGGACTTCTGATATGAATGAAAATTGCATGCGCGCCTATTATGGGGCTACAGAGGGAGGAACTAACATGAGTGCGTACCGTGATCGGATGCTGCCTCTGTTTCAGACCCTGGAGCCATCCGTCGCCGTATCTACGCAACGACTTTCGGATCAGGTGCGGGCTATCCAACGGCTCAAGCTGTTGGACGAGTCTGTGCTTGATCGGCTGCGCCTGGAGGCGCTTCCTATTCGCGCGACATCTGCCTCGACGCGGGACCTGTCTGTCGCGCCGCCGGTGCCGGCACCGCTCCCGGCCCCGTCATCGGTTGCGACACGGATAGACCCCGTAGTCGATGAGGATGATTGTGCGAATATAAGCGTAAGTACCCAGGTTAATGAGCAATTGAGAAGGGCTTTGGAAGACGCAATTTTGGAATACCAATATACACCTGATTCTAGGCCGCGACTACCTCGTCTACCCACTAATAGACGCAATCTAGCGTTAATGGGAGCCCTGAATGTTTTGCTAGCCCCGTATCTACGGGCTAGTGAAAACTTATTTGATACCCACTCGATCATGTACTGTGGGGCTATTGCGGTGTGTCGCGTGGCTCGTGTCAAGTTTCCGGACGCTGACCGAGCACCGCGGACCGCCGGAAATGCACCCGCATGGCAGGTACGGATCGAGCGGCGTATCAATACGTTTAGGACTCTCATTGCGAAGCTGGTCTGCTTCAGCCGGGGCAACAACCGCCCCCGAGTAATGCGCTTCGTGAATCAGGCATTTGCTGGGACCGGTATAAGGCCCCAGAATTATATGGCTGGTGTCACGGAACGCATTGACTTTTTGAAGCAGAAAATCTATGCGTGGGTAAACCGTATTCGACGCTATAGAGAGCGTGTAGATAGGTACCACCAAAATCGCCTTTTTGAAAGTGATCAAAGGAAGGTATACCGAAATTGGGAGGGAACCGACCAACGTGTGAGCGACGGGCAAATGCCGGATACTAACGCCATGATTAATTTCTGGCGTGGTATCTGGTCGGTGCCCGTCGAGCATACGGAGGGCGATTGGATGCGTACTGTAGAACAGTCGTGTGAGTCCATCGAGACCATGGGATCTGTTACCATAGATACCATAGACGTAAGTTGTGCTATTCGTACGGCTCAGAACTGGAAAAGTCCTGGTCCGGACGGATTGCACAACTTTTGGATAAAGTGGATTCGATGCTCACACGAATGTTTGGCAGTACAATTCCAAGAAGCCCTCGAACTTGGTTCTCTTCCATGTTTCCTGACAACGGGTGTCACCTCCCTGCTCCATAAGTCCGGTAGTACCACGGAAGCTAAAAACTATAGACCCATCACGTGCTTGCCTACGCTGTACAAGCTCCTTACATCCATTCTGAGAGCAAAAATTAATTCGCACGTTGTTGCAAACAATATCTTGGCTCCCGCTCAGAATGGTTGTAGGGTTGGGTCCCGTGGTACTAAGGAGCTCCTTCTCATTGATACGGCCATTTGCCAACAAGTTCGACGGAACAAAGGGGCTCTTTCGACTGCCTGGATTGACTACAAGAAGGCCTATGATTCAGTGCCTCATTCATGGTTGGAGAGGATTTTAGAGTTGTATAAAATTGATACAACTCTGAGATCCTTTTTAAGCACGTGCATGAGACAGTGGACCACAGTCCTTCGTCAACCAGGCAGTGGAAATAGCCCTTCTGGTCCGGAGAACTTTATAAAAATAGAGCGAGGCATCTTCCAGGGTGACAGTCTGAGTCCTTTGTGGTTTTGTCTAGCTTTGAATCCTCTGAGCACTTTGCTAAGAGATTCAAGGTTAGGCTGCAAGCTTCGTAGAGAGGGTGAGATCATTTCTCACCTGCTGTATATGGATGATCTTAAGCTATTGGCACCGAAAAGTCCAGACTTGATGAAGCTGTTAAAAATTACTGAGATTTTTAGCAGCGCCATCAAGATGGAGTTTGGTGTTGATAAGTGTGCGGTCATGCATGTACAGCGGGGGAAAGTTGTAAATTCTGATAATTTGCAACTTTCAGAGACAATGACTCTCAGATCTCTCTCTGAAGCTGAAACCTACAGATACCTTGGTATGTCACAGTCGTTGGGTATTGCGGTAGGGGACATTAAGCAGTCGGTGAAGGAGCGTTTCTTTTGTCGCTTGACAAAAGTACTTAACAGTGTTCTGTCAGGTGGCAACAAGGCGCGCGCCTTCAACGGTTGGGTAATGCCTCTACTAATATACTCCTTTGGCATACTAAAGTGGACGCAGACTGAGCTGGACTCCCTGGATAGGAGGGTCCGTCAACTGCTCACCTATCATCGTATGTTACACCCACGTTCGTCTGTTATGAGACTGTACATTCCGCGGAAATGGGGAGGTCGTGGCTTTTTGAATGCCAAGACGCTTCATAACCGCGAAGTGTGCAGCCTCAGGGAATATTTCCTTAACAACGAGTGTGGGATGCATCGCGATGTGGTGGCAGTTGACAGAAACCTCACGCCTCTCTCGTTGGCAAACGAGAATTGGCGCAAACCAGTGGTGATGACCACTGAGGACCGCAAGGACGTATGGAAGGGCAAGGAGCTGCACGGGCGGTTCTATCGGGCCTTAACAGGGTCCGATGTGGACCTGCTCGCGTCGGTGAACTGGTTACGTTTCGGTGACCTCTTTGGGGAGACCGAGGGTTTTGTCTGTGCAATTATGGATGAAGTTATCAAGACGAATAACTACCGGAAATATATTATGAAAGACGGTACGGTCGACATCTGTCGGGCATGCCGCCGTCCGGGAGAGTCTCTCCGTCATATTATTTCCGGTTGTTCTCATCTTGCTAACGGCGAGTATTTACACAGACATAACCTTGTAGCCAGGATCATCCATCAGCAAATTGCCCTTCAATACGGCCTTGTCGAGTCTGAGGTGCCGTACTATAAGTACGCACCGGCGCCAGTTCTCGAAAATGGTCGTGCATTGCTCTATTGGGACCGCTCTATCATTACGGACAGGACTATTGTTGCCAATAAGCCTGATATCGTACTGGTAGATCGGTCCCAACGCCGGGCAGTGCTCGTTGACATCACCGTTCCCCATGACGAGAACCTCGTGAAAGCCGAGAAGGACAAGCTCAGCAAGTACCTTGACTTGGCTCACGAGGTAACCGCCATGTGGAATGTTGATTCAACGATCATTGTACCGATAGTTGTTTCGGCGAACGGCCTTGTAGCGAAGAGCCTCGACCAACATCTCAAGAGGCTCTCGCTAGACGGTTGGATCAAGGGTCGTATGCAGAAGGCAGTGCTCCTTGACACGGCACGTATTGTCAGGAGGTTCCTCACTCTGCAGCCCTAACCACCGGTAGCTTGGGCCCTGCCCCGCTGCCGGCGGCACTCTAGGTTTAGGTTTTTTGTAATATTTTGTTTTTTTCTAGAAATATTGTAAAAAACTTAGACTTAAGATTGTAAATAAATACAGTGAATAATAATAATAATAATAATTTATTTTTCCAACAACAAATGGGTATAGTTAGCAGCACCTTTCAAATACATCGGAGAAAATGGTACAATTTAAAAAGCTTCGTAGGTAGCTTAATTATGAGCCCTGAACCTCACACTAGGATCACCTGTGTCGTGGGGTTCAGTCACTTCCCTTTTAAGGATTAGTACTTCTAAACAACTATATTAAGAACAAAGCAAAAAAAAATTAAAAAAAAAAAAAAATCAAGCAACCATCTCAAGGTTATTATGTTGTTTAACCGTGTTTGCGTGTGGATGAGTGTGTGTGTGTGTGTGTGTGTGTGTGTGTGTGCGTGTGCGTGCGTGTGTGTGTGCGTGTGTGTGTGTGTGTGTGCGCTTATGTTTGTACGTGTTTGGCTGTATGTGTGTGTTTTGTGAAGTTGTATTATCAGGGGGTATGTATCCGGAGATGCAACATGCATAAATATGAGAGTTATTCATTTAGAAGGTAAGTTCCGAGATAACGAGGTAACGAGAAGTTGACGGAAACAGTTACGCGTGAAAACGAGACAAAACACTTTCTAGTAATTAAGTAAGTTACGGAACGTTTATGAATAAGGGCTTTAACATCTAGGAATGTGTTAATTGAAAAAGCGTAATATAAAGTTAAGGATTATGTAGATGATAAAGATCCATGGAGGCAAACAGCTCAGGAGCCTCCTGGCGACTACTGTAATACTTAGAATTAAATTTTAAATAGCATTAGAAACATTGTAAAAACAATTTTAAAAAGCTTGCCGACGAGTTTCTTGCCCTTCTTCTTGACCGGTCTATACCAATTTGTTAGTGATCAATTTTAACTTTCATGACTGCTCCTTTGGGACCCATGTGAATAAAGAGTTATTGATTTGAAATTAAATGTCTCTGGATAACGAGAGCACTGCAGTGCCGCGCAGCCTTTTTGTTTTAAAGTTCTGAGTGCCACAACTGGTGTTTTGCTTAACAGTAGACAAACGACCCCAATTATGTATAGTATAAAGTAATTATACTTAAAGAAATTAGGTTTAAAGACATTACATACTCAAAAAAAACATTACATATCAATTGCTTGAGATCTATTTCAAACATTAATAAAATTATCACAACATCGTCGCGTCCAGTACATTATACCTACCCACCCAGCGTATTCATTTCCTTATGAGACTGTGATCTGATATTAGGTGTTGAGCAAGTTGTTTTGAAAAACACTACCGCTGTTCCATTTTTTTTAAATACTTTGCTCCACTCTGCTGCTTGGTGGGAGACTACACGAGCAAAGCGGAGGTTCCCACCCAGACTGACGCTCGCAGAAGAGTTAGTCCAACATGGTAGTCTTCGTAAACACGGCTCTGTCTCACAGACGTTAAAGATGAGTCTCCAACTAACGTAAAGACCACACAACGTAACACTACGTGACGTGACCACGGCTCACGTAGTGCGGACTTGCGAACTGTTATCCCGGCAGAACTCCATCGAAGTCGGCTTAGGGGATTTGCCATTGTGTACGACAAGTTGGTAAAAAGTTTCGTAAGCTGGCAACACGATGGTTTTAGACGCTGTGCCGAGTTGTAAACTAAAATCGAGAAAAAATATATAAAATGGCTAATATCAGGCGGATTTTTAAGGAAAAAAATTCGATGGTTTGATTAGTTTTTAATACAGAAATAGTAACAACCCCGTTTGCTAATAAATAAATAAATAATCAACGCTTACACTCATACCCCCGCACTAGGATTCCCTGTGTCGCAGGTGGCATGGACACACACAGATACACATCACAAACATCCAAGACCCGAGAACAAACTTTATGTTTACACAAAATCTGCCCCAGCCGGGAATCGAACCCGGGACCCCTCGCTTTGCAGGCAGGGTTACTACCAACTTAGCTACGGAGCCTTTTTTATACTAATGGTATTAAAAACTTCTTAAAACAAAAATCTATATCTATCTATACAAATAAATAAAATTGAAGTGTCTGTTTGTAATATCAAAACAGCATTTTACTAAATGCATATGAAAGTACTACTTACTTATAGGTACTTGTAACAAAAAAACATTTTTATTAAATTTCTGTTTGTTTCGGCTAATTTCACAGATTTTTACTAGCAGAGAGCTGATGTTATAAGGAGTAACTTAGGATACGTGGGCGAAGCTGCAGATCACAGTTAGTAAACAATTCTTCTTCTTCTTTGTCGTTTTCTTCATTACTGAAGGTCGTGCCTGCTCTGGAAGGCCTTGGTCGAGGAGCTGACTAGCTGCTTCCACACCACTCTGTCTTCGGCTTGTCTGAGAGCAGCAGTAACAGGGAGTCCCGTAATCTCCTTCACTATATCAGACCAGCGGTTAGGCGATCTGATCTAGTAAACAATAAGATAAACGAAAGTAAAGCTTAAACGTCTATGTAAAAAAGTATTAATTCATAAAACATATTATAGGTACAATTAATTACCTATTACATAATAAAGATGTTGAAGCCAAACAGCTCGGGAGTTGTGACTCCGATACATAGACCTAAATTTGAAACATAATTGTTAGGATTAGAATCATCGTAAAAACCTATATTTGAAAGTAACACAATTCTTCTTGTTCGGTGAAACTACCTATGATGGAACGGGTACTTAGAATAATTTATTTTGACTTTCACGCCTAAGTGAATAAAAAAATGAATTGGTTCGAGCTAAATTCGTGAACTAATAATAGTACCTGCAAAACTATATCTATCTACGGAACATGGGTAAGCACATCTCATGTTCTTCTGGTACAAATTTCGGCCAGAGTTAGGATTATCTCAGCAAACGATGCTCGTGTGTAGTTCTGATGTTTCTGTATATTTTTGTGTGTATATGTTGTGTTTTGCTCTCTAGATTTTCTCTAGGAATTTTCTAGTATTCGCCTGGCTTTAAACTGTATTTACCTCTAATACATTTTTATTTTGTATTAAGTAAAAAACACATAACAAAACAAACCATAGGTACATTTTAAATTCTACCCATACGTAGTCTATATACGTAGAAGTTGTATAAAAACATCCACCACGTTATTTTTCTATTGTACATGTTTTTTAATTAATTTCATTTAATTTTAATGTTTTTATGCTAATAAATAAGTAAATAACATATCATTATTGTTTCAGGTACGGAAATTCACATTTGTAGAGTCAATTTTGACAGTTTGGTAAGCCATGAGAAAGTTTTTATAATATTATTGTATAACGATATGAGTGGATCGTTTGCCTAATTGTTACCATCATAACCACTGACCAGATACCATAACCACTGACCAGATACCATAACCACTGACCAGATACCATAACCACTGACCAGATACCATAACCACTGACCAGATACCATAACCACTGACCAGATACCATAACCACTGACTAGATACCATAACCACTGGCCAGATACCATACCCACTGACCAGATACCATAACCACTGACCAGATACCATAACCACTGACCAGATACCATAACCACTGACCAGATACCATAACCACTGACCAGATACCATAACCACTGACTAGATACCATAACCACTGACTAGATACCATAACCACTGGCCAGATACCATACCCACTGACCAGATACCATAACCACTGACCAGATACCATAACCACTGACCAGATACCATAACCACTGACCAGATACCATAACCACTGACCAGATACCATAACCACTGACCAGATACCATAACCACTGACCAGATACCATAACCACTGACCAGATACCATAACCACTGACCAGATACCATAACCACTGACCAGATACCATAACCACTGACTAGATACCATAACCACTGGCCAGATACCATAACCACTGACCAGATACCATAACCACTGACCAGATACCATACCCACTGACCAGATACCATAACCACTGACCAGATACCATAACCACTGACCAGATACCATAACCACTGACCAGATACCATAACCACTGACCAGATACCATAACCACTGACCAGATACCATAACCACTGACCAGATACCATAACCACTGGCCAGATACCATAACCACTGACCAGATACCATAACCACTGACCAGATACCATAACCACTGACCAGATACCATAACCACTGACCAGATACCATAACCACTGACTAGATACCATAACCACTGACTAGATACCATAACTATTGCAGTGCTACTCAGAACTTTGAAACCAAAGGCCAGCGCGGCAATGTGCTTAGTAACCACATGACTTTATGCCTTCATCCCCTTTCCAGAAAATGACTAAAAAGAGTAGAGAATCATTGCACCCTTACGTCATAAACATTTCACCGGTCCGTACTAAAGGTTTCGCAGACTCTCACCATTCTAACTGCTAAGGAGTGGAACGTTCTCCCAGCATGTGTTTCCAGCGAAATATGATGTAAATATTCATAGGTAAGTCTAGAGGGAATAGGCTCCATAGGGCAATCGTGCTCAATCTCAGACTGCACCTTATCTTAACATCAGGCGAGGCGTGACAAACGCGAACCCATTCCATGTGATAAAAAAACATGACCTTAGATACTAGGTATAGAATTATAGATGTTAGATAAGAAGGCGAATTTTTACAAAAATCCAGAATGTTCTGTTTCCACAATCAGCGCTTTCTACAAGGTCCAAGGCCAAAAGCGCGATTTCACCCCACGTTTTCCTCTAACGCAAAATTTTAATCCGAAGCAAAAATACTTAAGTAGTAAAAATTTAATTTTAACCTGAACTCTTATCACAGCACCCGAATTCAACTGATAAGACTACTTAATTAAGTTCTGGGACCTTTAGGGGTCCTTGAAAACGCTGGGTTCCTTTGCCACAGATTATGTTGTTCATAAATTTCATCCCTATTTTGTTTGGGAGGTCGTAGCGGCCCTTGATGTGGGGGTGGGTTACAGTGGCTTACTGAGGGATATTATACAAAATGTTAATTCTTAAGTTGTTAATATTTAAAATAGTAATCTTACTAAGTATATCAACGTTTTTTGGCGATTAATATGTGTTGATCCGTAGGCTAACAATGTAGGCTAGGGTAACTTCAGTAAAATACAATAATAGTATATATGACTAATTATATTATTACTACTAGATGGTAGGACTAACTCTTCTGCGAGTGTCCGTCTGGGTGGGTACCACCGCTCTGCCCGCGAAGTCTGCCTCCAAGCATTACTGTATTCCAGTATGATGAGCAAAGTAAGTGAAATTACTGGGCTTATGAGACTTGATACCTAATGTCTCAGAACGATTGTCCGTTTGTTTATTTGCGTTTATTTAAGTATAATCAATAGTATACTCATTATCCAAGAATAATGAGTGAGCGGGTTATTTGTTTGATCGCTAGCATAACGCCAGCCCAACAATAGCAGTGCCACTCAGAACTTTGAAACAAAGGTAACTAATATATTTACCTGTGCGGTACTGCATTGTGATCGTTACCTTGCTACAGAATCTACAATTGCTACTGAACCCCTCACCCGGTACAACCAGTTCATCCTTGACAGGTTTTTTTTATTAAACAAGAGAATTCCAGAAATTTGTTACTTCCGTTCGAGCAAGTTGAGATTTAATTTAAATCAGTTAAAGTACCCACTTTGAGGAAAAACGTGGGCGTTGAGATATTAAAACTTTGCCAGCAATGTTTGGAATTACAACCATAAATTTAACGACAGCCTTGGTGCTGTAAAAAGTGTCATGGCCCCCTTAAAAAGGTTTTTTTGTACTATAGGTGACGAGACGAGCAGGGTGATTGTCGATGGTAGGCATAATGCTAGCCTACAGCAGTACCACTCACAACTTTGAAAGACATAGGCTTGCGCGACAGTGCGCTCGATACAAACTGTTAGTGGGAGGACTAACTCTTCTGCGAGTGTCCGTCTGGGTTGTTACCACCGCTTTGCTCGTGAAGTCTGCCGCCAAGCAGTAGTGTGCAAGCATTACTGTGTTCCGGTTTGATGAGCAGAGTATCCAGTGAAATTACTGGGCTTATGAGACTTAATACCTAATGTCTCAGGGTAACGAGCGCACTGCAGTGCCGCGCAGGTCTTTGTGTTTCTAAGTTCTGGGTGGCACTGCAATCGTTATGGACCGGCGTTATGCTTACCATCAGGCAAACGACCAGCTCGTCTCGTTACCAAATAACATTAAAAAAAAACCTTGAGTCTTTAGGTATTAAGTCCCATACGCCCAGTAATTTCACTGACGACTTTGCACATCAAACCGAAATACAGTAATGCTTGGACGTTAATACTTGGTGGCAGAATACATGAGCAAAGCGGTGGTACCCAAGTATAAGAGTTAGGACTAACTCTTCTTCTCTTCTCTCTTGTGAAAATGGTAGGACTGACTCTTGAGATTGGGGAGTTGTGTAACTCCGTCAAACAACTAGAGTGCTTGATGGTGGGGGTTGTAATGGTCACTTGGTTAGTTACCACCCCGAAATTGTCACCAAGTGCCTATCGGTGTGTTCTGACAGCTTTGATTGGGAGAAACCTTCCTATACTAAACTTAGCGTCAAATAACAATTTATTATTATAATTATCGTATTATCTATGATTAACTCATAACCTCTGTCTACGATTATCATCGCTAAGAAAGTTATCAATGATGCTCAATAAACATGTCTCGACCCTAGTTACAACCCCAGCCGCATCACCAATTTCCATCAGGTGAGATAACATACGCATAGCAGCAAAAACAGCTATCTCTATGCCTTTATCGCATCAATATGCTAAGAATGACGTCACGAAATTACATCTACCCTCATTTAACCAACTTTAATCGTGACCATAAAGGAGAACGTGACTCGCAAAACTAACTTAAAACGACAATTACCACTCAATTATACACCTTAATGCCTCGAAATAAGATCTTAAAGACCGCATAAGTTAGAATTGTATCACAATAGCAAACTTGCATAACCAGTATGTATTGATCTCTCTACCTTGCTTAATGTTTGTGTTATTGAGAACGATTGAGATGATTGGATGGTGAGGCGCAGTTCAAGATAAAATGGGCGGTGATGGGGGGTAGATTGATATGTGCGCGAAATATAATAAAAGTGACTTTTATTACATATTCGCTTATATTAGTTTCGAAACGAGTGTGCTAGGAACGTGTCCGAAAACTGAACCGACGTGGATCGGGAGGGCGCTGTAACAAAATGGTAGTAAACAAGTTAATTTTTCAAGCAATTATCTTTAGTTCTCAACTAATCCGCGTCGGTTGGTAGTTGCAATGGCTTATAAGTATGAGAAAGCAACTTTTATAACTGGGCTGTTGTGAACTTGATGGATTCGGTACTTATTCGAAAGGGTGATTAATGATATCAAATAGTTCAAGGTTGAAAGTGTAATAAAACTTCACGTATCGGGTACAGACTGATTTATTATTTTGCCGTCTACCCACACGATAGCATATAAATATACAACATCTTTCCCCTTAACAAAATAAAAAAAACAACAACATCTATCCCCTTAACAAAATAAGAAAAAAAAAACAACATCTTTCCCCTTAACAAAATAAGAATCAAAATAAGAATATACCTAAATTAACTAATTAATAGCATTATACTATGTAGATAATACGTACTTGATAAACAATTTACAACAAAATAAGAAAAAAAAAAACAACATCTTTTCCCCTTAACAAAATAAGAATATACCTAAGTTAATTAATTAATAGCATTATACTATGTAGATATGCGCTTGATAGACAATTTACTAATCAGCTAAGTAATATATTGTGATTAGGTAAGCCGTGATCACATGATAATTATGTACCTACCCATGATATTTTGAAATCAAGATTACTAGAACAAACCAATTCTTAAAATAACAGCTAATTGAATGTTGACATTGAAAGCTAGCATATTCTACTTACATAGACATGATGTTTTATGATAATTTACAACATATATCATACTGTATATTATGTACTTTACACAACAATATTATTTAATATTCTTAGGTATATAACAATTAGTAGTTTTATATATTTGTGAAATGATTGTGATAGCAGCTTAGCATAAATATATAATTAGTTATTAAGTTTTTATTGGTGGCACCGAGCTAGTTTTGGGCCTGATTGCAAATTCTCTTTTTTGCCTCTCGAGCAGCTGTTCGTTCGGTTCGAGACACTTCGACCGAAGATTTTAATTTAGACTCAGCTGTAGGTTTCCTATTAGCAGCATACAACCCACTTGGCCCTTCCATTATCTCTGTAGAATCATCATACACACTATCATCACTATCATTTCTGTCATTATCATCGTTCGCCGCGACCTCACCTGTCTGTGACGGCGACGGATCAAACTTGATCAAGTGCCTCCGATTACGCCTGTAACATTTCCCTAGCTGGTCGGTCACGAAGTACGACCGCGGCTGAGCGGCGTCTGTTTGCCCCGTCACCCGTGCCGCGCGTCTCCTATTGCCATCCACCGTAATCACCTCATCACCTATCTTTAGGGGTGGCAAGTTACGAGCACTGTTGTCGTAATGCATTTTAGTTTTAGTTTGGTTACGTAACATATTTGTATAATCAATTGTATTATCTCTGGCAGGAATTAGTTTATTTGTGTGTATCGGTAATCGCGTATTGAGTTTCCTACTCATCAAAAGTTCCGCTGGGCTAGCGATACCATCCCTAGGAGCCGTCCTGTAATTTAATAAACTCATATAAAAATCTGAATTATCATTTATAGACTTAATTAGTAAGTTTTTAATCGTGCGAACTGCTCGCTCCGACCGGCCGTTCGACTGAGGATAATTGGGTGACGATGTAACGTGTGCAAAACCCCAAGTTCTTGCAAAATCCTTAAATTCTTTGGACGCGTATGCGGGACCGTTGTCCGATATAAATTCGTTCGCGATGCCATGACGGGCAAATTGGTCTTTTATAGCTTTGATAACGCTTTTCGACGTAATAGATGTCAAGGCTGACACCTCAACATAATTAGAAAAATAATCGACTAACAGCAGAAAATACCTCTTATTATATTCAAACAAATCAGAGCCAACTTTTGTCCATGGCAAATTAGGTATTTGGTGAGGAATTAAAGTTTCCCGTTGCGGCAAGCTGGCGTGCGCCGCGCACACGCGACAACTGCGCACGGCGCGCTCCACGTCGCGCGACATGCCCGGCCAGTACATCACCTCGCGGGCTCGCCGCTTGCACCTGTCGATGCCTAAGTGGCCCTCATGTACTCTCATTAACATTTCGGCACGCAACGTCTCAGGAATAAATACTAAGTCATCCTTGAAAAGTACTCCTTCATAGTATTCTAGCGAATGCCGATGCTCCCATAAATGTCGTACCCGTTCATCCGTTTGATACTTATTTTGAGGCCAACCTTTCTGTATATAGCCGATCAACAACTGACATACTACATCAACTTCCGTATCTTTTCTAACTAAATTCAGTTTTTGATCACTAAATGCAACACTGCTTATTAGGAAGCACGACTGACTATGTAGTTCGTCGGAAACATTATCCGGCATCAACTCCGGCAGGGGAGCTCTAGAAAGCGTGTCCGGAATAAACATGTACTTGCCTGGCTTATAAGAAACGGTAAAATCGTACCTTTGAATTCTTAACATCATTCGCTGCAATCTAGCAGGTACTGAATTTAACGATTTCCTAAAAAGAGCCTCGAGCGGTTTGTGGTCAGACTCCACCAGCACATCGTTCTTCCCGAAAATATAATGGTGAAACCTCTCAAGCGCAAACACGATAGCCAGCAGCTCTTTTTCTATTTGCGCGTACCGCTGCTGCGTGTCCGTGAGCGTGAGCGAGGCGAACTCGACGGGCCGCCCGCCCTGCAGCAGCACGGCGCCGAGCGCGTGCGCGCTGGCGTCCACCGACACCACCGCCGGCTCCGCGGTCGAGAACAGGGCTAGCACGGGCGCGCTGCAAATATCACGTTTCAACCCTTTCACCACATCTTCCTCGCATGCACCCCACACCCACTCGCTGTCTTTTTTTAATAAGTTTCGAAGAGGGGTTACTTTTTCAGAATAGTTAGGAATGAATTTACATAAATAATTTACCATACCTAAAAACCTCTCTAACTCCTGCCTATTTCTAGGATTTTGCATTTCTGTTACAGCTTTTATTTTATTATCATCTATTTTCATTCCCTCTGCGCTGAACTTATGACCTAAATAGGTTACCTCTGATACTTTAAATTCACACTTTTCGCGATTAAACTTAATGCCGACCTGCTTGGCCCTTTCCAGTAGTTTTTTAAGTCTCTCGTCGTGTTCCGTTTCATTAGAGGCCCATAAAATCACGTCATCAATGAATGAGTCCACTCCTTCTAGCCCTTCCAGTAATTGTTTGACTCGAGAATGGAAAACTTCCGATGCAGAGTTGATTCCATACGGCAGACGCAAAAATTGGTAACGACCAAAGGGTGTACCGAACGTACAGAGGTCTGCGCTTTCATCGTCCAACTGGACCATCCAAAACCCAGACCTAGCATCTAACTTACTGAAAACCTTTGCTCCCTTCAGTTTAGTAGCAATGTCAGTTAGAGTGGGCAACGGGAAATGTTGACGACGAATAACTTTATTCAAAGGTCGCGGGTCGAGACATATGCGAATATTGCCGTCCTTTTTTGCTGCAACTACGATCGCGTTTACCCAGGAAGTAGGGTGAGTCACCTTTCTTATCACTCCTATCTTCTCCATGCGCTCCAGCTCAACTTGCAGACTTCCCCTCACGCTAAGTGGAATTTTCCTAACAGGACAAATACAAGGAGTGGCATCCTTTTCCACTGGAATTTTATAATAGCCAGGCAACCTACCAAGGCCTTCAAATAACTCGTCATATTGCGAACGTAACGAAAATACTCGCTTCACTAGTCCAATTTGTTCTACAGTGTATTTACCTAAGATGCTTTCACAATCATGATCGGTAATGACAAAATTTATGTGAAATAATTTATTTTTATACATCCACTTCATTACAGTCGATCCTATGATTGGCAAATAATTGCCACAAAACGACATCGCTTTCGGTTTAACAGGGCTCATATCATTAGCAGTAAAACCTAATCTGAAATAATTATTCTTCGAAATTACATTTAAATCCGCACCTGTGTCCAATTTGAATAAATGTTTTTTCATATTATTAGAAAGAAATAAAGTCTCATACCATTTTGAATCTTCAGATCGCTTTTCATCTGTATCGATAGACGAGATATAGAATAAATCACCATCCTCTTCTTCATGCACCGCAAACACTTTGCTGGATTTACGCATTTGACACGTTTTCCTATAATGCCCCCTTTCACCGCATGAGAAGCACTTTACATTACGCGCAGGGCACTGAAAACCACCGTCACAATAATAACTGGAACAAGCCGCGCAGGAATCGTTTCGGGCCATCGTCGCTCTGGTCGCGCCACTTGCACCGCCAGCGAAGCCGCCGCGCGCCCCGCGAGACGCGCCCGCGCTGGCGCCGCCGCGGCCGGGAGCGCCCGCGCCGGCGCCACCGCGCCAACGCTGCACTACGCCGCCTCGCGACCCGCGCCATGCACCCCGCGAATTCCACACTGAATCCACTGATAAATCCTTTGACTTCTCAATTTTGATACCTTCGATTTCTCGGCCTTCCTCGTTTGAAATTTCATTCGATTGACAAATCATAACAGCCTTCTCTAGTGTAAGCTGATCTGTACGGAGCAACCTATCTCGAACCGAACTATCCCGCACACCACAAACGATGCGATCGCGGATCAGGCCGTCTTCTAACTTATCAAACTCGCATTGTTGACTCAGAAGTTTCAAGGCCGTAACATACTCGTCGATACTTTCCCCGTCTTCCTGGTTCCTTGTGAAGAACTTGAACCTCACCATCGTAGTGTTAGTTTTTGTACCGAAGTAATTATTAAACTTTTCAACCAATTTTTCAATATTATCACGGTCTTCTTGTGTTTCGAACTTGAACGTTGAAAAAACATCATATCCATCGGGACCGATAAGGTTTATCAATAAACTAGCCTGCACATCACTCGGTTCTTTATAAACGCCCGATGCCTTGAGAAATACTTGGAATTGTCTAAGCCACTTTCGCCATGAGTCCGCGCGATTCGCCGGACCTCCGTTCAACGTTAATTCACCAGGGGGGCGTGCGTGTTCCATGATTATTATGGTTATTTATCACAACAAATACGTTTGTGCCACTATTCACTTTGAAATTGATAGTTAAACCCATTAAAATCAATTATTTCTTTGCGCCCCGCTGTCACCATGTAATAAAACTTCACGTATCGGGTACAGACTGATTTATTATTTTGCCGTCTACCCACACGATAGCATATAAATATACAACAGAAAGTAATTACATAAATTATATAAGACTAGCTGCTGCCCCGCGGTTTAACCCGCGTGGAGAATTTGGATTTCATGGTTTTTATTCTTTTTACGCGGAACCCTAATTATTTTTCTAAAATTACAGTAGCCTATGTTACTCCTTGTAACATCAGCTATCTGCCAGTGAAAGTCCCGTCAAAATCGGTCCAGCCGTTTCGGAGATTACCCGGAACAAACAGACAGACAGACAAAAATGTTAAAAATGGTTGTTTTGTTATAGGTACCGTATATACTTTCATATGCATTTAGTAAAAAGCTGTTATTTTGATATTACAAACAGACACTTCAATTTTATTTATCCGTATGGATAGACAGCTTTGCGCCAATATAACTTTAATATTTTATCAATTTTTTGGCCGTGGCAGGTACAGGTGGAATTTTAGTGTTGTGTATCAATTGTTGTTCCTCTCCATACATGGTTGTCTGGAAGAGATCGCTTTAAGCGATAAGACCGCCACTTGTAACACTTTTTTTTTGTTAAATAGTTTTATATTTAAGGTTCTTGTATTGTGGTGTTTCAATAAAGAGTTTATCTATCTATCTATCTATCTTTAGCGGAGCCATCATTAATTACTACCTTGCAATCTAAGGTGGTAACTTGTCTGATGAGCACGACAAACAAATTCAAAGTGGTTTATTCATATGCGCCTAAGAGAGCGCTCGTGAAAGTTAAATGACAATTGAACCCTGTCGACCCGAGCCACGAGAAAAGCAAAAAATAAAAGAGCAACAAAGAATTCCCACAAGTCTTTTCATAAATATACATAGTTTGGCTTTTACAAAGTTTTCATAAGTCAATGCCATACATTTTAAACTGTTATATCTATCGATAGCGATTTTATAAAGTCACGATGTCTGTGATTTTACAAAGTCGACCTAGATAATAACACCCTAGATTTTGAAGGTGACAATGTGGCTAACAAAGCACACTTGACTAGAGTTCACCTTATCATTTGCGCCTCGATTATAATTAACAAAAGGGGATATAAACACAGTACTATTGTGTGCGCTAAAGTAGTGGAAACGTAACCTGACTCAGTCTGCCGTCAGTACGCGTATTGTCAGTCGGACCCCCCCCCCCCTCCTGCCACTACATGCCTCAGGAGGTGACTAGCCCTTGCACGCAGACTATAGTTGTAAGCGACGGCAGGCAATTTCCCTTGGAATAAACAAAATCATCCCCCACCAATCACTTTCCATCTGACACAAAAGTCCACCTACGTTCAAGCATATATGTTCTGTGGTTCAAGATAAGACGTACACACATACAAAAAAGAATTCTTATTCTTATTGTATCTGCCGCCGCCACAAAAGGTCGTAACTCAAGTTGTCGCGTTTCTCCCCCGCGTTCAAAGCGACATTGTCGGCCCTTGAATAAATTATAATACGCTCTGATTTCGCACTCCTTTAGGGTCTTTTACACGATGCGATGCAAAATCGTCAAATATAAGCCTGTAAAAAATTATGTGGGAAAATATGTGGAAATTTCGGTGAAGTAAATTAAAAAAAATTGCTTTAAAAAAGCGACGGCCTGACTTCAGGGATAAACTACAGAACCGATTTTGATGAAATTTCTATGGGACCAATCTGAAAGTATATCCTTTCAAATAAAAAAAGAATTTTCCAAATCGGTTTATAAATGACAGAGATCTGAGGTAACAAACATAAAAAAAACCGCCGAATTGATAACTTTCTCCTTTTTTGTAAGTCGGTTAAAAACATTCAAAAAGGGGGTCCTTGATTGTTCACCCACTTAATATTCACATGTGATCTGATTCTGTAGCAATTTGGCATATCATACTTACTATCCTATTCTACTAATATTATAAATGCGAAAGTTTGTGTGAATGTTTTAACCGATTATGAAGAAAATTTGAAATGTAGATAGTTTAGGTTCTGGAATAACACATAGGTTATATGAAGATAAAAATCCCGCGAGCGAAGCCATGGGCAGATTTAGTTGTACTATTAATTGTATAATTTAATCTTTGGTACAATTTTTTTTAATTCTGGTGTTGAATACTACCACCAAGGTAAAAACAAGTCCAGATGAAATCAGTCGCCAATATTGTAGAGCGATATTTCGCGTCGTGTAAACCTAACCTTACCATCTCAGATACGAATAAGATTATTTTACTCGGAAGCAGGAAAAATATGTTATAAGGTGACTCTACAAGAAAATGTTACATAGAAGATGTTTTTTTTACAAATTGTCTTAGAAAATCTAGTTATGGGTACTTATATATACTACTACTTACTTCACTGAGAAAAATAGATTTTGGGCCTAAGGTGAATTTAGTCTTATACGGTTAAATTATAAATACGTCAGGACAATTTGTTAATCTTACGTTGTATTTCGCTTAGCTAAGCGAAAACCCACAAACGGTATAGTCAATTACACGGTACGTAAAACGCCGAAACACACGTGCCTTAAAGGAGATTCGGAATTAACCGTATTCCAGTTAATATAGCAGTTCAGACTCAAATAAACGCCTTACGCAGAGGGCGGTACATATTTAAGAAATATCAACGTAATGACGGTAATATTTAGTATACGAAAAGGTTAATATTTGTATACTTAACACGAAATATACCCAACATTCAAACGAAACTAACGCAAGATCAAAGTCTTAAAACAACGCACATTAGCGGTACATATTAACCGAGAAAGGTTTTTTATGATTTAAATCAAGGTGTAAAGCATCGACTTTATGGTCTTTACATTGAAAAGCCAGACCAACATTAAAGCATTACATATAGGGTGAAAACTGATTCCGTGTCAAGCGGTTTTTGTGCTATCGCAAAGTTGTAAGCGATATACCTACCACAAAGGCAATTACATTTATTAGGTACCTACTAGCTACGCCCCGCGGCTTCGGGATGGAAGGGGAGGGGTAAGATACTCTTCCTAAAAGAGGGGGTGCGGAAAGGTTTTTTTATTCCATTTTTAATTTTTCGAGGTTTAACCACTCAGGTCTGGAAGGCTGAACGGATTTTAATTCAATTTGCAAGCAAATCGGCCCAGAAAAATTGGAGAAATCGTTGTACTTATGCTACCTACATAAAAACATAATAGATAACGGAGGTACAATAAGAATTTTTTGGAAAAATATAGTTCTAGACATGGTTTTATAAAATAATGTAGTAGCCACCTTCCGGATCCATCATCAGGACCCTGGACGTCATCTAGGAACAGAGTACTTGTAAAGACAAATCAAACAAGCCCAAACTCAACGGGGCTACGTCATTTCGTTACAGAGTTCCTGTGGTCACTTTCTGGCTCCGTCATCAGGACCCTGGAAATAATCAAGGGTCAGAGTACTTGTAAAGACAAATCAAACGAGCCCAAACTCGACGGGGTTAGGTTGTGTCGTTACAGAGTTCTTAAGGCCACCTTCAGACTCCATCATAAGACCAGCTCTGTGACATCATTATATTACATTGTCATCCGATTTGCATATGTGTATAAAATTTTGGTTCAATCGAACACCGGGAAGTGGGTCAAATTTAGATTGCAAGATTTGACCTAAAGAAACATACATACACACATACAAACATTGCAAGTTAAGTAAAAGCGTAATAAAAATAAGCTCCTTTTCTGAAGTCGGTTAAAATACATTACCTACATTCTGTACATTGTATAATAATGAGTACCTACTTATTTTAACCTACCATTCAATTCACAATTCAATTTAGTTAAGTTACTTACTAATTTTTTCGATAGATGGCGTTAGTATAGAAAGTTAACTCGGTCTGAATCGCGCAAGTGGTTTGTTACAAGGGTTACATAGGCCGCGCGTGAATTTAAAATTTTGTTGACAAGAAGAGCGCGCTCTCACAGTTTGTATTGAGTCTTGTGATACATTGGTAAGTATTTGGTATTTGGTAGTACTTAGTATATATTTTCTGGTAGGTGGTTGGGTAAGTAAAATTTGGTCTTTCGCACCGAATTTTTTTGGAGCCACTGGTGGCTGGATAGGCTCAGTACTCCCACGAGTCCCGTCCCACGTGACGAGTTTTATACCAACTTACAAGATGCTTGAAACGCTTTAGTTTACAGGGTATATAACTGTAAATAAGGCCCCTTAAGTTTGTACTAGGACAGAAAACGCTTTACGAGCAGGTTCTAAATGCCTAAGATAATAGGTTAAACCACAGTAACGAGAGATGCAAAACGCCTTAGAGAGTTCGATTTGGCTTTCAATACGTCAGATATTGCCTTATAGAAGGTTCACGGGTGTTCCATAGGCACCCTAATTACCGTTCAAATCGCCTTGCGGAAGTCGAATGCCACCGTCAGTCCTTCGATTTCTAACTGACTTACTATGTTTTACGCTAATTGAATACGGTTAAACTGTTCAATAGTACGATTGATAACGTGGTTTAAGAGTCATATTCATAGTATCGTAGTTTATTGAAATCGCCTTATGTAACTAGTATAACGCCTTCTACTTTAGAAGGCGCTTTTGTTCGTTTTACGTTTGGTCGGTTTTTTGCCTTCATACCAACTAAATCGGTCGTTATTACGGTGCTTCCAACTTTACATTTTTCTCAGTGTTCGTATAGTGCCAATTCTTTTTTGGTGTAGGTGGAGATGTATATCCCCGCTTTCCTTTTTTTGTACTATTTGATAACGAGACGAGCTGGTCGTTTGCCTGATGATAAGAATAACGCCGGCCCATAACAATTGCAGTGCCACTCAAAACCTTGAAACAAAAAGGCCTGCGCGTCACTGCAGTGCGCTCGTTATCCTGAAACATTAGGTATTAAATCTCAAAAGCCCACTAATTTCACTGGCTACTCTGCTCATCAAACCGGAACACAGTAGTAATGCTTGGCGGCAGACTTCACGAGCAAAGCGGTGGTACCAACCCAGACGGACACTCGCAGAAGAGTTAGTCCTACATTGAATTGACCGCTCGAAACACATTTACAAATCACTATAAATATATACTCTCTGTTTTGTGTCGCTAGTGTAATAACGCTCATAGTCGAAACAATCTCAAACAATTAGTGTAGTGACAAAACCCTTACACATAAATCTACATCCAGTCTGGTCTCACAAGACACGGAAACTAAATACTAACATAGGAGGGCCTGAGCGCTAACTCAGAAAAGCAAACGTTATAAAGGATGAAGAATGGCTACAACCCCTCATTTATCTTCAAAGCTGGCTCATAAAGACAGCCCTTAATCTGGGTCTAGATTTCTAAATCACCCCCGAAATTGTACCTGAAAGTCATAGTTGTAAAGTTCAATTCGTCGTAAACAGAGATTAGTGAAGTGTATCTTATTAAGTCATAAAGTAGATTTCCCTGGCCCTCAGAAACAACTTGATTTTATATCTACAGCCATAAAATTAGGGATTAAATTGATTAAACTTGAATGTATCGATAAAGAACGATAACACGTACTGATGTTAGTCAAGTATCGATCGTCGATAAAACATCGACACATTTAAATACCACATGAATACAATACACAGAATGAAACCATTTTTTATATTTATAATAATCTATGCAAGTCTTAAAAGTAGCTGGATCTTTACTGAGTTAAACAATTTATGAATATTATTTTTACAAAAACTTTTCAAATTGTGATTGCTTTTCAAGTCAAAAACATAAAAAAATGCTTTAAAAAAGCGTCGAACCGACTGCAGTGACAAACTACTGAACCGATTTTGATGAAATTTCTATGGGACCAATCTGAAAGTATATCCTTTCAAATAAAAAAAGAATTTTCCAAATCGGTTTATAAATGACCGAGATCTGAGGTAACAAACATAAAAAAAAATACCCGACGAATTGATAACCTCCTCCTTTTTTGGAAGTCGGTTAAAAAGCAGTTTAAGGTACCTATAATTTACTTCATCCAAGATTATTGTCCGTACGTAAGTTTAAAATAAAAATTACGTACGGAACTTCAACTTCAATAGACTAAAAAATCGACCACCTAACTTAGATACTTTTTTTAAATTGGGTCAACGAAAACTATCAAAGTATTTATCGATATAATCTTGCCTCATCCCGGTTTAAGGCTTTCTTTTACGATCCACGACGATATATCCCAAAGTCCAGTGTGACCTGACCCGTTGACTCCTCAACTGCTTCCTCTGTTCCTATCCGGCGTGACCTTGCCACCCGGTTAAGATGAAAATTAGGTAATGTCTTCCGTCCAGAAGGGTCAAATTAGGGTGCGAGACGAGTTATTGCAGATTTAAATAAATTGCGCCGGAGATCACATACGTAGTTCCGACCTTGGGTGTGGCTACAGTAAACTGGTTAGCTGTGTGATTATATACCTTACCTACATATTATATTATACTCGTGGTGTGTCCCACGGTCATGTGACATGAAGGACAATGTAATTTAAATATTATAGTTAGAATGTTTTATAGAAATTTTTATTTGCAAAGATTTTTAAAAAGTTGCTCGTCCGTCGTCGTTCCCGGACTCGAATCCACTAAGTGAGTGAAAACATTCTATGATTTTATGATATACCGATCAGGTAACATAACAAAGATCAACTCCCTTTCAAATCTCTCAATATATTAATATAACATTAATATAATTGAACTTCAGTACGCGGAATAAATACTTGTTAATGTTTGCATAAGACCAACAATCGGTACCACTTTTTGCTAAGTTTTTTTTATATACTGCTTGTAACGTGACGAGCCAGTCCTTTGCCTGATAGTAAGCATAACGCCGGCCAAATTGCAGTGCCACGAAGAATTTTGAAACACAAAGGCATACGCGGCACTGCAGTGCGATAGTATAGTTAACCCCCAGTAATTGCACTGCTTTTTTAAGCTCACTAAATCGGAACACAGTACAATGCTTGCACATTACTGCTTAGCGGCAGACTGCAGAAGCAAAGCGGTGGTACCAACCCAGACAGACGAGTTAGTCCTACCTAGGAAGGGTTTCTGTATTGCGTGATGTTTCAATAAAGAGTTTATCTATCTACCCAATCAGCGGAAATCATAACAGCACCCTACGTGCTACAGAAGTCTATCAAATCATCTTCATCGAGGAATATGTCAACAGTGCAGTCAAAGTTAAACGTAGTCGACTGTAAAATGTACCCAGCTATAGCCCAAAACATCAAAACTTAGCCACATCATACGAAAATATCAAAAACCCGGATTATTACACTATAAAGGTTCCACACATAAGCTATAAAATCTAAAAGGCCTTGACAAAAACAAAACAGGTCGCTAAGTTTATGTAACGAGTGAAAGGCCCCTAACAGATCATAAACGGTTAAGCGGGCTGACTTTGGGCATGAGATATTTTTATCGAGTAAAATTTGGATACAAAAAGGTTCTGGATTCTTAGTAGGGTTATAGCTTTAGTCCATTTGTTGGAGTAAAGTCGGGTTAAATTCGTTTTTCAACCCTTAAAATACTAAGGTCACTTAAATGTGATCTAGATAGATTTTGCTGAATCGGTTTTACTCGAAAACAAATGGCCATTAAAGCGATATTGGTCACAATTCAGGGGGTCTACTCTCAACAACTATGACTATACAATCGTCACGATACGGCATCGATATGAAATTACTCCGAATATATCGAACAAAAAATAAAAAAAAAAAATATGTCAAATGTTCATACGACTTTTTTATAACCTTTTTTTAACTTGCAATGTTTGATATTATGTGTTTGTTTTTTATTTATATTTCATATTTTTGATATATAGTGTATGAACCGGAAAGTAACAGACCATTTTTATCCCAAAAAAAATGCAAAGTTCCTCTAGGTATCTCCACGTGGGTGCAACCACGGGCAGTAGCTAGTGAAATAATAAATCTAGTTAAACTACACACTATTACAATGCTCAATAAAGTTCTCGCCATATTGCGTTTTAAGTTGACGTCGGATATCGTCGCAGCGAACGACGCACGCAATGAAATTCGCAATAAAAGAAATGGTTTGGTTCAAATAGTGGAATATAGCGATATTTGCTATCATAATACGGAGTTAAAGTTTAAATGGGTTTCTAGGAGAAACCTTTAAATGTTTATAATTTTACTAGCATTGAGAAGAATTCAAATTCAGAGACAATTGACAACCAGTCGATGTAACCAAATTTACATAAAAGAACACGACAGCCTTAGCCAGTGTCCAAATCTGTACAGGTTTTTAAAAGTTATAGTGTCATAAAGAAACTCACATACATGAACCCTAAATGAGTCCCTGTCCACCAAATGACGTAACACTACATTTTATCCGAATACCACGTGCAAGCCGAATGCAAGGCCGCGGGAAAAGCTAGTATAATTATAAACAGTGCTATTACACCTTGGACCAGCCCGAAACAGCTAAAAGTGGACATTCCCCGTTTAAGCACCAGCACTAAACCAGGCAATGCCCGCTGCCCTGCTGACCTTTATTTGCCTAGCCCTTTATTGTCCTCTATAAACGGTCATTTTATTTTCTTTAAATACTTACCTTATAAAAGTTATTACATTTATTAGTTTACTCGTATTTGGTTTGGAAAGGAAGAACACGACTTGTGATCGTGTTTTTCGTCTTTGCAATGATTAAGTTAACGGCTCTGACTACTATATTTTGTTAAATATAGGTTGACACGCGTGACAGCTGGTTTTTATACTCTGTGGTTAGAAGAAACAAAGAAAGAAGCAAAGTAGCCAGTGAAATTACTGGGCTTATGAGACTTAATACCTAATGTCTTAGGGTAACGAGCGCACTGCAGTGCCGCGCAGGCCTTTGTGTTTCAAAGTTCTGAGTGGCACTGCAATTGTTCTGGGCCGGCGTTATTCTTACCATCAGGCAAACGACCAGCTCGTCTCGTTACCAATAACATTAAAAAAAAATAAGTATCCCTGAACACCAATAAATTACGACCTTATTTTGCTTACATTTTGACTGTAAAATAAGTTTTTTGTGGAATAATATATTTTTCATGTCCAGCTTTTATAAAATACGTAATCTGTACTGTCTAATCTTGTAGACATATTCCGGCTCTTGTAGTGTAGTAGTCAGCTGTAGTGTCTACTTTTCTGCCTGAAAAATGCACAGTTACTCTCGGACTTTCCACGCAGATGAAACCACGGGCAACAGCCAGTGTAAAAGCTAATAGTACGCTAATCAATCAATAAAACCATCGGCGTCCAACTTCATCTAATTAAATCAAGCTAACGTATCCTCCTTTTCCCGCGAGCGAAACCGGCGGTGACGTCATCAATCATAATAACCGGAAGTGGGCGCGAATTAAGATAATTTGCGGGTAGACGTGCAAACTTTTACAGGACTTTAAACGGTTCCCGGGAATTGTCTGATAAAGTTTTAAGTGCGTAGTTTTTGCTTTGAATTGTGGTAAATGCGGATATTAAAGAAAAGTTCGGGAAACTCTGGCGCTTCCGTTTAATTTATTGCAGGTGAAATGGGATTTGAAAAAAATATGAAAGAATGAGCTGGAATGGAACGAAACCTAAGCATACAGACTGACACCGCTATTTCACAGGAATATCTGTCATGACGTCATCAAAAAAATATTGGAGTTACAACAAATTAAACTTTGTCTTCTGTAAAGGGGTTTCACTAGACTAACTCTTCTCTGATCCGGCTGGGTGAGCGCCACAGCTTTGCTCATGTAGTCTGCCACCAAGCAGTAATTTGCAAGCATTACTGAGTTCCGGTTTGAAAACATACGATTTCAAGAATTTTAGTACTGTCATTATTCCATCATAGCTCAGTTGGAAAAACTTCTGACCCAAACTGCTGAAAGATGCAGTTACAAATCACGTTGTTATCGACTTTTTTACATTCATATTCACTGAAACATCGATAGGTATGTATGTATGTAAACATTGATGGGCAGGTATGCTTAAAACCCCGCACAAACATAAATTTGAGTAATTATAGGTACATCAGCTGAGACAGGCTCCCAGGTATCTGTAATGTGATGGTGCCTAGCCCTAGCTCTGCTGGCTAACTGTAGTAACAGAGCTAGATATCAAATAAAGAACGAGGAGAAAATGTTAACAAAGTGTACACCTAGAACCCAGAAATTCAAATTCAAAATGCTTTATTCATATAGGCCCCAACGGAACACTTATGAAGATTAAAATACGAGTAAATGACTCTAACAGCGGGCCTCTGTAACGTTCGTCTACCCAAAATCACAGACTAAAACTGATGCTGTCTTTATCAGAACATAATAAATGACAAAGACACCAACAGACCCAATCCGTGCTCAACGTCAACGAACCTTCCAGAAACTTGCACATTACTGCTCGATGGCAGCTTGTAGTGAAGTATCTTGAGAATACGCAGGCTCTCCACTTGGCTTCATTCATCTCTTTATGTAGATAGCCACAAGTACATACATTTTGAATGAAAAAACTTAACAGTTTATATCGTGTGTATTATTACATTATTTTAATTCTCGACATTTTAAACCCTTTGTAATGTTCTTTGTCACGGGGTAGACACCTAAGACAATACTCGGTACATATACATTTCCAAATGTAAAGCGCTGTTTCAAAATAATCACTAGCTTAAACGCTAGCTAAAATAACATTTTATAAAACTCAAATCCCCACACAACCTAACGAGAACTCATCAAAACTCGTCGCAAAGCAAAGAGTGCTAACTCCAAAATTTTTCATTTTTCTCGTTAATATGACAAAACCGCGCAAGTGACGACACGCTGCCGCAATTTTTAAGGATTTCCCGCTGGTTTGGGAGACGGGACACTTATCACGCGGGGTTCGCAAGATTAACCTACAGCGGTGGGGCCGAAAAATATGCGGGGCTTCAGGTGAAAGTTTGAGAGCTGGTGGAATGCAGTTTAGAGATAGGATTACTTTAGGGTTCGTAAAATATAGAATGTCGATTAAGAATAGAGAGTTTACGGTTTATAATAATTACAGTAGGCCATGATTTTAAGACAGAAATTCTAATTTCTATTCAATTCAATTGTGTATTCCATTTTTTATTATGACAATAACTGTCAAAATTAAAATAAATAACACTTCATTATGGACCATGTAGAACACAACAACTAGAAGATAGATGATGACTATCGCTATCATAAAGTGTTCTATTACTCATTTTATAATATTTCTAACTCTGCATTTTGTGAGCAAACTTTGTTACATTTATATTCATATCATTTATTTTTACATATATATTCTTCAATGTCATAATAGCTTTTATATTGATTAAAATGTCTTTTAGTTGTTTTATGCATTTTAAATAATACACTAGCAGAATATTTATTATAGCACACCTGGCTAGTTTTTAGTTTAATATTTATTATAGCACCCTTTCAAATTAAAAATAAATTACCAAGCACCCGTCAGTTTTTGCGGTATCTTCATTAGAGATCCATTCCTAATCCAGATTCAACTAGCTTTTTTTACAGTAACCTATTCGTTTCAAGCACAAACATACAACTATAAATAACTATTACGATAAAACCACGCTAAGTCATCAGTCTTCATTAGAAGCAGTTTATGCAGAATAAACGTTTCACAAAGGTACTAACAGCTTCAAAATACTCGCTCCCAATTGAACGCAAACTCCGTAGCCCCACAAAATAAATAAGACGCTTTATCCAAGGATTATCTCTTTAAGAATAACGCGTGTGCCCTTTGTCTAAACGTGGTTTTTTAACCAAATACGTAGCGCGGCGACGACTTTACTTAATCCGTGAGTCTTCGCTGAGAAATGGGGATTAAGGCTGTTTTTGTTGAGTGACTCAGTTTTTTTTAATGTGTGATTAGATGAGGTGTTACTGGGGGCTTTATGGGAAAAGTTTTGGAACCTCTGAGCGGAGTAAAACGTAAGTGATGTGGTACTTACGTTTATTGGTACTCTTTGCTTAAGTGAACTCAAATCTACGTATGATTGCTGTAATTCTAGTCGGTCAAATTCGTTCATACTAAACCTGCAGTATAAACGTGGTAAGGGGAATGAGCTTCTCTTTTTGCCCGTATTGCAAGAAGACGCGAGCGAAAATTACGTCAGGTAAAATATTTTTGCAATATACAGTAAAGGAGCACGCCAGGTCCCACTAGTTCCATTGGCCTTTCCATGATGGGAATACTGGGATTTTGGTATCAGTAGCTCCATTAAACTGTGTCCATTTTTATCAAAATTAGTCTAGTACCAGCACATAGTTCAATTACGTAAATAATGGTACAGTCGATGCCAATGAAATTCGCCAAGGCTACGACGTTAGTCCATATTATGTCTCTGAGAGATGGCCGGTATCCCAGCAGTAAGTAATCTTGTGATGAATCTTGATGATGATGATAGAATATGTACTTCAGGAAATATGTACTTTTCCGGAATAAAAAGTAACCCATGTTACTCTGCGGTCCATAAACTATATCTTTGCAAAAAAATATGATGATCCGTTACAAACACACTTTTATAGTAGAATAAATGTATAATAGGAGTACGGATTGTGTTGTAGTGTGCTAATTTAACTGAGGTTTAGTTTCATTATTTTTTTTAATTTTGTTACATTACACTCTATGGACACGTGGTCCATACTTTTATAAGATTAGGTCATATATTAATAGAAATAAACGATATAAAGAAAAAACATAATGACGGGAACTATGGTCTTAAACTAAATTAAAATAGAACTAAATTACAAGACAACAGAAGGATTACAATTGGAGTTGACCAGACACCACAAGCGGCACCCGTTCACGAGTATGACCCATGTGCCAGCCATCGCTCTCCTCAACCATTACCGAGGGAAGAGGGCGATCCGCCACACGATGCCGCCGCGAGCAGAATCCTTTTCGTGAGCATGACAACTCCAGTTGCTTACATAGATGAACATAGTTTTATATACATAGGTACCTATATACTAGGGGATTGTAGGGTGATCGGTGACTGGGGATTATCGGCCGTGGATCCCGCATTTCCTAACCTCATAAGCGCTTGTACATAGCTCTTCTATCTGTTTCAAGTCAGTAAATTATTAGTGTTGTAAATTTATATACAGTTGACACGCCGTGCGTCAGCCGGACGGGCGCCGGACGGTCCCCGGCCTTCTCAAAATGTGAACGTAAGCGTTTTGGAAATAGCTAGTGGTAGGTTTAGAATGTGACAAGATTAGCATTTTGCAACATTGGGTTGTTTATTTCATCCTACTAATAATATTAAGGAGAAAGTTTGTCAGGATGGATGTATGGATGCTTGTTACTCGTTCACGCAAAAACTATTAAACGGATTTTGAATGGACTCTTTCGCAAGTGTCCGTTTGGGTAGGTGCCACCGTTTTGCTCGTGTCCTCTTCCGCCAAGCAGTAATGTGCAAGCATTACTGTGTTCCAGTTTTGATGAGCAGTCATTGTACTAATGTTTCAGGGTAGCGAGCGTAAAGAATTTCCGCGCAGGCCCTTGATTTTAAAAATTCGACAGTTCATCGAAATCATCTCATTATCCAATATTGTACAAAAAAATCGAAGATGTAAAATAATGTACTGTTTTTTCAGCTGGAAACCAGTCGATCTGAATTATCCGGTGAAATCATCCAAAAACGATCTTCATAAAAAATCCAGTATAATTTTACGATGCGAAAACCCCGTTAAGAATTGTATTGAAAAATAACGAAAATGAAAATCACCGATTTTACGTTTTCAACGATTTTAACGGAACTACAATGATGACCAGCCGTTATTAGGGTTCCTAGAGTTAACAAAATGGAACATTTACATGATGTCATATAAAAGTAGGCAAACGTATAGCTCTGTCGGTCACCGGTGAGATTTTATTCAAAAATGATAAGCATTAACAATTTGGGTTTGCTTTACCCGATAAACTAAAACCGAAAAAATGCGAATAAGTCCCGAAAATTGTGCCACCTAGAATTTTGTAACAAAAAGTCCTGCTACAATGCGCTCGTATTACCCTAAGACATAAGATGCTAAATCCTAGATACTCACTCATTACATAATTTTGACATTTTGTGTTAATATTTAAAAAAGTTATTGTTTTTATTTTAATTTGATGCAATTTTGAGTTTCATGTAAAAAAAATTTAAAATGTCGTATTTTTTCGCAACTGACATAATAATATCGTAAGGAACCCTATGCACGAGCGGAAAGCCCTCTTGACCAGTTTTATATTTTTACGTCGGCAGCTCCGGATGTGCCCAGGGGTGTAAAAAATTTACAACGTTACCCCATTAGGGCGCACGTGATTTTAGATTTATTCCATTATAAATGAGTTTTCTGCTGAAACAGTTGGAACAAAGTAAAATGTTTGTTTGTGAAACGTGATTTCGATGAATTCTATTTCAGGTAGGTAATAAATAAATCATTTTTTTATCTGAAATAGGCTGAAATGTAAGGTTAAAGTAATACTGCTCTAAAGCCTAATTTTTTTTTGTGTCGTTTTGTAACGTGACGAGCTGGTCATTTGCCTGATGGTAAGCTTAACACCAGCCCATAACAATTGCAGTGCCACCCAGCTGA
Source organism: Crocallis elinguaria (assembly GCA_907269065.1). Taxonomy (NCBI): domain Eukaryota; kingdom Metazoa; phylum Arthropoda; class Insecta; order Lepidoptera; family Geometridae; genus Crocallis; species Crocallis elinguaria. Next base: position 21,992,094 of record OU026073.1, on the reverse strand, counting down.
ACTGAACTTTGAAACACAAAGGCCTGCGCGGCACTGCAGTGCGCTCGTTACCCTGAGACATTAGGTAATAAGTCTCATAAGCCCAGTAATACCACTGGATACTCTGCTCATCAAACCGGAACACAGTAATGCTTGCACACTACTGCTTGGCGGCAGACTTCACGAGCAAAACGGTGGTAACAACCCAGACGGACACTCGCAGAAGATTAGGCTTCCACTAACAAACACTATTCGCACGATTCGATTCGCTCTAAGCTAGTATTTTATTCGAGTGGCGAGTAATTTAGTAACTAAACAGGTCTAAACAACAAAAATTAAGTCGATGGATTTTGTTCAGATACGTTTAGATACTAAACTAGCTGCTGCCCGCGGTATCACCCGCGCGGAAATATTGGAGTTCATGGTTTTTATTTTTTTGCGCGGAATCCTAATTCTTTTTCTAAAATAAAAGTAGCCTTAGTTACTCCCTGTAACATCAGCTATCTGCCATGAAAGTCCCGTCAAAATCGGCTCAGCCGTTTCGGACATTACCCGGAACAAACAGACAGATAGACAAAAATTTTAAAAATGGTTTTTTTGTTATATGTACCGTATATACTTTCATATGCATTTAGTAAAAAGCTGTTATTTTGATATTACAAACAGATACTTCAGTTTTATTTATTTGTATAGATACGTAAACATTTGCAGACTACTTGAGAATCCTGTTTACTTTGAATAGAATACAAAAACCGTTTACCTCTAAAAAGGAACGTTTTGCAGTATAATAGTATAGAATAGTATAAATATAAAGTTATTTTTATAGTCCAAGGTAATGTAACGAGCAAGTCATTTTCCTGGTGGTAAGCGTAACAAACAGCAATAGCAAATTGCCGATCGTAAAAGTAAAGCAGCTTTCGCTGCGGTCAGTACTTGGATGGGTGGCCGCTGGTTTTTTATACTATTTTAATTATTAATTATATTACTATTTATATTATTAATTATATTACTATTTAAATACTATTTGATTACGAGACGATCCGGTCGCTAGCCTGATGGTAAGCTAACGTCGGCCTATAGTAATTGCAGTGCGACTCAGAACTTTGAAACACAAAGGACACCCAGTAATCACTGACTACATGGCTCATCAAACCGGTATACAGTAACGCTTGCACATTACTGCTTGGCGGCAGACTTCACGAGCAAAGCTTGTGAAAGCTGTGTTGCAGTGTTTATCTTTCTTTTCCCTTGTGTTTCAAGGTTCAGAGGGACACTGCATTTGTTATAGACCGGCGTTATGCTTACCATCAGGCTATCGACTGTATCGTCTCTTTATAAAATAGTATAAATATTAGTAATTATTTGAAAATGACGGTAGATTACACGTGAGCAAAGCTGTGGTAGTTGATAAAGACAGCATTAGTTTTAGTCTGTGATTCGGGTAGACGAATGTTGCTGAGGCCCGCTGTTAGAGTCATTTATTTTAACATTCATAAGTGCTCCTTTGGAGCCTATTTGAATAAAGAATTTTGAATTTGAATTTGATATCTACCCAGACATAGACTCGCATAAGAGTTAGTCCTACCAATTGACAAACTAAGCCATCATCTTTAACCCACCTCTTTGTATGAATTAAATTATACAGCTCTTTCTTGCTATCTCAATATCCTTCAACATATTATGTACGAGTGTATATTATATATATATAGGTAGGTATCTTATGAACCAATAACCTCTACATAATTCAATTCCCCATTTCCATTTGCGTCGCATTCGCACCTCCGCACAATAACTGAAAACCCTGAAAATACGCTGAAAGCCTTCAAAGTAAACCTTAGGCATCGGGATTCGGATATTTATTCGCGAACAGGTATGATCCGTGGTTTACCGAAAGGTAGAATTCGGTAATTTTTGGCTGTATTTGTTATTTTTTTTCGATAGACGATTTGGTTGGTTCTCGGCAATTTGGTAAGTTTTTAAGTGTCGTGGTCTTTGTCATAATCTGTACAAATAAATAAAATTGAAGTGTCTGTTTGTAATGTCAAAATAACAGCTTTTTAATAAATGCATATGAAAGGATATTACGGTACCTACACCAAACGCAATTTTTAAAATTTTTGTCTTTCTGTCTGTTTGTTCTGGGTAATCTCCAAAACGGCTGGGTCGATTCTGACGGGACTTTCACTGTCAGATAGCTGATGTTATAAGGAGTAACTTAGGCTACTTTTATTTTAGAAAAATAATTAGGATTCCGAGCGAAAAATATATTATTACTATACATATATTAATACTATATTGAATTTTGACATATATAATTAGTCCACGCTTAAATTCGTCTCTGATTCTTCGCCGAAGGTTGTGTCTGGTAATGTTTATTACCTCAAGGTCAAAACACATCAAGAATTTGGTCCCAAAAATATGGTTCCGTATGAAATCAAGTGATCCGTGACCTTCCACGCCGCTGATGTGTGAAATCGCCGGGTGCGCTCATGGAACGATTGTTTTCTGTCTGTTTCGACGGTTTGTTTATTTCAAGGAGTTTCTTTTTATAGTCATTTTTGGTTTCGTTGAGTCTTATTTTTGTTGTTAAAAAAGGGACATGTGATATTAATGTAAAAGTTTAATATAAAACCTTTCACATATTGTAGCTACCAGATGACTTTACTTTCTGCGAGACTCTGTTTCGGTGGATCCTACCGTTTTGCTCATGTGGTCTGCCGCCAAGCAGCAGCGTGCATGAATTACTTTGTTTCAGTTTGATGAGAAGTGAATTGAAGTTTTCAGTGAAGTTACATCAAGTTTGAAACTTCATATGAAACTTCAAACATCTGATACATAAAGTTTAAAGTTTCTTATGAAGTTTATTTCAGGGTAAAAAACGCTCTTCTTGCAAAATTCTTCTTGCTTCTTGCTTATACAAAACGCATATCGTAGTGTGTAGTCTAGAATGTACCACATCATAATTGCTTCCTAATATTTTCATCAAGGTAAACTAAAGTATAATTCCAACTAATACTATATCCAATTTCTCCTTAAGCGAGTGTAGTTCTCGAAATTTCCACACTACACAAATATGAGAGTGTTGGCTGTGGTGGCTGACAAACTGGCTGTCAGGGTGATTGATGACCGCGGTCGGCTGGGAGACTTAGGAGCGTTTGTAGGTGCGAGGGACTATTTAGGGGTCTGTACTGTGTGTTCCTTGGAATGTATTTTGGGAGTAACACGCTGTAGATGCGCTAAATTGCATAAACTTGCTAACTTTTGTTAGTGCTAGTGCTAACTCTTCTGCGAGTGTCCGTCTGGGTTGTTACCACCGCTTTGCTCGTGAAGTCTGCCGCCAAGCAGTAGTGTGCAAGCATTACTCTGTTCCGGTTTGACGAGCAGAGTATCCAGTGAAATTACTGGGCTTATGAGACTTAATACATAATGACTCAGGGTAACGAGCGCACTGCAGTGCAACAACTGTGTTCAGTCTGGTCTAAATACCCAGAAGACGCAGGTTCGAATCCTGTTGGAAGCGAAATTTTTCTGATGTATATATTTGCACTTGACTCAGTCAGCAATCATTCAAAAATAGCCTCCTAATTTAATGTAAATACAAACAAATATAGTAGTAATGCAACCATAAAACGGAATTTGACAAACCAGGTCCATTTACACCACACAGTGAATCAGCGCACATAGTTAACCACGCGCTAATGTGTACAAAAATATAAGCCTTTATTTCTATCACTACATATTTAATGCCCGCTCTGGAGTTTCGCGCTGGCATTAAACTGAACTGAGCACAATAAACCGCCGTCAGTAAAAACTACACCCTGTGTACAAACGGGTGGCTGTCACACCGTAGCGTGGCAGTTTGACTGCTAGTTTCAGAACTTTGCCGGCGAGAAAGGGACGCTGCTATGCAGCTTGTATAACTGTGTCTTTTTCTGTTAACCTGTTTTACTATTTAACGTTTTGTAATGTATTCTGAGTATGTATGTGTATATAAGTTAACGCATTCTACCACGTACGCGTAAACGTTTTTTTTTTGTGAAGAAATGTACAGCGAACCTAGCGCCGCATTTATGAACTATCATCGCGCATTTGTTTTGTACGATATTTACTCTCCAAATTGAGCCTTGTGTGGTAGTTTTCTAAGAACTCGTCTGTCTGGCCTGGTTCCCATCTGCAGATGAAAATCTGTCGCAAAGCACCCATCAGTGTGATGCGAAAGTCGCTTTTAAGAGCCAGCTCCCAATTTAGGCGTATTTATCTTTCAACTATATATTCACACTGGTCACATGCTAAATTCTCAAGATTAAAAAAGGGAACATCGTACGTGGTTTTCATCCATCCTGTGCAGATAGTAAAATTCGTATTCCATGTCATCATTTCACATGCTGATCTATGAGATATGATAAGGACTATGAAGTAAAGAATGACGGAAGACTTCATCACTGATAAAGCTTGTTCACCGTGTTCTAATTATTTTTACTAGCCAAGAAAGTGCTTGCTTTATTTAAAAAAAATAGTAATGACTCAGTTCAATTCTATAAAAAACTTTACTTAAAGTAGCTGTGCCCTGCGGCTTCGCTCATGTAGCCTAAGTTACTCCTTATAACATCAGCTATCTACCAGTGAAAGTCTCGTCAAAATCGGCCCCTTTCGGAGATTAGTCAGAATAAATAGACAGAAAGACAAAAAATTTAAAAACTGTAGTTGTTTTATTATAAGTACCGTACTTAAACGTAGTATTATACTTTCATATGCATTTAGTAAAAAGTTGTTATTTTTAACATTACAAATTAACACTTCAATTTTTTATTTGTATAGATGTGAAGGAAAACTTGCCAGAAAACAGGAACAACAAGATTCGTTTTTTTTATATATTTTATATTCCCGTATGTTGGGAGTTACGCTTCGGTGTGATCGTCACCTCTTATTAAAACTAGCTAGAACAATAAACGCGCTTGTAAAAATCCCGCATGGAGTAACGCGTACTCGAGATTGCCCGCAATATACGGGGAATAGCTGAATAAACGTCAGCATCGTGTTCAGCTTATAAGAACTGGATAATTTGAAGTGATAATGGTTCAGCAGGGTCGACGTGCGTTAAAATTCAGTCAGAGATGAACATTTTTGATATGATGATATGTTCCAGTGAAATTACTGGGCTTATGAGACTTAATACCTAATGTCTCAGTATGACGAGCGCACTGCAGTGCCGCGCAGGCCTTTGTGTTTCAAAGTTCTAGGTGGCACTGCAATTGTTATGGGCCGGCGTTATGCTTACCATCAGGCAAACGACCAACTCGTCCCGTTACCAAACAACATAAAAAAAATGTCTGACTTAATTTTAGTTGAATAGCACACAGGTGCTTGATAACAAATTTTCAATTTAAGGGTAGCTAGCCAGACTAGCACTAGAAAATGCCCGACCACCGTGATTTTTTCTGGTGTTGCTTTGGCTAGCTAAGCTAAAATTCGGTGCTAAGCTCCTTAAAATATGTGTTCTAGGTAACTGCGCGTAGATACAAATTATTTTTTAACACAAAATTCCAACACAATCGGTGGCCTATCACTGCTAAGAGACTTATTACTTTAAAATCTAGTAGTGTGCAGGAAGATTAACAATCATTTTTTTACTATTTGATACGAGCTGGTCGATTGCTCGATAGTAAGCATAACGCCGGCCCATAAAAATGCAGTGCCACTCAGAACTATGAAGCACAAAGGTATGCGCGGTACTGCAGTGCGCTCGTTACCATGAGACATCAGGTATAAGCCAGGAACACAGTAATGCTTGCACATTACTGCTCGGCGGCAGACTTCACGACCAATGCGGTGGTATCAACCCAGACGGACACTCGCAGAAGAGTTAGTCCTACCACCAAACAATACTGTTTGATTCCTACCTGATAGAAACAGTCTTGGGATTACTATGATTCTCTTCTCTCTTCCTCTTCGACCCCAATTAACATTTTAGTACTTCTTAAAACCTGTTCTTTAAAACAACTCATTAAATACTACCCACCTTTATTGACAGCGTCCAACTCCTTGAGAGCCTCCATAAAAATGTTCAGCTTATATTTATAAAGTTTGCCCAAGTTTGATGTGCTCCGTCCAATATGGAAAGTTCTTTACGAGTTGTACCTCTTTATGGATGCTTTCGGACTTGTTATGTGTGTTAATTTCGGTTCGAGGCATGTTTTTGACCGACTTCCAAAAAGGTGAGGTTATAAATTTGACCTATTTTTTGGACTGTACGTTCAACCATGTTTGAATCATCACCCAATACGAATCCAGTTAGTATGTTTTTTCGCGTTGGCGATTTTCTTCGAAATTTATTTGAGAATACAATTGTAAATTACCTATAGGGCCATAAAGATGATAGACTTAACTAGATTCTGCCCGCGACTTCACCCGCGTGGTATATGATATAATTATAGCCTATGTGTTATTTCTAAAAAATCTTTCACCAATGGGACACTACATTTTCCCTGAGTGTTGTACGTATCTTGATACCACGCAAGCGAAGCCGTGAGCAAAAGCTAGTTCTTAATAAAGACTGCTCCGTGGCTAAGTTGGCAGATATCATCTCTGCAAATTGTGGAGTCCCGAGTTCGGTTTCCAGCCAGAGTAAAAGTGTGGTGAACATAAAATTGGTTCTCGTATCTTTGGTGTTTGTGTTGTGTACGTGTGTCCACCCCAACTGCAACCCACGGAATCCTAGAACAATTTGATTATAGAAAAGGAACACTGCAGACTGTAGGTAACTTTCACTAGTACCTAAGCGCCACGTTTCTAAACAATACATGCTATTTTCATTTGAAACCCTAGCAGCGAAAGTTGCTTCCATTACTCGAACTATTGTACTGAACATAATAGCGAACTTTGCTGGTCGTGCTTTGTCGCGTTGTGACGGAGAGAAATAGAGAACGAGGTCAAACGATTGTGCTCTAAAGGGTGGCGATGTATCTCTTTGACAGGGAAGAGTAATGGAAATGTTAATCTGATGCAGTTTCAAAAGCTAGTTTATTAAACTTTTGGATAACGAGCAGTTGTTAGCCTATTGGTAAGTCTAACGCCATCCTATAACAATTGCAGTGCCACTCAGAACATTGAAATCCATACTTCCATACTAATATTACCCATACTCCATACTAATATTATAAATAAGAAAGTGTGTTTGTTGGTTTGTTGGTTTGTCCTTCTTTCACGCAGTAACGAAGCAACGAATCGACGTGATTTTTGGCATAGATATAGTTTATGGACCGGAGAGTAACATAGGCTACTTTTTATCCTGGAAAATGCACGGCTCCTGTGGGAACGCGGGTGAAAACCGCGGGCAGAAGTTAGTGGACATAAAGTTGACATTGACAGCTGTCAATAAATTGACAGCTGTCTATAACGTTTTATAATGTTGACAAGGTGATTTAATTTGACAGATCGGTTTGACAGTTCCTGTGGGAACGCGGGTGAAAACCGTGGGCAGAAGCTAGTACTAAGATAAACGTGGAAACGCATTGCGCTCATTATCCTGAAACTATATAAGGACTTAAAAGTCTTCTGGGATATTATTAGGTGTTAAATCTCATAAGCCTACGAAGCGAGTCACATTTAAAGATTATTTTGTGTGTATAAAACAATAGGTGAGTTAGTACTTTTAGAAGTTTTATATTCATAATATTATTTAGTATGGATAAAGCCACTGAAAAAAAGAACTGTGAAGTATACAAAATTTACATCAGCAATTGGCAGGTTATAAAAATAATCCTCATTTCAGTTTCCAGCGTCCTTTTCTAAAGAAATGTAAATAAAGAGAACTCAAAGGAGTCCGACTCAAAAACACGACCTTCTTGCGTTTCCGAGTTAGATAAGAGGGAGTTGGCGAGTTTAATTTCTTAATTTTCAGAGATGTTTAATGAAATAAAACGATATTTTTACTCGACTACCGGAGTAAAGGTGAGTAATGTTTTTCGAGCGTATGTATATGGGTGTCTATTTCTTTGGTGCGGTTTTGTAGCTTAAACTAGTTAACGGATTCTAATATGACTTATGAGGTGTCATTAGATAGTAACATAGGGTATGTTCATTTCATTCATATGATTATGTTTTCGATATCTAAAGAAAACACATACATCACACAACACACACCCACACACCCACACAACACACACAAACACACACCCATACACACCCACACCCACAGACACACACCCACACACACACACACACACACACCCACCCACACCCCCCACACACACCCACACCCACACCCCCCACACACACCCACACACTCACACACCCACACACCCACACACACACACACACACACACACACACACACACACACACACACACACACACACACACACACACGGATACATACATGTACGTTTTTATAATAAACAAATAAATAAAACGCCCTGTTTTTGTCGCACAAATATCCGTTTATAAAAATACTAGCTTGACATTAAAATGTTTACGGATAAAAAGTACCAGGCAAGAAGAACTCGCAAGAAGTCGTTTCTGGAACCCTTATTGACAGTTGAGCTCGCACACCCGCAGTTTTTTTAACCGCGTCTTAAGCAGCTTGTAACTTGCTGAAAGTTTCCCAGGCAGCCAGCACTGAAAGGAAATTAACCGAGCTTTGTGAAAAATTAAGTTCTAATTGCTTGTAAAAATTAGTTAGAGCTGTCATTGAATAAACAATTTTTACTTACGTAAGATGTACATTTGAATATTTTTGCAAAAATAAGCGTACTCAGGTTACAATTCAATACTATTGACTATGTAATTAAAAGAGAGGGTCTTAATTCGCCGTATTTTTTGGGGCGAAGTTAAACAGTGTCTCCGATTTAAATGAACCTTTTTTTCATGAGCAGGGTATATCTCAAGTCCTTCAATACATTTTATGAAAGGATAACACCCCTATGGGTGGAACAATGGAGGATGAAATTGCATATATCGCAATATTTTCCCTGAAATCTGTTCCCGGATTTCTAAAAGCATTTTTTCCTTTATTAACCGACTTCCAAAAAAGGAGACGGTTATATTCGGTGGGAATTTTTTATGTTTTTTTCCTCAGACCTCTTTCATTTATAAACCGATTTGGAAAATAATTTTTTTGTGTGAAAGGATATACTTTCAGATTGGTCCCATAGAAATTTCATCAAAATCGGTTCAGTTAGTTTGCCACTGAAGTCGGTTCGTCGCATTTTTAAAGCAATTTTTAATGATGAAGAAAAGTGTTTTTTGTTTTTAAAAGTTATTTTTGGCTCATCTAAGAATGTTTAGAGATTTAGCGGAACAAAAGAAGGAAGATCTTAGTATCAACTGAAGATATATATATTTTTACGAAATTATTGGACGATTTTATGCAAAAATAACTCCTCTAAAATTAAAACAAATAAGCAAAACAATACGTGGAAAGCTTCATAGAGCAAAGTACAAAAACAGCTTAGACAGGGCGCGGTGCAAAAACGCCGAGTCCGACATTCGATAATTAAAATGGCCGCTTTGCGAGAACTGCAGTTGTCGTCGACAAATTAACTGCTGTCCGGAGAAAGGACGCTTGTTTTATTTTTGTATGTGCTCAGGTGCGGGTCTATTCACTTGTTAGATTTATCACATGAATATAATTATGGTTTGAGTATTTGGCAACTAATTTTTTGTAGTAAACCATATTTAATATTATACTAACACAATTTAGAATAAAAATCTGAATAATCCGTACCATAATAAATGTAGAAGTATGTTTGTAGGTTTGTTGGTTTTTTGGTCTGTTGGTTTGTTCTTCTTTTACGCAGCAACGAAGCAATTGATTGACGTATTTTTGGCAAAGAGGTAGTTTCCCGTGGGAATGTCCACGCGGGTGAAACCGCGAGCAGAAGCTAGTAGCTTATAAATTACTTAATTGTTGTTCATTGTTCGTAACATCTGCGTATGTAGGTTTGTTGTGTTGTGTATCCGAACTACAATACATTGCGAAAGTGTTTGTATGTTTGTTGGTTTGCCCTTCTTTCACGCAGGAATAACGCAACGGATCGACGAGATTTTTTGCATAGATATAGTTTATGGACCGGAGAGTAACATAGGCTACGTTCATATTATACCGCGAAAATGCACTATTCCTGTAGGAATCGCTACGCAAGTGAAACCGCGAGCAGAAGCTAGTAGTATATTAATCTAAGTTTACAAAAAATATACATGAGTTATTCTGGGACCATATCAAAGAAATCTTTAAAGTGTGTTTAAGTGTTCATAATATGAAACAATTCATCGATTCATAAATTTAAACAGCATTGAACACAATTTTACAATCAAAGAAAATTTTACAAAACGGCAATAATAATTATTAGATATTGAGCCTACCGTTGAGTTATTACATTTAAATGGTGCTTCTGTGTTTGTCACATTAGGGAAAACTGTTCTTATTAACGTAATCACAGTAATGAGGCCACTAAATAATTAGTATTTCAAATAGATATAAAGACTACTTAACGAAAAGGCCGTCTGTTGTACCATTTTTTAAAGTAATGATTTGAAAATTTCTTTATTTTGCAGTGGGGTTATTTATGTCTGTGTATAATTTGTAATACTTAATTAACTCTTCCACCTTGCTATACAAAGTATTTCAAGTAGATTATTTAGTTTATAATGAAAGTTGTATACATATATCTTAACATCCGTTATAAACACTACAACAAACTATAAAAAAAATTACAACCAATTACCGAACTGAATCAATGCCCGACTTTTCCACAAAACCTTAATAGCACCGCAATGAGTTTGCACAAACTACCCTAGCAATTAACCGACCGGCTCTAATAGATTGATAGGTCTATGTATCGAGGCCGGGATTTAATTGGCTTTGGTTAAGTGTTTTCGAAATTATTGTGGATTCGTTTTCCTACGGGTTCCTGTGGTTTTTTTAGATTTGTTTGGTTTACTGGATTGTTTTTACTATTGCCCTTTGTAGGGACACAGTTATTTGTTAATGGTTGTTCGTATTGTTCTTGAATTTCTTTTATAATTTTACTTTGAAATGGTCTAACGTAGACTTAACGCTAAGTTAAGTAAACTTGTTGGCGTTATTTGCTATTGCCACCTATGGTGAACTATTACCAGGTGGTAGGACTAACTCTTCTGTGAACGTCAGTCTAGGTGGGTACCACCGCTTTGCTCGTGTAGTCTGCCGCCAAGCAGGATCAAACTAGTCAGTGAAAAAAACTGGGCTTATGAGACTTAATACCTAATATCTCAGGGTAACAAGCGCAATGCAGTCAGGCAGTTAAACTTCAAAGTTCTGAGTGTCACTGCAATTGTTATGGGCTGGTGTTATGTTTCCCATTAGCAAATGATTCCCTTGTCTCGTTATCAAATGTAATATAAAAAGTACTTAAAAGCCCTTCTTATATTAACCAATTCTCTTTTTCTTTTTGTGGCTATGTTACTCGATATATCTCCGCCACTTACCAACCGATTTAAATGATTCTCTTTTTCATGAATAGGATACACATCAACGGTGTTATTTTAATACATTTTATGAAAGAATACCAACTTTTATGGTGGAAAAAAATATGTCGTGATATTTTCGTCAAAGACAGTTCTCGCTTTTTTAAGAGCCACTTTTGTCCATAGAATCGCCATCTCCCACGCTCCAAACGCGACGTTCGCCGAGCTGGTGATCAGCCACGTGCAGGCGGCGGACGAGGGGGTCTACCGCTGCGAGATCACGTACCTGCAGGTCGGCGAGGACTGCAACACCGTGCAAGTCACCGACTTCCACACATACAGTGAGTCACTTTATATTGTCTTATTTAGGTGCGTTTCCAAATTCAAATATATTTAATACTTTGATTCCAATAAATAAATTTATTATTATTCGAAATTAAATTTATATTCGGGTCATTGGCCAGACCTTTGAGCCGCAGCCAACATTTTAGCTAAAATAATATCAAGCTATGAGTTGGGAGGATGAGATGGACTGTTGTTTTAAGATGTGTATGAGTAAAAAGTCTGGAATATAGTAATGATTATTTAATGACCTTAAACCGGTTTAATTTGAAATGAGACACCGGCACCTGCCAATTCCGCCTCATGTGAAAATATGTAGATAGGTGTTGACTCGCCACCCACTGCAACCCACCCACCCATACGGGCCGATGTTATTGTCGACGTAAATCGTGGATGTCTAAAGAGTGTTGATAGGTGTGCTGCAGTTTCTCTGAGGCACTGCTCCCGCGTATTATGCTTTTTATCACTTCCATCTGAGAGCTCAGTCTTCTATTACGAGTCTTAATATTATTATTGCCAATATGGGTACAAATTCTTGTTAAAGGTGGTACGACCAAAAGTACAGAACTCCTTTCGACATGCATTATAAACGATAAAACGACAAAATCGAGATGTCTTCCCTTTTTCAGCTAACAAGCCGTTGGCATTATCTAACCGGAATTGTTGAAATGTGAAAGGGAAAGGAGGGAAACAAAAGTTTATTAATTTCGGGCAGTACTTACATTTCTGGAGTTTTAGTACCCCATAAGGAACCCTATAAAACTAAAGATTTCTTCATATTACAACGAGAGACGGAAGCCGCCACGTCGCAAATTGTTGGGCCCCGGGTCACGCGGTGTAATATCCCCGTGTGAAACGAAATGCCCCCGGATTGCTTCCGGGGATATTTTTGATGGCATTTTCTTATGTCACCTACAATACAATATATTATTTGTTTATTTGCGATCGAGATGTGCGACGCAATGCAGAAATATCGCGAGATGTCGAATAAAATTTCTGAAACGATTGCTTAGCAGATATTTTTTTAGTATGGAAAGTGTATATTTTTTTTATTCATGATGAGTTAGCATTAGACCCAAATTAAAGACGTTTTTTATTTTTAACAGACTTCTAAAAAAGGGCGAGGTTCTCAATTGTGTTTTTTTTTTGTTTATGTTTCTTACATCAGATCTCCGTCATTTATAAACCGATTTGGATTTTTTTTTATTTGAAATGATTTACTTTCAAATTGGTCCTATTTCATCAAAATCGGTTCAGTAGTTTCTCACTGAAGTCGGTTCGTAGCTTTTTTATTTGTTCAGTCTATTTCCAGGTTTCATTATCTAAAAAGAAACCGTTCTCCATACTTTAATACCTTCTTGAACAACATAAATTCCATTCTTAGTGCCGTCCACATCCACCACTCTCCATCAGCCTGCTTGTAAAAAATTTTCTGTTAAATATAGATTAAATAGTATGGATAAAAAACGAATTCAAAAATTAAGAATTCGAAAAAAAAAACATGTTGACACCATTTAAACTTGACCCAAAGAAATTTACGGTCTTACCACAAAAAAATTCAACCACTCTAAACACGTGTTAAACAGCGTCTAACCCTTAAACATGTCTTAGTCGTGAGCTTAAAATTGATAATCACAGAAGTGTCTAACTTAATTCTGTTGTGACATTTCTAATCATTTTAGACGTTTTACTTTTAGACACTGTCTAGCTTAACAGACGTCTATAAGTTGTTTTTTTGTGAAAAGATAAAAACGACTATTGTCAAAGTCAAACATCACTGATAAAATCACACACTAACTGTACTTCCACGACTAACTTTCATCCATTAACACTTGGCAGTGTGATTTTCATACCACCTCCAAATCAACCCTTAACTTGAACCCCATTTAAAACTCCCCGTTTAATCAAAACTATACAAAATTGGATCCTTAACACGGCAATCAAAAGCCCAGTTTAGAATAATCAATTTAAACAGCTTTGTAAAATCAATCTTTATTCAAACCTGATTGCTTCAAGAACTGATTGATCACATTTAAATTTACATATAAATTTGAATTTGAATAGCCTTAGGTTATTCTGTTAGAAAATAGTCCCCTTTTTAATGCTGTAGAAAGACGTACTTAATTCGATTTTTTACGTTTGGATAAATTATGTATTTATTCTTGATTTCTTGCTATTTAATGCTAATTTCAGAATGAACTTAGAACTTTCTCCTCCTTCATTTGACATACCTTTCTGAGAATCTTATGAATGTAATTCCAAAAAAGTCGCTACTGTGAATCACACGCAAACAAAAAAAATACATATACCGCTAAAACATAAGCTTTTCTTTTGGCTTTGCCGTAGTCAGTTATTTAAAAGTAGTCGATTAAAAAAACATCATAAAATACCTCCGATTTAGATATCAAAATCCCCGAGGCTGAGTACAGATGTGAAATTGAATAAATTAAATTCTGTTTATAATATATTAATAGCTCTGGGCTAGGAATGTAAATATAACCTAAATTGTTCGGTGCTAAATGTTTTAACGTGAATATGTATGTTTGAACGAGGCTTATTTTGATAATTAATTTGAGATAGATTTTAGACCTCTTTGATAACGGACCTTTTTACAAACAGAGATCAAAAACAGTATTTCTTTGTTCTAGAGTTCCGTTGATACCAAAGACTATAAATTAATCTGTGGTTGATACAGTTACTGTGTGTTTGACTTTATGCGTATAAATTTACATGTAGTTTAAAAAACTTTAAAACACGCTATCCACCTCCTGGCTCCATCATCAGTCCATGGAAACCAAGTGCAATCTATTGGATTCGTCAAAACGAATCATATGAGCCCAAACTCGAAGGGTATACTTGTAGCCACTGAAGAGTTCCACGATCCACCTCCTGGCTCCATCATCAGATCAGCTTTACGATACCAAATTATAGTTTTGTCATCCAAACTACATACACATACAAAGTTTCATTTCGATACGACAATTAGAAGTAAGTTAAAATTTACCTACAAGGTTTTATTATATAATTACATAGTTACAAATCCTACTTCCTACTAGTCCTACTTCCTACTGGTCCTACTTCCTACTATTTATCCTACTTCTTACTATCCTACTTCCTATAAATATTTAAATATTATAAATGCGAAAGTGTGTTTGTTGGTTTGTCCTTCTTTCACGCGGTAACGGAGCAACGGATAGACGTGATTTATGGCATAGATATAGTTTATGGACCGGAGAGTAACATAGGCTACTTTTTATCCCAAAAAAATGCACGGTTCTTGTGGGAACGCGGGTGAAAACCGCGGGCAGAAGCCAGTAATATTATAAATGTAATAGTGTGTTTGTTAATTTGTCCTTCTTTCACGCAGCAACGAAGCAACGGGCTTATGACCTGGAAAGTGACATATAGGTTCCTGCACGATTTCTATTAGAAACTCCACGCAGGTGAACCCGTGGGGCGCAGCTAAGTTAAAATAAATCAAATAATAAATAAACATAATCCAGTAAAATACGTTGACATTATAGTTCCTTTGATAACCTAGCTTTGATATTTTAAAATCTCTTTGCTAACTTTAATTTATTTTGCATCATGTTAAAGTAAAATATGAGAGGTTCTTGTGTTATTTACATAGCTACAGAAACGACATTTTAAAATTAAATCATCCAGTTTTTATAAATTCCCTAAGTGCATCTGGTTTTCTATATTTAAACAACTATGTAAACAAACTCGGCGGATACCAGACCATCACAGCAATAATGATCCGATCCAATCCTGGTCAAATCCATCAAGGTGATGACCTTGCTAAGCCAATAGTAAAATTACTGGCTATCAAGTGATGGAGCACACCGGTGCATGGTGACAGCTTTTTTACTTGAGGGTGGTAACTAGCCAAGCTTGCGCTGTAGTATCACCTTCCATCGCGCACGTAACACTTTGTTTCTTGCTCTACTTTTATTTATTACTAGCTTTCGCTCGCGGTTTTCAACCGCGTTCCCACAGGAACCGTGCAATTTTCCGGGATAAAGAGTAGCCTATGGTATTCTCCGGTCCATAAACTATATCTATGCCATAAAACACGTCGTTCCGTTGCTCCGTTATTGCGCGAAAGAGGGACAAACCAACAAACGCACTTGCGCATTTATAATATTAGTTGGATAGGATTATAATAATAACGGTTGAATAACCAATTACATTCATTAATAAAAGATACAATTACATAACTATTTTACAAAAAAATAAAATAAATTACAAATTTACAAAATCATTAATCAAGCAAAACTACCATACTTCCTATTTAAAAGAATTAGTAACGAAATCATTTTCGGACATAAATATATAAATAATTTAATACAAGATAGCTTCATCAACATTGTCAGTTCAGTATAATACGAATCACGATATCCTTTATATTCAACAACAAATAACAGGGAAATCTCAACAATTCTTATCTGCCAACAATACAAGAAAAATCTAACAATTTTATTTCTCGACGAGAGAAACGATTTATAAATTTACATTCAAAGAGATCTTCTGGCTCAGACAGCACAGCGCAATGGAGACGCAATATGCATAAATTAGCTATCTAAATTTAATTATGTTTCACCAGATCTACATTACTTATATTGGAAAACTAGCTGTGCACCGCGGCTTCGCACACGTAGCCTAAGTTACTCCTTATCAGCTATTTGCCAGTGAAAGTCCCGTCAAAATCGATCTAGCCGTTTTGGAGATAACCAACAAACAAACAGACAGACAAAACTTTTAAGAATGGTGATTTTGCTATAGGTACTGTATATGCATTTAGTAAAAAGCTGTTATTTTAATATTACAAACAGACACTTCAATTTTATTTATTTATAAAAGATGTAATCAAACAAAGAAGGAGAGATCTGAAACAGATTGCTTCCGGAAGATCAGACCAGAGAGTGGTCAAACGCTATCAAATCGAGAAATTAAAAAAAATTAAGATCTGTTCGTGTGTTAAATTTCTGTGTAATGGATTTCGGTTTACACTGGTACAGTAAAAATTTTTTTGTTTTATTTCATAAATATTTGGCATATACTTAGTAAAGTTTTATTAAAGAAAAAACGGTAGTACAAATAGAGACCTACTTTTTTAGGCTTCGTGAATCGTCGATAGTATAAATTCAACTTAATTATGCGGACGGATTATCCAGTAGAGTGCTATTTCAACGTTTTTTTTATTCTCGATAACTAAGCGTTATACTCTAAAGCTCATTGGGGGCTTGGTTGGCGTATGACAAAATTAGCTGACGTAGAATTGTAGTGATATTACACTGATGTTTTACCAGAGAGATATTCCTCTATCGGGGTCTATTAGTACTTAGTGGTCAATGGTCGGATTCCTGAATGTAAAGGGAAAATAATAAAAGCTCGAACAATATTAGTTTAGGATCCTTTACATTAACTTAAGTGAGTTTAATTTTACATTATACATGCTTTATTTATTAAAGCGTATGAAAACGGTTTTATTTTCGTATCCACTAACGTTTAAATGGCGCTCTTCACTGAAAATAATTAAATGGTATTACAATTTAATTTATATTTTCGTAAGAGATTTAACAAAAGACTTATATGAATTATGTTCAACAAACAGCTCCTCATACTAAGCGCTTTTAAAATGGAATATTTTGATTTTTAGCGCTAAATAGTTTTAGACCCTTATAATGTTATTTTTACTAATATTATAAAGAAAGTAACAATGTGTATCAAACGTCGAGGTTAGTCAAAATTATATAATAAATAAATAAATAAATAAACGCTTACACTCATACCCCCGCACTAGGATTCCCTGTGTTGCAGGTGGCATGGACACACACAGATACACATCACAAACATCCAAGACCCGAGAACAAACTTTATGTTTACACAAAATCTGCCCCGGCCGGGAATCGAACCCGGGACCCCTCGCTTTGCAGGCACGGTTACTACCAACTTAGCTACGGAGCCGTCTGTATTTTGCCGAGAGTTTTGATATTGAGCCGAGTATTTTGATGTTTTTTATATACTTTTTGATAACGAGACGAGCGGGTTGTTTGCCTGATGGTAAGCATAACGTCGCCCATAACAATTGCAGTTCCATTCAGAACTTTGAAACACAAAACCTGCGCTGCGCTGCATTGCGCTCGTTACCCTGAGACATTAGGAATTAAGTCTCATAAGTCCAGTCACCACTTGTAACTAAAGCGAACAACAAACGGACGGAATAATTACAAATTAACCACCCGTTGGAAGTTTCCTACCAAAAATGATGACGTCACAATAAAGGGGGATGCCAAACGATAAATATTCAGCAGTCTGTACCGGATCGCTCTAAACGCTTAAGGCCTTTATTGTTAAAAGGATTACGAAAGGAGGTCCCTGGCGACCCCAACAGTCGCAGTATTGGGCAGTTGCTAAGCTTCCAATAAAATATTGATCATTTAATTTTCTTGATCTCGTTCTAGGGAATTACGAGATAAAGATAAGTAAAATTATTTTCTTGCTAAAAAAAGTTTATAAATACATTTGTAGGGTATGCAACAGACATTTTCTTAATTAATAAAGTGCTTATGGCGAGCGTCAAACTAAGCAGTTAGTGGGAGCAGTCAGTTAGTGGTAGGACTAACTCTTCTGCGAGTGTCCGTCTGGGTTGTTACCACCGCTTTGTGAGTGAAGTCTGCCGCCAAGCAGTAATTACAGCATTGCTGTGTTTCGGTTTGATGAGCTGAGTATCCAGTGAAATTACTGGGCTTATGAAACTTAATACCTAATGTCTCAGGGTAACGAGCGCACTGCAGTGCCGCGCAAGCCTTTATGTTTCAAAGTTCTGAGTGGCTGCAATTGTTATGGGCCGGCGTTATGCTTACCATCAGGCAAACGATCAACTCGTCTAGTAACCAAATAGCATAATAAAAAAAATTACGAGGCCTATATCTGTGGATTTAGATATGAAAGTTACTTTCTCTATATGTTATTATCACAAAAGGTTAGGAGTAAATAAATAAGTTTATGATTAAAAAGTAAATTCTATAAATTGGCAAGGTGACAAGATGGCAATTTTGATGGTACCGTTATTTTGCAATCATAGCAACATATTATTACAGTAATAACAAAGTATTTAACAACATTAACGACACTGTATGCCTGTTCATTTTAACGCTAAATATGTGATCAGAATCCAAGGGATCCAAGTTTATGGGTCGTACTTCAATTTTAACATAATTAAAACTACAGAATACGGATCTATCAATAGTTTAAAATACTGCAACTTCCTCCATACTGGTAGATTTTAAATACAGTAAAATGAAATTGTAATGTCAGCTACGCCTCCCTTGAATGGCTGCATAAGGTATGAGCATATTATAACTCAAAGTTGAGCGTGGGAACCATTGATCAGCAAGTATACGGAGCTTACGTACTGCTATAACAGTACATAGCGCAAGTAGTTCAAGTGGTAATTCTTGAACAAAAGAGGGTAGGTAATAAAATTTTTGCCATCGGACCGTTCTGTTTTATCTCAAGCTTTTATTCTAAAATAGTTTTAGTAAATGCGAATTGAGTGAGGCTCTACAGAATACTGCTCAAGTCGATTGTGGAAATTCCCGTTCCTTATTTTCTGAAAGTGGTTTGTTTTTTCTTGAACCCAAATCTGATTGAAAGGCTAGTTGCTTGTTAGAAACTTGCTTGTTTAAAAACGTGGAATAAAATAAAGTTAATATAATTCAATAAATGCTTTAAGCCTTTTGTGTAGGACACTACTTTTGCAAGCACTAGAACTGGTATAGTAATCTTCATGGAACCAGATTCAAGACTCAAGTGATCAAGACTTAAAAACATAGTAAGTACCCTTGTTAGTCGTTGCATGTTAGAGCTTATTAGGGTTTAAACGCTGAAACCCTGGCTACCAGGGACACATACAATTTTTAAAACCCCATTACAAAGTCTGATTAACGATGGCAATGGCATATCAGCAAAGGCATTGCCATCAATGCCTCCAGCATTTCGTTGATGCGACGTACCAATACCACTTACCACGGACCACGTGTTCCCAGTGAGGAACTAAGACCGCCCCATCTTTTCCCGTTGGAGCCAGCTAAGGAGCATGATGATTCTGCAAGAGTACCAACAGATGATTCCAAACTGCAAGTAGTCCCAACTTCCATAGAAAGAACGTCTTACCGTTGGGCTTTCTCCCGTTGTGTGATTCTGAAGCCGCTGCGAATTAGCTTATCCAAACGTCTAAGTAATTAAATTATTAAATTAAGCTTCCTTAGCAAATTATCACAAATATACACTGTATTTAAAACCAAATAAACTGTCGTTTAAATATAAATAAAAAATGTCGTAGGAAATTATTATAAAATTAGCACTCCCTATTTGTAAAGGCAAAGAAATATAAATTAAAGAGCCTACAGAATTTCTAAAGGAAGTCTAGAGAGGCCAACAGAAGGTCTAAAGAGGGGACATTTTCTGGGGATGTAACTAGGATTTTAGGGGGTAAAAATAATCTTTTTTTCCAACGTTAATATTTCTAAAGACTTTAATTTCTAAAGATTATAATTTAATGCGAAGACTATAATTTGGGAGCCTTCAAAACCAGAGTGAACAGGTACCTTCATACCAATGTGCTGCATCGTCGACGTGAGCCTATTATCAATAAAAGCCAACTATTTCAAGTGTGAAAGTTCGGATGCTTGTTTTTCCATGACTGTCCAAAAAGGAGTACAATGTTTTCAGGGTACATGTACGTATGTAAGTTTATTTATTCCACCATAACTTTTAAATGCCTGAACAGATTTTAATGTATGTATGTATCTGGAGAATACTTACATCATTCCGAGTGACACTGGCTAGAGTAGTCGTGTTTTTTAATTATACTTGTTTACTCAATCACGATGAAATTCCTTAACAAATTTGGCTGAAGTTTCGTATGCAGACATACCCATTAGATGATGAAAATATATTACATTTATTTATTAGATACTTTTAAGAACGGGACTTAATCACGATAAAAAAACCGAAGTTTTTATTAACCTCGCGCCTTCTCGTGACCACGATCAATGCAACTTTATCGAAACGTAAAGGTAAATAAAAAACTGTGTCTTTGTTAATTAAAGTAAACAATGGTTTCGATTCGTGAAAGGTTAGAAGTTACTATACCCAATATACTATTAATTTTTAACCGACTTCCAAAAAAGGAGAATATTTTTTTATGTTTGTTACCTCAGATCTCTGTCATTTATAAACCAATTTGGAAATTCTTTTTTTATTTGAAAGGATATACTTTCAGATTGGTCCCATAGAAATTTCATCAAAATCAGTTCAGTAGTTTTTCACTGAAGTCGGTTCGTCGCTTTTTTAAAGCAATTTTTTTTTGTAGACCAAAAGTTATTTAGAGTTTCCAAAATCAGTATGGGGGAAGCACCCCACTGCATTCCACCCTGACTTCGCCCATGCCTGCAAGAGAGGGCATTCGTATTCCGAAGCTGTAATCTGTGAAAAGACATATTTTGCGAGTAAAAAGCGGTTTTTAATCCTGCTCTCTTTGACTAAAAGTTTTTGATATCGCTGCCTCGGAACTGGGGACTTTTAAAACTTACGATTTTTCGTTTGCCTGTTCTCAGTCCACGTTATGTGAGTGATCTTATTTTTTTTTATACTCCGTTAGTTAGTATTTAGTTACTACCTCGCCTGATCTCTACCGACGATTTAATCAGAGATGGTGAATATGGTAAACCTTGATTAGCACTGGGTCCCAACTGCAGTTGCTGAAACGACGGTGAACGCTATCGTTCAAAATCATCATCATCCCACCTACCTACCTACCTACCGACCTATGGTATTTGGCGACAAACTATTAACTTGAGACGACAGACTAACGACGAACAATTTGAAATTTAAAAATAATTTTATATCCATACAGATAAATAAAATTGAAGTGTCTGTTTGTAATATCAAAATAACAGCTTTTTACTAAATGCATATGAAAGTAGGTATATACGGGACCTACACCAAAACAGCCATTTTTAAAATTTTTGTCAGTCTGTCTGTCTGTTTGTTCCGGGTAATCTCCGAAACGGCTGGGCCGATTTTGACCGGACTTTCATTGGCAGATAGCTGATGTTACAAGGAGTAACATAGGCTACTTTTATTTTGGAAAAAGAATTAGGGTTCCGCGCAAAAAAATAAAAACCATGAAATCCAAAATCTCCACGCGGGTGAAACCGCGAGGCAGCTGCTAGTTAAATATAAAATTATTCGTTGTTACATTTTAAAATTATTATAAAAAGGTATTTGAGGTTCAACAACAAGCCCTTTCCCTAACCCTAAAAAATAGATTGATTTATTTGGTGTATTTATAACCTGTATCACAAAACAAAAAGGGCGCTACTACAGTCTCAGACTCTATATACTCAATTGAACACGCATGTACTTAACGACTTTTTTATCGGATAGCGATCGTGTCGTATGTTCAGATTGGCACTTGGAACTATAAACTGAAAATATTGGCGCCCGACGACGAACTTTTATGTGCTTCACCCAGACCACCAGACATTTGACTTACTATAAATAGATAGATTATCTCTACAAACATCTTACGAAACATATTTTCTCTATAAAAATAATTAAACCAAACTTGTATTGTTTACTTTTAAGAACGGGACTTAATCGCGATAAAAACACAGGTTTATATTTACCTCGACGTTTCGATCAAGTTGTATTGATCGTGGTCACGAGAAGACTCTATTTTTATCTTTTATCGCGATTAAGTCCCGTTCTTAAAAGTAAACAATGTTTTCGAATCGCGAAAGTTTAAAAACAAACTTGTATTGTTTTAGAAGCAAAAGTTCGTGCAATGTTTCAGCAGATTGTGTGTGTGATTGAAAGGGGGTGATGTGGTGCATGTCACCACAGTTTTTTATATTATTGAATAACGAGATGAGCTGACCGTTTGCCTGATGGTAAGCATATTATATTGGATATTGGGAAGTGGTCAAATCGTTCGCCAGTTTTATCCGTAACAAGCATAAACAAGAATCGAAGTTAAGTAAAAGCTTGTTTTAATTAATTATTGCATTTAGCGACTTTTCTACTGTATTCTATTGTATAGCGACTATTCTATTGTATAACAAGACCAGCGTGCCTTTTGCGTGATGATAAGAATAACGCCGGCCCATAACAATTGCAGTGCCACTCAGAACTTTGAAACACAAAGGTCTGCGTGGCACTGCATTACCCTGAGACGTTAAGATTAGATGTTAAGTCTTATAAGCCCAGCAATTTCACTAACTACTTTGCTCATCAAACCGGAACAAAGTAATACTTGCACATTACTGCTTGGCGGCAGACTACACGAGCAAAGCGGTGGTACCCACCCAGACGGACACTCGCAGAAGAGTTAGTCCTACCACCTGGTAAATATTAAGATAGATCTAAGTTTTCCTCATTTTGAAACATTCCAGTGCTGAAGTTGATTCACTCAAACATAGCCCGGGGTGTCACATTTCAAATGAAACTAAATTAGAGGCTCACCCTAGACTCTGTTATTAGTCGGCGGCGTTATCAAAGGGCCGGCTCCGCTTTGATGTCACCGCCTCAATGAAATTACGCTATTACTTACTTCTGACTTAATGAATACGAATGTAAATAGTATATTCAATTATTTAATGTCAAATGATCAAGGTCAATGATCTGATGATCGGGCGGCAATAACGAAAACGAAAACCTAAAATGTACGAAGAAGAAAAATGTTATTAATTCGTCAGATTTTCAACATGACAGTGATAACTGGCCAGGCAAGTGTTTTTCTTAATTATATAATGTACCAGCGTTTAACGACGTTCTCACCTGATGGGACGTGATGATGCGGTCGACAGTGAGGCACGATTGTTCAGTAGTTTTTTTATGTTGTTGGTAACGAGACGAGCTGGTCGTTTGCCTGATGGTAAGCATAACGCCGGCCCATAACAATTGCAGTGCCACCTAGAACTTTGTAACAGAAAGGCCTGCGTGGCACTGCAGTGCGCTCGTTATCCTGAGACATTAGGTATTAAGTCTCATAAGCCCAGTAATTTCACTGCCTACTCTGCTCATCAAACCGGAACACAGTAATGCTTGCAAACTGCTGCTTGGCGGCAGACTTCACGAGCAAAGCGGTGGTAACAACCCAGACGGACACTCGCAGAAGAGTTAAACCTCCCACTAACACTATTTAGCTGGAATCACAGACATAGGGCGTTCCATTGTGGTTCTTTTTAATTGACAAAAAAACGGATAAGGACGATTTTTTTAATATCCAATATTTTATGCAAAGTTTATGTACGCATAACTTTTGACAGAGCAGTCTGATTTTGACAATTCTTTTTTCATTGGAAAGGGACTTCAAAGTCCCAATTAAATTTGAATAAGTTTGGTATTTTATGGTAAAATTGGACGCGAAACGCGTGGGGCGAATTGGTGGTTTTTTCACTTTAATTTCACTAAAATAATAGTACTGACTACTTTAGTTGAAGAATGGCACAAAGAGCATATAAAATGCTGTCATGCATTTATTTATTAAATCTTTGTGTCTAATAAACTACACCGTTCCCACGAATCCCCTACTAACAGCGGAAGGAAACATCATACTACGGAAAAATGCGCGATTACCTACCCGCACAAAGTTGTTTCGTATACATTGCCTCTTTAGCTACACAGGAAACGTCCGGCTTGGAACCGGAGGTACAATAGACGTGATGTACTGCGATTCGCGCGATAGCGCTAAAGTGATGTGTGGAGAGTGGTGACGGGTTGATTTACTGTTTTGTATCGGGAGGAATTAAAAATGTTTGTGTTTTTATAAAAGGCAATTTAAGGAGGGTATGGGAGTTCATTACACAACTTGGAATACCAGATTGTAGAACTTTACTGCGAGTGTCTGTCAGGGTTGCTACCACCGCTTTGCTCGTTCAGTCTGCCGCCAAGCTGGTAATATCTCAGGGTAACGAATGCAATGCAGTGCCGCACAGGCCTTTGTGTTTCAAAGCGGCGTTATTCTTATGAGCTTGCAGGTAAACGTATCGCTCGTCTCGTATTATCCAATAGAATAAAAAAAGTTTAATTGGCATAGATGTAACTTAAGCATAAAGAAGAACTTAGGGCAACAGCCTTTTAAAAATAATAACAAAGCGATACAAATCAACATAATGGTATTTGCTGATCGACCCCACGAAGAATAACATCACAAAGTGAACCCTACTTAGGGTGCTATTAATAATATTGAAGTCCCCCCCCCCCCTGTCTCCCACCTGTCTGCTATTATAATATCGTTAGCTTTTCTAATATTTTCACAAACGATGTGACTGGTATGGGGATTGTTGACCAGCTAAGGCTATGCTATAGGGAAATATATTATACGAACACATCTTATCGATAACAGTAAATATGAACGTTTAAAAAAATTCGATGTTACAGGATAACATTGAGCCATAATTACTTTGAAAATAATTATGTCTCAAATCACATACAGAAACAAAGATAGATTTTTTTTTTAATCTGAACATACAACGAAACCGTTTACATTAAAATACAACAAACATACAAAACATAAACAATAAATGTGATAAAATATAAACGTGAACAATCAATATTTTGCGATGTCATGCAGAAGTAGGTTTCGACTCAGAACATACAATGATCCTAGTCAGTGATTTTCAGTCAACACCACTAACGTAAGGACCGGATAAGACAGGATAGGAAGAGCATGCGTCATTCATTTGTTTCAACCTAATTACTCGATGTCTTATTGAAGACGGTTCAAACGGAAGGTACCTAATATGCAAAACAGAACTAACATCTTTTATCGCTATCATATGTACATTATATGGAGATATTGTTAACTTGTGCTTATTTTTAAAGTATTGCTTCGCTTAGCCTGTAGTGGAACCTCTGCTTAGCTAAAAACAAAACATTTGTAATTGAAATCCTTCGTTCAATATTCAGTCGCCAGATGGCGTGGTGGTAATTGGAAGCCATCTTTGATGTTTTAACGTTTTGATACGATTTTCTGCAAATAACGCAATTTTTTAATGTACTCGTATTTATGTTTACTTCGATTCTAGCCCGGTCTTGGCGTTTTCCTCTATTTCTCTTAATTTTCAGTAAAGTTGTTGTCGGAAGTGGTACAGATACCATGCATGGAATAGAGATGACAACATTTTGGATAGAAATTTATGAATAAATAACTTTTGCCGTTTTCGGGTAGCCGCAATAGTTAGGAAAGCACCTATGTATAGATGAAAACTAGAAAATAACTTATCAACATACTCAGATTATAAATAAGTTAAATATAGATTAGGTTTGACTCTCAAGTGCCGCTGCTGGTAACACCTAGTAACATATAATTTATATCGTTCCTAGGACAAGTTTGCATAATTGCAGATTCCAAATTCAAATTCAAATTCAAAAGTCTTTATTCAAATAGGCCCCAAAGGAGCACTTATGAAAGTTAAGATGACTCTAACAGCCGGCCTCTGCAACATTCATCTACCCGAATCACAGACTAAAACTAATGCTGTCTTTATCAGAACATAATAAATGACAAAGACACCAACAGACCCAATCCGTGCTCAAAGTCAACGAATCTTCCAGAAACCCACCGTGCCCGTTCCAAATTGGTATAGGCCGAGCAAGAAGAAGGGCAAGAAACTCGTCACGGCATTCTTTTTAAAAAAAGTAGTTTTTTACAATGATTCTAATGCTAACAACTAACAATTTAAAGTTTAGTAGTCGCCAGGAGGCTCCTGAGCTGTTTGCCTCCATGCATCCTTGTCATCTACATAATCCTTAATTTTATAATACGCTTTTTTAATTAATACACTCTTGACTATACGTTTAAACTTTCCTTGTGGTAATTCAGTTAATACTTTAGGAATTTTGTTGTAGAATCTGACACCATTTGCCAGGAACGATTTGTTAGTTTTACTTAATCTGAACCCGGGTACAACAATTTTATGTTTACTTCTAGTATTTAACTCATGTACATCACTTTTTAAGTTAAATTTAGTAATATTCTTCCGTACATACATTATATTTTCCAAAATGTATAGCGAAGGCAGGGTTAGAATACCTATTTCTTTAAAAAAGTCTCTTAGAGATTCGCGTGGACCCATGTCATAGATGGCGCGTACTGCTCTCTTTTGTAATATGAAAATGGTATCTATATCGGCAGCAGATCCCCAAAGTAGGACGCCATAAGACATCAAACTATGAAAATATGCAAAATATACCAACCTTGCCGTCGCCACATCAGTCAGCTGCCTAATTTTACGTACTGCAAATGCAGCGGAACTCAAACGACCCGATAGGGCATTGATGTGAGGACCCCACTGCATTTTGGAGTCAATAGTTAATCCTAAGAATACAGTGTTATTCACCAGGTCAAGTTTGCTGCCTTCCAATTCCACTTTAGATTCCACGTGTGGTACGTTGGGAAGTGAAAATTTAATACATTTAGTTTTACTAGCGTTAAGTAGTAGATTATTAGCAGCAAACCATTCTGAGATTTTGTCAAGGTTATCATTTAATTCCTTTAGTTCACTGTCTTTCCTATCAGTTTTAAAAATGAGTGAAGTATCATCAGCAAACAAAACTATGTCCAATGCTATATGGTCTGTCATAAAGGGTAAGTCATTTATATATACTAGAAAGAGAAAGGGGCCCAGTATTGATCCCTGCGGCACGCCTATCTTCACTGAAGAACCACAAGATGTTACTCTATCGATGCCAACCTTCTGCTGTCTACCCGTCAAGTAAGAATTTACAAGATCAAGAGCTGTCCCACGCACGCCGTAATGATGCATTTTTTTAATAAGCGTTCTGTGGTCCACACAATCAAATGCTTTGGAGAGGTCACAGAATACTCCAATAGCATCCTGTGAACTCTCCCAAGCTTCAAAGATGTGGGACATCAGTTTAGCTCCGGCATCGACTGTTGATCTGCCTTTCGTGAAACCAAACTGGTGACCGTGCAATATTCTATACTCGTTGAAATGTGAAAGTAACTGTTCTAATATAATTTTTTCAAAGATTTTGCTAAGAGCTGGAAGTACAGAAACTGGTCTATAGTTAGAGGGGGTGTCCTTACAACCAGATTTAAAAATAGGGGTGACTTTACTGTGTTTCATTAGATCAGGAAAGACACCCTGATCTATAGAAAGATTAAAAATAATAACTAGATAGGGCGCAATTGTATCAATTAAGGATCCTATTACTTTTACCGATATACCCCACAAGTCTTCGGTGTTTTTCATATTGATAGATTTAAACGCTTTTTTGATACTAGTGGTTGTTATGTAACGAAAACTAAAATCCGGAATTAATTTAGAAAAGCTGTTTTGCAAAAGCATTTCTGCTTTTGCTGGAGAAGAGTCTAGTGATTTAGTAGCCTCCAATGGTATGTTTGTAAAAAACTTATTAAACTCATTGGCTATATCGAGTTGATCAGTAACTACTTTATCGTTAATTTTTAGTTTAAATTCACAATCTCTGTTTTTATTTTTACCAGTTTCTGTGTTAATAATTTTCCAAACAGTTTTGATTTTATTATTAGATTTTGTTACTTTATCCCTAATGTAGTTGGATTTAGCTTGCATACATACGCGTTTAAAAATCTTTGAATATTGACTGACATATTCGTGAAATTTTTTGTTATTAGTGAGTGATTTTTTATAGTATAATTCGTACATAACATCTCTACTTTTTCTAATACCCTTAGTGGCCCAGTCACTAAATTGAAATCTGTTCTTTACTGTTACTGTTTTCTTGGGGCACACTTTGCCAAATTCATTACAAATAATTGAAGACAACATTGCATAGATATCATTTGGGTCTTCAAGTGGAAAATGCGCGAGGGCTAGTCTTGAATCTATGTTTTCATTTAGTATTTCTAATTTATTATCTGTAAGGGCTCGTATTTCAATCTTAGCGTCTATAGATTTAGTTTTATTTTCTAAGCCTATTTTCTGTCCCATGTGGTCGGATCTAACACCAGTTAATAGACTTTTTTGTTTAACACTAAAATTAACAACGATTACCAACTCTTTTCAAATTACCAACTCGCGTCTTCCACCTCTGGGGCGGGCATTTATCTTATGAAATATTCTTTGCGAACCGTGCAAGAAGGTGCTACTGAGAAATAGGTGTGACTATCAGATTTCACCACACTTACTCAAAAACGGTGATGGGAAACATCGCGAGGAAACCCGCATGTTCAAGAATCATACAAATTCGAGAGCGTCTTGGGCCCGCCTGATCCCATATGTCTCTTGAGAGACGACCTGAAATCTCAAGTTTGATTGGAGCTTATCTTGAAAAGGCAATTTAATTTATTGTTAAATTTTAAAATATTTACAAATCTAAATAAAATGATTGAATGATGAACATAGAATAAACATAGTTCAAGTTCCAAGTACCCCCCTATATTTCTTACTAAAGCACATAAACGGGCTTCTCGAGAACAAATAGCCCGACGTACTTTACCGTTAATTATGCACTTTTGAAGTTAACCCCCTTCAGTTGTAGCTTTATATTATACTATGACTAAATTCCGCCCGCGGCATCGCCCGCGTTGTATATTGCGATAGCCATATCAGAACAGAACTAGGAACAATGTTGCCAAATCTAAAAAGATCCTTACTTAATCAATACTATAATAAATACAAAAGTGTGTTTATACGTTTGTTGGTTTGTCCTTCTTTGACGCAGCAACGGATCGACGTGATTTTCAGCATAGATATAGTTTATAGACCGGAGAGTAACGTAGGCTACTTAAATAAGATTATATAACGTGGGTAATTTATAGTTTTAATTCCGCGATAAATTTATCCGCGATTTTAATCGCGGAATTAAAACTATAAATTACCCACATTATATAATCTTATTTAAAATGGACTTCCGCAAAGTAACGCCTGATTCCATCAAATAGGCTATTTTTTATCCCGGAAAACTGCACGGTTCCTGTGGGAACTCAGGTGAAACCGCGGGCAGAACCTAGTTGCTAATAAAGTGCCATAACAATTTTATTTTCTTTCACAATTGCTAAAGATTCCAACAAATGGCATGTTACGAAGCTAATTTAATAATATAGTAAGTTACAACTACGGATAATAAATTATACTCATTCTTTAAACAAAGAGGTGCTAGAGTAAACGTTTGCTCGGCGTGATACATTTTAAAATAAATGTGTTTAATTTGTGGAAACAACGTCTAAGAAAATACGAGCTAACGCGAGATGAAATAGCAATTTAGTTCAGAACTGTGCAAATGCGTACTTTGTGTCTTAGAATTATAGAGTAAAAGGTACATTTATAGTTCATCATCATCATCATATGACGCTCCCACTGCTAGGACAGGCTTTCTGTCAGAGATAGAGAGAGTGTGGTCCATAATCCACCATGCGGACCCAGTGCGGCTTGGTTTTTTTTTTGTTGTACTCTTTGATAACAAGGCGTGCTGGTTGGATGGTAAACTTAACACCGGCCCATAGCAATTACAGTGCCACTCAGAACTATGAAACACAAAGGCCTGCGCGGCACTGCAATGCGCTCGTACCCTGAGACTCATTAGGTATTAAGTCGCCCAATAATTTCACTAGCTACTTTGCTCATCAAACCAAAACACAGTAATGCTTGCACAATCCTGCTTAGCGTGAGACTTCACGAGCAAAGCGGTGGTACCAACCCAGATGGACACTCGCAGAATAGTTAGTCCTACCACCTGATAAAATGATTGAATTGGGTGAAGTCACATGTTTCCGAATGTAGTTCTTCAACATTCGGGTATCGTCACCATGTGTTTTGAAAAAAAATATGTCTTGAAATTTTATATTTTCTACAAGTTTTAACGTATCCCTTTCCGTTCAAGAGATGATTTGCCATAATGAACCATTTTAGGCAGTAGTTTTAGTGATCACAGTAAATTGTGACGTTTACTGACTGTTACGAAGACCCTAGAAAGAGATAGGTTAGCGCAATTCATAAGCCAAGTATACTACACATAACTCATTTAATCGTATATCAAATAGGTACTTAAGCTGCCAATAATGGTCAAATGCCGATGGTCTGAGTGATTGAGTGGAGACATTTTTTCCCCATTGCGTGGGAAATCTCCCGTCGTTACATGGAGGCGTTCTGTGCGATTGTGCTACTTGCTACTCGTAATGTGTGGCGTGTGGTGTGAGTCGTGGGCGATGGCGGGTAAATTATTACAGTTAGAAAATTAATAGTCAATGAATAATTATGTAGATTGTTTTATTGGTTGACCATGACTAATCATAAAAAATATTTGCAGTTATTTCAGACTTTATGATTATTTTATTTTTTTATTTATTTAGTTGGTAGAATGCTTTGAATAACAACAAATAAAGGAAAACAGTAAACGGAAATACTCCGCAATTTAGTTAATAAGTCAATGAATTTCAATAAGGTTACACGCGGGGGTTGCGGTTTCAACTCAAAAGAACCTACTTTTAGTATTTAAAGTAAGTATTTGATCCCTTTCTGTATGTTGTAAAGGTCCTGATAGTTCCTAATCCATAAATATCGAAAATCCTACATAGGACCCAACTATCACCGTGACTAAGCAGGATTTAGGGTGATTGTTGATCTTTAAGAATTTTTTACCAAGTTTAAAAATATGAATGTAGTGCAGTTAATTATAATTTGATTCGTTTCTTAGTTTCTCTTATTTTTGGTGATTGACTATTTATAATAATCGCTAGCGTTCGTGACTTGAAACTCAACCGTAAGTGATGGTACGGCCATCGTGTGGGTCAACTCGAGTAATGTCACGTGAAATGAGCGTTGGACCTTTTCGATTCTGTAGTGTAGGGACGCACCATATCGATATTTTAAACTAGAAGCAAAGTTTGCTGCTTAGCTCTAGAATAATTTACTTAATTTTATTAATCACAAAATTTGATATGGTTTCCAAAATATAAAATATAAACTATGTTTGTAGGTAAGCAAAAATAACACATTATTTTATAGTAAATGTATGCATTATAATTTAAATAACCTAAATAAATAAATATAATTATTATTGGGAGAATGATTGACTAAGATTGTGTTGTTCTTTGAAATTGTAATTTTTAAATTTGACATTAATTTTAGATAATTATTTTATTGACTTTTATGTTATTGCACGCCTGAAAAGGCAAAATAAGTGATTATTTTTAATGTAACATCTAATTTTGTAACCTTATTTTATTTGCAAATAAATGATTTGCTTTTCGCATTGCAGGCAGGGTTACTTCCAACCTACTTAAGGCACCCTAAATCTATTGAAGTGAAAGTATATATTATACGCTATGGTACTGAAAATCAATTATTACAAAAAAAAACTATCGATAACAGAAAATCTCACAGTCACATTCCTATCCGTTTAACGTGACGTGAAATTCCTCAACCACAGTAGGATGACCGGCGTAACCCTCAACCCTAGAGGGATGATTGCACACTTCAGGATGGATCCAGCCCTTTGTACTGGCAGGTGCGATCCAAAACATCAACGATAATCTCACAAAGGGAAGCATCTGGCTTTAAAATGAACTAAGTTTATACTGCTGTGTTACATATAGTATGTGGTCTGGTCTAGATTAACCTCCGTATCATTAACTCCAATATAACTCGTTACAGTACTCGATTTTATGGATTTTGGTTTTATTATCAACTTCTGTCTTTTTAATTATCCATTAGCTTCTGCCCGTGCTATCACCCGCTTTCCCACAGGAACCACGCATTGTTCCGGGATAAAAGGCCTATTTTACTCTCCGATTCATAAACTATATCTATGGCAAAAATCACGTCGATCCGTTGCACTCAATATTCGACTATCTTCTTAGATTATTTTACTTATTCGAGTACTACTCTCTACAAGCACTGAAATAAGCATCTCTCATTGCCGCCAATTGGTTAAATTTCTCAAACCATTTTCTAGTGGTACGAAGTGGAAAATTTTTAACACACTGCGATTCCAGCAAACTCTTTGGGACAATAATTCTTTGCTGCGGGGGAATGGGAACAAATTACAAATGTCATTTTGTTGAGAAAAGTCTGTTCTTTTGTATTTACGTCCACGAAGTTTGAGACAAAAAATGAAATTCGAAGAAAATCTTGCTAAAAGGTGAAGATATTGTTTCTTGGTAGGTTTTTTTGGATTGAGTTAGTTGAAAAATTAGTCAAAACTGAGTCTTACACACATTTATAAATAAACTACGTTCTGTGAGAGGTGTTTTTATTTTTTCCCAATTTCTAGTTGTGTTTTTTTTTTGGCTCTTACGTCAACTGATCCCACCCCAGACTGACCCCGCGGGATGAGTTGACAAATGCAATAAGATAGTGCTTCTTGCCAAACTTCATGATTCTAGGACAACAGGAAGCACCTTATAAGTTTTGATTTCCGATCTTGACGGACAGACAGACAAACGGACCACGAAGTGATCCTATAATGTTTTTTTTATTTTGATGTGACATCGTAATACTAACATAGCACCCTGGTTCCTTTTTTCTTTTTGAGGTATGGAACCCTAAAAAACTCGTAATCCAAACGTAACACGGTGGTTATCCACCACAAGCATTATGAAAAATATTCACCAAACACTTATATGTATTGGTGTATTTTCTAACCCTTAAGGTGTATTCTCTAAACTTCAGAGCTAATTCTCATCATAAGTTTATCGTGTTCTCTACATTCGACTACATCGTCGTTGGGGGTAGAACGCTAATCTATGGAGAATAAAAAATCTAACCACATTCACATAACACAAAAGCCTACCCAGATCATAAACCTCTCGTTAGTTGAAACTTCCCGAGTGTTTAGAAAACTGCCTAAGATTCTGGACGCTGCATTTATTCGTTCAAAATATTTCACCCTCCAAACTACCCCCAACGCTGCCACGCTGCCACGTATTTCGTATATTTCGCACATCTTAGCATAATTTCCAATGTAAATGTATCTAGCAAGCCGTCATATTCCGGCATGTGGCAACTGAACAGTGTACAACAGTGACTAAGATTCATTATGAATTTTATTTACAGATGCTTCTACGGTTGGCTAAAAATTATTACACTGCTTGGTGAAAATACAAATATCTAAAAATACATTATTTATTAAATTGTTTAGTACAAATAGTATACAAGGAATAAGTTAATTCTACGTAGCATTATTTACTAGTTTCCAATAGGGCTAACATGCGCACCGTGACAAAATTTACTCGTGGCGTTATCTCGTGGAAAGAAGAGATAACTAGTCTTCTCGACAACCGCTAACATGGCTTAGCGAGTTTGTCGTTTCGTTTTGTCATATGACGACAAACACGAACGGTTCTATTATCTGTGTCTCTTTTGTCGACAAACGCTAACATGGCGCGTCAAGTTTTCTCATTATTTGTCTACTTTTGACGAGTAGTTTGTCGTCGAACTTTTTGAGGACGAGTAAAACTGTAACACGGTAACTAGTGTTCTGTGATACCCTGATACCTATATAATTTGTGTTTCTGTTCTGTGACTATTACTGCCAACGACTATCTCCGAAAGCATACATACTGATCTGTGTCCGAAAGCGTGATAATGGCAGTACCATATTAGAATTATGTTTTAACTATAAATGAAGAGCGCGAGCGACGCAAAATTCAAAGGAAAGTAGGTAGGGACGAATAACAAATTAAAAATGTTACTATACATATGTACTATAGCTGAATTTTTAAAGTAATTCATTTGACCACTGAATTTCTAGAATTCTATTTAAATTATTGGTTTTATTTTTTGACACTTTAGTATAATTAATAAGAAAAATAATAACATTTGATATTATAATTATATAAGTAGCTATAGGAAATGAAATATGAATTGTGTTACGATTATTGTGTCATTCGTTTTTTGTAATATTTTCAATTCAAGGATAGTTAATTATTCTAATATTTGCATGTCACAATGAGCTGTAACAGTTGTTTATTTAGATATTTGTTTGGTTTTATTTACAAAAGAAAACATTAAAATTTTATGGACGACATCGAGACTACATTTTCTATATGTACTGGGATCTCAGACATAGTTTAACGATATTATTTACTTAGTAGTGTTTACTTTACGTTTTACTCACATTTTTCTGCCTGGCAAAATGCAAGCAATTTTTAAAGTAAATAACTATAATAATCAAATTAACTCAACTCAATTCTTATGTGGAATAATCTAATACTTCTTCTTACTTTATTTCCTATATGATAGTGTGTAAATAAAATTCAAATTCACAACAGCCAGATAAGTCACATTCCCGGAGTTTTGGCGGGAATGCGAAAATGTGCTGTTGTTGATTTTGTGTTATTTACTAAAACCTGTGTTTTATCGAGTGTTAATGTGTAATAATGGTGGATTATTAACCATTAAGTGTTCGTAAACGTGCATGAGTGAAAGGAAAATAGTACAAACGTGTATTTTCGTATTCTATCCAAAACTCCATAGAAGCTTCAGTAAAGTATCCACCGCTTTACTGAAGCATCACTTCGACTTGACCGCGCCTAGACTAAACTTTAACGACTTTTATTTACCAAAACTAGAGATTTATTATAACTTGACACTGGCTAAATACGCAAATCGCGTGGAGCCAAATACAAAACAAACAAAAAAAGTCATATTCCCGATATTTACTTGTCAACTTCACTAAAATGTCATTGTTATGAACGCGTTCACACAGCAAATTAAATAAAACTATAGTAAATAAGACAAATTGAATGAACTAAACCGGTGTTGCTAATCACATGGCAGCACTGGTTTGGCGTCCATTGTCTTCGAAGAGATAATAGTCTCTCGTGTTTGCCATGTTAGCATAATCGACTAAAACGTCGTCCGCGAGAAATCTTGTCGTAGCGCGCGCGCCATATTGCTACTTTGCCATGCTAGGCCAGCAGGTCGAGTAAGAAAAATGGTAGATGTCAAATGATTACCTAATAAAAAAAATACTAGAAATTATTTCCTGAATCCTTACATGGGGTGCCATAAAAGCCACAATTTTATTCGGTAACTTAGCCACCAGCGGCCAGCCAAGCACAAATCCCTGATCTTATGTACTGTCCTAATATTCTGTACCAACGTAGAGCTTACCAAATAGCCTGAATAAACCAAGATGCACGTATGGAATGCATTTGTGAAATTAAATTCTGCTAATTAAACGCAGGATTGGGAAACGAAAATAGGAGATTAGTTACTGTTATGTTCTTTTATTATAAATTATTTACACTCTGGGGCCTGTTTCATAAAAAATATTACTCTAATATTATCAGCTTTTTTCATCTACATTATGAGGCATAATATTAGAGTAATATTTTTTATGAAACAGGCCCCTGAACTTTTACATTATACATACTTAAATTGAAAGTTAATTAAAATATGAATAGTTTCGAATTCAAATTTAAGTTTTTTTTTATATATTTGATAGGTTAGCGTTTGACCACAATCTCGCCTGATCTTAAGCGACCTAGATTACAACTGGCTCTCAAGTACAACTGCTGCAAACACACTGATAGGTGCTTGAACAGATTTTCAACTTGAACATGGTAGCTAGCCAGATGACCACTAGAAGTGCTCCACCATCGTGCTTTCAAAATTCACGAAAGCTCATGAAAGTTAAACAACCTCAAGAAGAAGGCTAAAAACTCGTCGATGAAGACTCAGTGATATTGGCATCTCCCGTCGTAAGTCGTGGGTTCGAATCTAAACTTGAGCTAAGAAAAACACCGCGATGAAACTATAGCATGGTGTTGATGGGAAGCCATTTGAATTTTACTTTGTAATTTTCTTACAAAAAAACCTCTACACAACAAACGATGTCATAAAAAGTAAGAATGTCAAAAATACATAATCAAATTTTACGCTCCATCAACACGATTATTGATATCAATTACAAATTCGCATTGCTAACCATTTGAACCTTAACATCAGCAACTATTTCCAACTCCACATTCGCAACTAGGTATTCCCGGAAGCGTTGAAACGCTGAATTTCACTTAGGATCGAATAAAACAACGCATCGTTTGAATAAATAGGGGGATTTGCTCGCTCGAGTACTGTGAAACGCTGATTCAGATATTTTATAATGTATATATGGAAGATTGTTACTAAAATATTGGTTACAAACTATCTAGAGTCTTCTGGGGAAATGAGATGATGAGAACTGACCTTGGCCTTTATATTAGTCAGCGAATTTCAATTGATGAAAAAATGAACGGCAATTGATGAAAAAGTGAATGGCAATTGATGAAAAAGTGAATGGCAATTGATGAAAAAGTGAATGGC